>JAFJYI010000274.1:0-600000 GCA_019022655.1 Acacia acuminata
TAATCATGAAGAAATACGATAAAGAATATTCAAAAATATATCGCTAAGTTAAATTGAGCAAAGCAATAAATGAATATTAGCGTTGGTAGATTCACTAGGTTCCTCTGCATTGAATGCCCTTCATATTTATAACCGTCACCATTAGTGACTATTGATGAAGCTTGAAGATAGCCATTAAGAGACTTCATCATTCTATTTAGACACAAAAGACTTCGTTAGACATAGACCATAATCGTCGTTTGAAGATTCAAGGATAAGTCGCTTCAGATCTTTGTCGTCAATCTTCATATAACATGCTTTTGGTCGATTGGTTTACTAAGATGTCATTATTACTTTAGTTGGAATAGGTGTATCGTAGTAATGACCATTTGACTTGCTCAATTCTATTCCATATGCATGTTTTCTCAACGTATTTAATGCTCTGACATTCATTGCTTTTCAACGATTTGCATGAAAAGCTTTAATGATATGAAACTCACTCATAAGATGATTAATAGCATTGTAAGTGATAATGAGTAGTATTCAAATGAAATCAAAAGTTAACCATATATATTTGAATTTATGAACAAGAAGACGAAGTGATTTGAAGCTCACCAGAGGCGTGCTCAAGTAACATTTCTGCCTACTCGAGGCAACATTCAAAGACCTTCATAGAGAAGACTTAAATGATAGGCTTGCTCAGGTAAACATTTTCACTTGCTCAGTACCATGCTCTAGCAAATCATAGATGCTCGAAATAAATCTTGAAAGCAACAAGAGATAAGGTGTTAGAATTGTGTACTCAAGTACATATTTGTTTGTGCTAACGAGTACATGCTTGAGTAAGGCTTAAGGTTTGCTTGAGTAAACATATGCAGAGAAAATATATTAATCATCAGGAAATATCTGCTTGAGTAACAATGATGCTCAAGTAGACTATGGAAATATAGTTCATTAGTTAAACAAAACAAATGTGCTTGAGTAATCTGCTTGAGTAAGGTGCTTGATATGCTCGAGTAAACTCTTGAAAACAAAGGAGTTATTCATTGTAAATATCATGCTCGAGTAAGCTTTCATTTGTGCTCGAGTACCATGCTCGAGTAAAGTGTTGGACTTGCTCGAGTAAGTCATTTCTCTGTGAGTAGTCTTGGATGTGCTTGAGTAAAGACCTCGCAAATGAATTCAACAATGTAATTTGCATGAAGCTTGCTCGAGTATAGCTTCTCAACATGCTCGAGTAAGAAGTTTGCTCAAGCAACCACTTATGTACTTGAGTAAGCGTTTATACTTTGCACTTTTCACTGATTCAAAATGTACATTTACAAGTCTTGTTATCATCAAAACATATAAATCGAGAACTAACATATTTGACAATGAGAAAGTTTTGCCCTAACAATATACTTAATAAAGGTTATGATTTGCATTTCCTATTTTAGTTTCTACTCGGAATATGTTGCCACAAAATTTGTAAACCTTTTCCTAGGGTACTAAACCCTTTTGGTTGGTCTTGTCAAATTTTTGGAAGTACTTCCCTCTCCACATTTTTGTACATAGGATTGTTGAAATTAGGATGTAGTATAAGGGTTAGATAGTTTTTGTCTATTTATTTTTTTTAATGGGCATGTAATAGATAATAATAGCATGAGATTATAAGACCTCCCACTTATAGGTATTGGTGACTTTTTCATATTATTAGGCTCTAGCCCATTACCTATGAGATGGAGTTTTGCTTCTGTTTGAATTACATAGTACATAGTATAGTAATGGGTAAGAGTTCTTTACTGCTTTTTTTGTCTCTTAAGAGTCTTACTCTTTAAGCAAATGATTAGGAGTTAAATTTAACCCTTGTGAATAGAGTAAATTAGGTTAGAAATGGTGGTTCCTACAAGTGAAGAATACTCCTAGTCTTTAATTTTTTTAAAAAAATAAAAATACACTTACAAGCGAGTTTGAGGCCATGTTGAGTATGCATTGAGAATATGTAATATACTAATATCTGAGAATATCCTTATCTCATGTTTGGCTTTAATATTGTCCTTTTTATAATATCCAATAACTACTCATATCTAAAATTGGCGACTCTCCCTTCTGTTGTAGACTCTATATTCCATATTTCCGTTTTCAAATAATTTGTTCAACAACATGAAATATGAGTTGAGCACTCTTTTTTTTTTTTATAATTAACTTGAATATGATACAGAGTTGATTTTTCATTGGTTTTGTTTTAACTTTTAAGTTTCTCTTCATGTATCATATTCTTTTTTCCCCTGATTTTGGAAATCTGATTCCACAAGTCTAATTGATTTTATGTAATATAGAGATTTTTTTTTTTAATTGTTGAGGTTGAAGTTTCTTTAATATTATTATCTTCTACAACTAATATATGGGCACATCTTTCCATAACTCCATATCTTATCAGGGAAATGGGTGAACCCGTTTAATTAATACTTCCTCTAGTTATTAATATAAGAAATATTTGAAGAGTTTATTTTTTATTTTAAATATAAGATACAATTTTCATATTTATCAATATTTTCATAATGGGTAAAGGTGCAAAAATACAATGTGTTTTACTTTGAAAGCACCTAACACCAAATGCTTTTTTAAGGTGCAAAAGTACACATGAACCTTCAAAATTGGAGCAAAAATACCATCTTTGTTAAAAGATACTAACTTCGATTAATGTCGTTTGAAACTACCAAAATACCCTCCAATTTTTTAAAAAGAAAAATCGCCACTCAACCTCCATTTTCCCTTCCAAATTCATCATCTCACCAAAATTTAAAGTACTACCGGGTCCTAATTATAAGACCTAATTGACTTTCTTTGGAGAGATTAAAGTAAATAAATTATTTAAACATTTCATATATTATTTATCCTTAAATTATATATTAGTTTATTAGTTAAACTAATTAGTTTGAAGAAAAAAATAAAAATAAAAATACTCTCAAGTAATTTAATTAGCTTCCTTAATTTCTCTAAAAAAGTTAACTAGGTCTTATAATTGATGGATGAGTATTATTTAAGGGTTTAAGCTCAGTAGGTTGAAATTCTAAGGCGCCGCATCTGCCCATAATAAAAAACTGATCATCAAGGCCTCTTTCATCTTATCCAATGACGATCCTTTCTTTACACAGCAATGGCAGGGTGCTCTATTGCGTTGAAAGAATACACCAAAGCGAAAGATTGTTTCGCGTGCTCTATTCTGCTTAATTATTATGGTAAGTTGTTATTCCTTGAGCTATATTTTGTAAATTACTTATATACTTGGGGTGATGGCAAAAATACACACACATGGAGTTAAAAATAATGATTATACAAATTTTGAGCATATTAATTGAAGACTTGACATATTTTTGAAGTTAAGAAAATGATGAATATTCATGGAAGATAATAGAAAAAACATCGAATTTTTTTTTTTAACATATAAATTAATTAAAAATGTTTAATGATCAATGCATGAAATTTGCATTATTTTGTTTTATAAAATAAGAATGATTTAAATTACTGTTAGTCCTTACAATTGGATTAATTTTAATTTTAGTCTATATAATTTAAAACTGTAGTTTTGCCTCTATATTTTTTTTTTTTTTTTTTCTCTTGAACGTTAGTTCCTATAATTTTATAATATAGGATCGATAGGAGTTTAACAACTTTAATTAAATATAAAGACCAAAATCACAATTTTTGTTAAAAGTATAGATGTTAAAATCTAAACTTATTAAATAGGGGATTAGAACCCAAATTTTGTTAAATAGGGACCAATAAAATAATTTTCAATCCCCCCTTTGGGGAAAAGTCTCTATTTGACAAATATTTCGATTATAAAAACAAGTAGTGGGCGGAGCCAGGCTTTGTGTTTGTGTCTGCCTTGATTAATTATAAAGCTTTTAGGGGCTCGAGGGGGGTGCCCTTGAATTTTTTGAAAGGAAAGTTTAAAATCCATTAAAAAACAAAAGAATATAGACAAGGAAAAAAAAAACTTCAACTTAACAAAAAAATAATAATCAAAGTCGTATTGATAAGACTTGTAACCCTACCAAAATGGAAACTCAACCCAGAGTGTCTACAAGTCGCTTTAAAATTGTCTCTTGATTTAAACATTTTCCAGTTGGTATTTCACCATGAGCAATTCTTTCAACTACTAACTTATATTGATTCATTTAAAGGATTTCCTTTCGCTTGCATGAACCTCTCACAACGATAGTTATCTTTTGAAGCATGTCAAATTTTTTTTGAATCTTTTTGATATGTTTTGCAACCTTCATAAGTGCCAATTGTAACTAATGAGCACATAAATTATAACTGATGAGTATACAAATTCTTAAATTCTGACTGCAAACAAATTCTGTAGCTGCAGAGAAACCAACGAGGACTCTTTCTAGAAGAAAATCCCTCAAATCAATTATGTGTTTCAAAAAATCATCCAACAGAGACACTCAATTCTTGGGTCTTAAGTCGTAGCTTATGAGCGCATGTGAGCTGTCTCAAACACACCAAAAGGGCCCCACTCATTCGCAAAAAAGTATCTAACTCAATAGCCATCTTGAGCCCCCAAAAAAAAAAAAAACTCAACAACCACAATTTATGTCTGCACTTCGCACCCACTTACAACAACGTGGTTCTGCCACTGAGAGCAAGTACAACGATTCTTAGCAGGTACAACTGTATTTCAATTGTTTGTGACACATACTTAACTATATGTAAAAATATTTAATATGAAAGTCATTTGCTCATAGTTAAAGATATATTGCACATAAACATAAAGAAGAGTTACACCAGTTAAAAATGACTTCACTCGTTCAAATTGATGAAATTAGAGTCAAAGGTAGGAAAGGATAGCATGAGTTCTAATGTTGATAAACAATGTTTTTGTTGTTTAAAATTGACATTTCTACTCAAAATTGCTTTTTCAGTCACAATCAATTTCTTTATAAACTATCATTCACTTATATTGCTTTTTTTTTTTATTTATATTTGTAATGAGTTTTTAATTTTGGTGTCAGCGGGTCCTAGTTTTGATCGTTATATATTTTGGATCAAAGAAACTATAACTAGAAAAACTACTCCTCATTTTAATTATTGAACAACATTTGGGAATTAAGTTTGATCCTAATTATAGAATAAAGTTCTAATTTTTTATTAATTTCTTCCTAAAATATCCTTATTGATACTTTCTCAATAACCTCTCTATCCTCCCCTCCCCCCTCATACTCAAACAGCAGTCCTTAAACATGCCTCTCTTGCAATTATTCTAAATGTCACATATCCTTCTAATTTTGATCCCTTTAAATAATGCTTTTGATGTTGACAATTATGACATATAATAACCGGGAAAGTTATAATAAAAGACCTAGGATAAATAATATTTATTAAGAAAGACCATAAAAACAACAATTATATTGAAGGACCATAAATTAAAATGTTAAAATAGAAAGACTAAATTGCACCTTTGTTATCTCTATATCCTCTCACAGTATTCTCTCTCCTTATGATAACAATTAATTTTGATTGATATGCAATCGAGATTGTGTTGTATAATGAAGACATTCGATCCATGACCTTGTGGAGCGTAGTCGAAGTTTCCTAATAAAATGCTTCTATTATGGAAAAAATTTCCTCCTTGCAAAGATCTCCAGCATTCCATGACCTCTTTCCAATTCGTGTCTTCTTTCATGTAGGCTCCAAACACCCTCATGGTTTGTCTCATGCCAACCAACGGCATTGGCGTACGGTATTTAAAAGATGCAACCCAAGACTTGATCTTAACCTAGACCACAAGAAACCAAATTTAGTCAATCTCACACTCAAGAACACAGGATAAAACCAAGCCCAATAGACTCCCGCTTAATTGTCTCTACATTAATCGAAAACAACGAGAAAATCCATTTTGCCCAATTATTCCAAAATAAATCAGACCTGAACCTTGACCCAAACACATGAATGGCATAAGCTAAGCGTAAAGAGTTATAATATAGTGACAAAAAGAAAGCCATGGCAAAACATTACATCTTCCCGAAAAGGAACAACAAGATTCAGCCTGGGATATAAATTAAAGACTTCCAATAAAATTGAGGAAAATCAACAAGGTAGGTTGAAATGAAGAAGACGTGAATGCATCGTGAGATTTGCCTCATATGAGGAGAAAGAATACAATTGGATATGGAGATAACACAATGGCAATTTAGTCTTTTCATTTTAATATTTTAATTTATGGTCATTCAAAATAATTACTATTTTTATGGTCCTTCTTAATAAATATTATTTATCCTAGGTCATTTATTATAATTTTCCATTAATAACTCTTTTTCTTCAAGTCCGAAAACCTTTACTTGGATTTTAATTAAAAAATTGGTGTTACAAATATTCTAATATTAGTGTAATATCCACAACTTTTTCAAGAAAGAGTCTTTGGAGTTTCTAAAGCCATGTAACCTACACATGAATGGTATGAGTTTTTTATGACTAATGTAAATAACTTACAAACCCTCATAATATACCATTATGTAGATTTATTCTTTTGTAACTCTTGTAATGAATTCATTGCCTATATATAGTAGGCATATATCAAAGGATCACAAGAGAATAATAGAAAAGAAGATCACCTCCTTGCTCTCCATTTCTCTCTTACATTTCTTTATCTCCCTCATCTTAATCCGCTTGTATTTTACTAAGCTCATAACACGTTATCGCACGATAGTATAACGAAGGTATAATTTCTTTGACGATTTCATCTACTTTCTTTAACGATTTTATTATATGTTTATTATATATCCGGGATAATCTAAACCACTATATGGAATTAAAATATTCTTTTACCGATTGTTTTTATACATCGGGTTCCATGGTTAAGATTTGAGATTATTTACTATAAATCACTATTCATATTTATTCATCTACAATATTTTTAATGATTGCACAATATATTATATATTGTTGCTTATATTATTGCTAACTTTTAACATTTATTTTTATTGCTAACATTTTATTATTGTATTAATTTGAAATTTTATTATCATTGTTAATTTGACTCCTACATGGAAGGTTCTACCTCCATACGGAAGTCTAGGTCACTAACTTTAACATAACATTTTTGTTATTGTTGCTAACCTTAACATAATATAACATTTTACTTTTATTGTTGCTAACATAACATTTTACTTTTATTGTTATGTTATTTTGGCTAACTTTTAATATTATGTTATTTTATACAAACTCTTTATGTTATTAATATTATGGCTGTTTAGCACATAATGCATGCATTTCTTATTTCAAATTATATGACCAAGTCATATTGTTTGATTTCTATTATAATGCCAAAAACCATAGTCTTTTTTATTCCTACTTTGATTTATTATTATTGTTTGTATATCTTACATTTTGATTTATTATTTGATATTATGACCAGTCATATTTCTTTTACTCTTATTTTGATATTATTATGGCGAAGCCATAAAACCGTACTATTCTGAAATTATAGCAAGAACTGAAGTCATATCCTTTAATTTCTTATTTTGTGGCGAAGCCATAAAGTTTTAATTTTAATATCTTTAATTTTTATTGTTTTTATTTTCATATTCTTTGATTTATTATTATGTGACGGATGCCATATATATATATATATAATTTTTTATCCTGAAGATAAATATTTGGAAGCGTATTGATTCTTTATGAAACAAATTGGCGAAGCCATGAGAAGACACAAATTGGCTTAGCTACATGGAAACACAAATTTAGTGAAGATATGATAATTTGGCTTGAAGTCCATAAGACAAATTGAAGTAAAGCCTGAGATAATTTGGCTTGAAGCAATGTGATAATATATTATATTATATTATTATTACTATTTATATTTTACTACACACCAACTTTTTAAGAATTTTTCATATTTAGACTTTATAGATATTTGGTCTTTAGTCTTACACTCTGAAAGAGGTATGGAGATTGTTCACATCTAGAGATGAATGGTGGACAAGAAAGTGATATTTGTTTGTTATTAATATCAATATGCGAAACATGTTTCAAATATTGTATAAAAAGATTTTGATGGCCTTAGAAAAATATTGTCAGGGAAGACAATAATTCTGATTTATAATCGTAATAAGTTTAAAGGCTAATAGTCTTGGAGACTAATTATTTTGCAATGTTATAAGAGGCTAATGTGAGACAATATATATAGTAGTACAAATTTTGTTTAAAAGCTCCGGGAAGAGCTAATATTTTGTTACTGAAGGAACAAAATTATGCATTAATTATTCTACAAAGTATAAAAGAAACTTATTAAATTTCAAAGATATCTGCGTGGATATCATAGAAAACATGCTAGTAATAACTGAAAGTTTACTAAATACGTGAGATCCCGAGTTATTTTGATCATGAATATCTTCATATTATGTGGTGGTACGTGTATGTTTTGCATATATAAGTAAATTGAAGTATATTATTAAAGAGTAATGAGATTATCTAGTAATGTAATCTTATATGTTTGTTCTTACGACAAATCAACTTAGATTTTTTATTGTTTTAAAAGGGTTTTAAAGTGATTTTGAAATGCATATATATAGAAAGTATGTTTATATAACTTCACACTTGAGGAAAGATTGTTAGAAAACAAGTGTGAGTTCAAATACAAGTATGAGCCTAATATTTAAAGTTATATCTTACCGCGCCGCTTTAAAATATCTCAAAATGGATGTCGGATTATGATCAAAAGTTTATGATTGATTGAGACATGTCACAATAAACCAGTTTACTAATCAAGAAAAGAAATTTATTGTTGGCATGACTTGTTGATCATCAAGTCTGCCAATACAAATAAGATTACATTCGAATATCAGTGAGAAGATTCTTCAAGAATAACCAACATATTATTTATGAATTATGTCTTCAGCTTTACTCAAAACAAATTGTCTATGAGAATATCATTATTGATCATGTAAAGCCTAGTAAATAGTTAGCTCAATTCTTATGAGAACAAAATTTTTATGTTGGTAAGTTTGATCTTATATATTGCGACACTTATAAGCCAACAAAATTCTCGAATATAATTAGCTTTAGGTCGGAACCGAACAAATTAATCTTATAAAGTTTGTATGTGCGATGATTGTTATCCATACAATGCACATAGATGGATATGGAAAGAAAGTTGAGATAAATGTTGTATAAGGACCTTCTTGTTTGTCTTTGTATGAAACAAAATGATGTTTAAGGAAACAAATGGATTAAGGAAACTTATCTTGTATGATTAGTCAATTGATATTTGACATTATTTTCTCAACTTGAGGGGAGAAATTGAATAATTTGGATAAGAGAATAAAATAAATGCATTATAGCAAAGTATATATCCTCGAATAATTATGAATAAGTTTATCAAGTTATGCATTCATGATATATTTGCGGATAAATTCTTGACCTAAATGAGATTTATTAAATCTGTATTCAGCTAAAAATGCTCTAATATTAACATGCTTGAAGCATGAGTAAGTATTCGGTTCCAAATATAAACGTTATGGATAAATTGGAGCAATAATTAAGATGATCATATTAAGGAGGCAAATACTCTAGAAGAGTATCGAGACATAACTTATTGCAAAACCAGAGAGGGGGTGAGAGATGGACCAGTGTAATATTGATATTATTATGTAAATGGAAAAAATGAAAGCCCCCAAAAAGATAAACTTTTTTCTCCAATTATTTTGATGATGATATAAAATGATCAAATGAAGATATTATATAAAGATTATTGGCCAAGAGGATAAATAAAATTAAGAGTGACACAAATATAATCATATTATGATAGTTAAACACACGAAGTCCAAATTGGAAAATATGATTTAGGGTGGATAACGATAAATGCAGGGTTATGAATGATAAATTATGCGTTTATTAGATATTGTTATATGCATATGCATATGGCTTATTAAATTATGAAGATTGCATAGAATCTTCAAAGATACAAGAATGTTGAATCTAGCATATTTCCATGAAAGACATTTAAAATGCTGAATCTTTTGAATTCAAAGTAAAAAGATATACCTGATATGATTTATAGGAAAATGGAGGCACAAAATTGAAGCAGTTGTTATAACGCACGGCCATGAAGATCATATTGGTGTGTTGCCTTGGGTAATGCTTCCTTCTTTTACGATTTGTAAATTCTCATAGATATATGTTATTACATCTTCTTCATTTAAATGTAATGGGATATGAAGTCCATTGACTGTTGCATATTGTCATAACGAACTGAGTTTACTTAGCCTCCTATTCTTGTGAAGGGACCTATTTTACACCTTGAATGCTCTGAAGACAAGCTCTGGTCATGTGACTGGTAGAACACTGGTAATCTACTTCTTATGCTTACTTTGGAAGAGAATTGATTTCACACACGTTATTGTCTGGTTTTTTGTTCATTTATTGGTTTGTTGTTATTTGAAGAAAATTTAGGTAAATGGTGTCTTTCATCTTTATTATTCAACTAATAAGCAAGTAGATATCCATCAGTTTTTTTCCCAACTGATCATATATGGAATGAAAGTGACCCACATTTGAAAATATTATCATCATTCCAACAAGCATTAAACTCAATGTGTTTAGTAATGGCTGCATTATTCCCAAGACTTGACAAACTTAACACTTGTAATCATAGAGATACTCAAGAAATAGAATAATAAAGTTAGATTTTAGATTTTGCATTACTTTTCAGTTTTGTGAGCCTACTAAGTATATCTTGATTGATCTAGCATGTTCATTATCAAAGTCCATTGCTAAATGGCCCTGGTTCTTCTTGGTTAGTGGGTTCAATGAGTGATTTATTGTAGATTATATTGTTATATCACTTATAAAATTTATCAGGACCGGAGGTAGTATTTCAGAAAAATGAAAGCCTAGTGAACAAATCCATGTTTGCTTTGTGTTCGGTAAGCTCAATAGCTTTTGGAACATTATCACCATTAGCACCATGCATCGTAAATGATCAATATTTTATGTAGGTAGTATAATTATTGTTTATGTTTTTACCTTGTAAATGACAAACACATTTCATTGCACTACAGAGAAGGTGCTCTTTGGAGGAGTAGGTGACCAAACTTTTGTTAGACATTGATGTATCTAGATGTGCTACAGTGGTGTCTCTTTTTGTGCTTTTTAGTTACTTGGTGTATAACTTATTTATGATTTTTTTTTTTTAGTTTATTTTGTTGGCAACATTGATGTTTATATTTTGTTTTGTTTATTTATAATTTTTTAGGATTGCTATTGTACATATTTTTACATACACTTTTTAATACAATATTCAGTATCATTTATATACATTTTTCTTATTTCATAATTTTTCATATAATTTTTATTTTTTTAATTTGGTAATTATTTGTATTATTTATATATATTTTTTTTTTTGAATTGAGATTTGCGACGGAAAATGAATTCCTTCGCAAAAATGGAATTCTGTGACAGAATCAAATTTCTTAATTTTTTATATTTTTTATGTAATTTTTATATCTTTTAATATTTTTTTTAATAAAATAAACTTTGCGACGGAACTTATTCTATTGCAAATTTCTAAAATTTGTAACGGAAATGAATTCCGTCACAAATTCTGAAATTTTGCGACAGAATTTATTTCCGTCGCAAATTTTGAATTTTGCGACGAAAAATAAATTCCGTCGCAAATTCCTAATTTGCGACAAAATTCATTTCCTTCGCTATTTTCAGAAATTTGCGACAGAATTTATTTTCCGTCGAAAAATTCAAAATTTGCAATGGAATTTTGATTTTCCATCATAATTGCGATGAGGTTTTTGTGACAAACGAAATCCATCGTAAACTCATTTTTATGACGGAAAAAGCCTTTTGCATGCATGGAGTTGATCTGGTACAAGAAAATAATCATTTTATTCTGCTTCACCTATTAATTACTCAAATGTGCCGACTCGTCAACTACTCAATGTAATTTAGCCTTGTGTGTCACATGCTTAGTGACCGAGCAGGAAAAGAATTGGCTGGGACAAAGCATAATTTATTTTAAAAAGGTAGAGAATAAAGAAACCGGGTGTGGCGTATATATAGTTGTTTTGGTACCAAAAGGTATTTATACCAGGCGTCAATATAGTCCCAGTAATTATATAATGTAAGGTCAAATTTGATTTTGAAGGGCTTAAGTTTGTTTAGGTTTTGCCTCAAAATCAGAACAGGTGAGCACATTGAGGACTTAAAAGACTGGAGTGAGTCCAGGTTGTATGGTCTTTTAGTCCGTTGATTTTCTCTAGACGATGGTGTAAAGCTATTGATTTAGTCCGTTTGATTTTCGCTGGAGGAGTGCTTCTAGTTCTAATGGTCCGTCTTTTCTTTTGATTTTGTGTTTTTGTTTCCTTTTGTGATCTTTTGTTGAATCCATCTTTTTGTTGAATTCGGTAATTCATCCGGGCAAAGACGGAGCTTCTTGGTTACCAAAAAAAAAAAAAATTATCCCAAATATTTAATGCAAATTAGATTTTTTTTTTATATATATATTTAGCCTAAAAAATTATACATTTAGTTCAAAATTTATACATTTGGCTCCCCAAATATTTTTTTCTTAAAGATTAGTTAATGAGTATATATTTGACCCTCAAATATTTATCCCAAGCTCTGTCCCTGCATCCGTGATCAATATTTATTTGTGAGATTCTGGTATACAATATTCTTAAGAAATTGCTGTGAAATATCTCTTCCACTTTGGCAACCATTTCGCCCACATCCAGATCCTTTAGCATTAAACTTCGCATGATTCTTTGAAAAGGTTTGATTCGATGCTTGACGTTTTATCACATATTTATCAATATTCTTTTTGGTTTTATCAACGAATTTCCGAGTGATTTCAATATGGCGTCTGGTTGAGGGGATTATTGGTTGGTAGTTGGTACTGCATACGAATAGGTAGTTTGGGAAATTGTTTTTAGAGATGGCGTGTTAATTTAAGACAAGGATTTGCAGCTGCAAATAAGCTCTGTTTATTTCTTGAACTGTTCAGTTATAGCTGCTTCATTTTAGGTGTCTCCACAAGTTCAATGGAATATGAATGATAAGTATTTGACACTCCTTGAAGGCTCAAGAATGATTCGCTGCTGAATTTACCGCTAGCTTACAAGTTGTACACTAATTTCTGTTGGTCTGCAGAATTAATCTTACAAGTTGTGTGAATTTGTTGGCTATTATCTTTCGGATTTTGATTTAAATGATTTTGTCATGCTTGAATATCAGCTCAACACGTATATTGTTGATGTGTAACGTGATCCTGATTTTTTGAATTTGCAAGGATTAGTTGATCCTTGCCAAGAGGATGGTTGAAAAGAAAAATATATTGTGTATCATTTAGTTTATTTATTTGTAAAGTTAGCATTAACTTTGCTTGTATTGCGCATTTGTGGAAAAATCATTTTCAGCTATAAAGTATATAAAAACTACACTTTGTAATCGGATGGGGATGAATTGTTGAATGATTGTTTAGTGCCTTATATTGAAAAAGATGTATTTGATAGTATTGGTAATGAGGCAATTATGATGGAATTCCAAAAAATAAAACCTAGAAGGATAAAATTGTAATTATTTTTATTATAATATACTTTTGTTATTAAAATTTATGTCTTGAACTTATTTAGTCTTTCAAACCTTACTATTTTAACAGCACTTAGTCTTATTTTCCCCTTTATATTCTTTTTTTAATACATTTAAAATTTTACTTTAAAAAAAAATTCGGGGGCAACCGGCAATGGTGCTTCTTCAATAATTTTTTGGGTCTGCCCCTGTGGCCAGGGCGGTGGTTGGGATGATAAGAATTCATCGTTGGAAGAATATAAGATTTGGTAGAGAGAAATTGAAGGAGGACGAAATGACGGTGTGAGAATTAATCTCGCATTGAATGCTTGACAGATGAGAAGAGAAAAGGAGGTTCAGAGACGATGATAAATGAATAAGAGAAATGCCCAACGCTCCATCGTTCCGCCCAATGCTCACGGATTTGGCTTCTGAAAATAAGGTGTTTTTTTGGAGACCTTGTGTGAAAAGCTTACCCAAACACCAAACAACTGGGCTTTTTTTTTTTTTCCTACTGAGATTTTTTTTCCTTCTCCAAATGTGAACAGATTAGATTAAATTTTGCTATTCCTAATGTTGTGTTCGTTTGGATGATAAAAAAAGAATCTACGCTCAAAAATAAATTAAGCAGTACCAGTACTAATTATATTGTTCAAGTATACTTGAACATACACTGCCATCCAAATGGAAAATAAAAGTACACAAATTGGGAAAAAAAAAGTTCTCAACATACACCACCATCAAATCTTGCAAACTACAAGCATATATTTTCCATGTCCAAACCCATGCGAGTACCCGTACTAATTATATTGTTCAACATACAAAAAACGCCTTAATTAAGCAGAAGAAATAGTTTACTCATCAAATCGATTTGGGATCATGGTGGACAGATTTAACTATCTAGCAGACGGGGTACTAAAGGTTGAATCAAATTGCAAAGTACTCATATCCAAGGAACTGCTTGAATTGGTGTTGTGACTGGTCCCTTCAATTCTTATCTCCATTGCCAAACATTCCCGAAGTTCAACTACTACTTGACTTATATCAGGCCTTTGTATTGCAAGTGGTCCTGTACATGACTTGGCTACCTCTACAAATTTCAAAGCAGAATCAAAACTGTATTGTCCTTGTAACCTTGGATCAATGATGGACTTGATATCATCCTTGCTTCCAAGTTTAGGGTGACCCATTCAAGTAGGAGAGTGAAGGTATTATTTGGTCGTCTTTTTGCTGCTGGTTTTCCAGTCAATAGTTCTAGCAGAACTATTCCAAAACTATAAACATCACTCCCTTTTGTAAGGTTCCCAGAATTTTGAAATCTGTTAAGAAAAAAATCGTTAGGTCTCAAAATGTTTCCGTGCATTGATATTTTTGTATTCAATCATACATCCAAATTGAGTTGGAAAAATTCAAAATGAATTTCAGTGAGAGAATTTTCTTCCTTTCTAAATTAGAGTTCTTCCTAAATAAATTTTTAGTTTGTGACCGTCTATATAATTCATATTATAAAAAAAAAAAAAAACCAGAAAACTGATGTATTAAAATGAGATTGATTTGTATTCTAATTCAAATTTGTGTTAATTTACAATTTTCTTTGAAATGGATGGATTGACTTTTTTTATTTAAAATCTTAAACTAATTGGGTGGGTTTCTTAATTTATGAGAGAGCATATAATATAGCAACAAGAAGCCTTACTCCACGTGAAGTTAACTATATATAGATCATACTATGTAGGATAATGTGCTTATGAGAAAAGATATATTTCCCTAAATAAAAGTACTCACTTTGAGGATCAAGGTAACCAATTGTCGGCTGGACGAGTTGAGAGATGAGTATCAATATCATTTGCAAAAGATCTAGACAATCCAAAATCAGCAATCTTAACCTCCATATTCTTGTCGAGCAAAATGTTGGAGGCCTTAAGGTCTCTATGCACGATTGCAGGCTTACAGACCATTGTGCAAATAATCCAATCTGAAATTCCATTCATCATATGTATGACCAAAGAAATTATGTATTTTTATTGTGAGAGGAATGAATCCAAAATATGAATAATCTTAATTCGTAAAGAATAATATAATTTTTAATCATAGGTGTAAGTCATTTGAATAGAAATTGTTGTAAATGAATTTTAGGGTTAATGGACATTTTTGCTCCAAAAGTTTTCTTGACCCATGTAATTTATTTATTTGTATATTAAACTAGAATACCATATATATGATTTATATAAAATATGTTACTTTTTCTATACAACTTGAAAGAATACTAATAATACGCTAGTATATACTCTTTATGGTCTTTAATATAAAACTTATTTAATTAAAAAATTGAATTACAAAATGAGTATTGTATTAAAGATCGAGGTTATAAATTTTCTTACCATACGCCTCAATGCAATTTGAAGCCGATCTTTCCATTTCAATGCACCTCCTTTATTACCTGTATTAGAATCAATACGATTACATTTCCTTTTCATATTATACGAGTAAATTTTATTATAGATATTTTAATCCAATAGACTGGTTAGATTGCTATGAAATGCTAAATATTGAGATATGCATAATCAGGCTCTAGAAAGAATACTTGATAAATGATGCTGGAGGTTCCCATTAGGCATATATTCATATATTAATGCCCCGATGTCACTTTCTTCGCAATATCCAATCAAAGAAACTAAGTGTCTGTGATGAATAACCATCAAAAGTTCCATCTGCAATTAAAATTTACTTAGGTTTATCATCTATATGATTAGGAACTAATATAGAGCAAATTATGTTTACAATTAAATATATGACAAAATAAGAAAACCATGAGTGAACAAAAGTAAGACTTAGGTTTCGTTTCGATTTCACCTCGATCGAAATTCTCCGACCTTGCACCGATGAATGAGAAAGTAACTTTACCGCAACTTGGGTGCAATTCTTAAGGGTGCCTAAATAAACTTTTCCAAATCCACCTTCTCCAATCAAGTGTTGTAAGTTATGAGTGATCTCAAGGACATCGGTGTAAGAATAAGCACGATTTCTTTGTTCTAATGCGTTTTGCTTTGTAGAAACTGCAAATATAAATAAGGATAATAATTAGAACTACCATTTCATAATGTTATAAATGTAAAGCTAGTTTGATTACCTTGATAGATAATGATTCTCTCTTCCCTTGAAAGTAGGTAAATATGTCAATCATATTTTTATTATTAATATTTATGGGTACTTAAATTTATAACTTTTTATTCAGTGACATAATAAAATTTTCAACATAAAATTATTTTTAATTTTATTCTATTGGTAAGTAAGGGTGGAAATAGATTATACCCTTAATACGGGCTTATGGCACGGTTGCACTGATAAGAGCCTAGTAAGGCCTAGTCTATGTAATAAAGATGTCAGACTTTAGGTCTAACTATAATAGGCCAGGCTTTTTTTTAAAGGCCTAGCCTTCAAGTTAACCTATTTATAATATGTAATATATAATTTTTTTAAACAAAATATTATATAATTTTGTTATATAATAATATGTTATTTTATTTTATTTTTTTTTTATTGAGTTTTATTTAAATTTAATATAGGCTTTGAGCCAATTCAAGGCCTAAAATTTATATATATGTAGGCTTTGAAGCCTACTAAAAACCTATTAATGGATTTTAAGACATGAAATTAGAATATGAGGCCTTTTTAAAAGCCTATGTTGCAAATAGGCCTTATGAGATCTTCGAAGGCTCGACTTTAGACCTAAGTCTAAAAATGAAAGTCTTCATTTAGTTTTAAGCTCCGACTCAGACTCTATGTCAAGTTATTTCCATTCCAATTGGTAGGAAAAGAATTATAATATTACCACGTAATAATACAAACAAGTAATATTTTGTGCGTACCTTTCAGTTTTTTCATTTTGAAGATCCAAATTCCTAGAGATATCAAGATTACAACCGTCAAAACTGAAACAGATGCTATAAGTGGAATAAGGAACTTGTGCTTCTGGCATGGATCCCTCAAACAAAGACTAGGATTATCATCCAATCTGAAAGATGAATCAAATGGGTATATTTAGAATTTAAAATTAAATTTGGCTCGACAACATGGATCGAGTAACTAGGACAGATTAAGATGAGAAAATTAAACCTCATTTCTAATCCTGACTTTTCTTTAAGTTCCCTAGGAACTGAACCTGTAAGCCTGTTGCCACTCAAATTACTGCAAAAACATTGTGAAATGCATTTAGTTATCATGTGGTGCTCAAGCTATCAAGGTATATCTGGCATTAGAAAAACAAGGACAGGCAAAAAGTATATTGTATACGTTTGATTCTCTACCTTATATTGTTTGGTCCCTTAACTTTAAAAAGTAATCATTTAACCCTAATACTATTAGTTTCAAATGATGATTTTCTTCAAAAATCTTTATGATTTTAAAAATTAAACTTTATATGTTAACATTTGATAATGTTTTATCAACATTTTTATTAACAATAGTTAGGGATAAAGGACTAAAAACATCCCTTTATAAAGTTGATGAACCAAAATGAGACCTTCTATAAAATTAAAGGACACATGGATATGCCTTTGCCCAAAAAGAATATTAATGCATATATTTGAAAAACTCACAGGATTGTCAAATTTGGCAATTCAGCAAGAAATTCCGGTATGGATCCTGACAAGTCATTGCTTGATAAATCCCTAAAACAAAGTAATATTATTTTTACATGACAAAATTCTTATAGAAAAGACTTTGTCCTAATTAAATCATTATATACTTACAAGGATTTTAACTCCGTCAGTTGTGAAAATGAAGGAGCTATTTGTCCTCTTAACTTGCTGGCGCTCAAGTTTCTGCTTTTGATAATGATTAGTAGATCCTTATGCAGGAGATGGTGAAGTTTTGTGATAGTTTAATAAATGATTGATACACTTGAATTAACATGATCAGTTAACCTAGATCAATTTTACATTTAAGTTGCAAACATTTCCAACATTTTGGAATGAAAAGAAAATAACCTAATTCATGCGTCACCAAGGAAAGTTTAGTTTGTGATATGAACTCAGTATCCTCTAGTCACTTTGGACTAGAAAAGTTTACTTTAATTTAGGGTAAAGGAGCAAAAATACCCATGAATTTCTACCCAATTTGTAAAAATACCCATAAATTTTTTTAGGTGCAAAAATATTCAGACTTTAAAAATCACAGTAAAAATGACACAACCACTAAAAACACCTAAGGTTTTGTTACTTTTTATGGTGGGATCCACCGTCTTCTTCTTAAAATAAGTAACAGTCATTAGGTGGTTTTGACAGTTTTGTCATGTTCCGATTTTAAAGTCCATGTATATTTTTGCACCAGAAAAATATTGATGGTTATTTTTGCACATTGGATATAAATTCATGGTATTTTTCTACTTTAACCCTTAATTCAATAAGTGAAATACTTACAGTGAGATAATCCTTGCGTTAGTGCTATTGATGCCATATGTGCAACTAAGTCTCTCCCATGTAAAGTCCTCGGGAACACATGGGTCACCTTGCCAATCTACTTTGGGGATTCCGTAGGTGTTTTTTATGTCCAGAATGGCATCCGCTATTGTTACCAATAACAAATAGGGTCTCAGAAGTCAAAGCACAAACACACACACACACACAGATCATAGAACACAGAGAAGAATATATACCATCTGTTTGGTCTGTTGGAGATGCTAGTGATGATATGATTTTATAAGTTTCAATGGCATTAAGGATTGGTGGAGCATCAGATTCTGATGTTGCACTTATGTTGAAAAAAGACCATCTTGTTCTGTCACACTTGCAACTGCCACTGGCTTTAAGTATTCGAGAGTTATCGGCGCCTCTGGGTGGATATTTTTATCATTAAGAGTAATATTAATTACTCTCTTTTGTCCAGGGGGAAGCAGCTCAATTTCAACAAAGTGAAAGATGACATAATATCTGAAAGACTTTTCAGGTGGTGTCGTCCAGACAGAGTCGTAGTTAAGGTATAAATCAAAGGAGAGATTCAATGATTTGGTCGCAGACATAAGCACTTCTGTCGGTAATTTATAAGAATCGTTTATGCTTCCAGCATCAATATCTTCTGACGACCTATTGAACTTTTTCCAACATTTATTATTAAAAATAGTGTCCACTCGCCACGTACGATCATAGATGTCATCCTTAAACCTATAAGCTTGCAGAATTAGATAAATAAATTTATAATAGGAAAGTATGAATAATTAACATGACAAACTAGAGAATATATAATTCATTAAGCTTATGTTTAGATGGAGGGAAAAGTGGGAGAAAAATGGGGGATAAGAGATTACTATGAAGGAACGAAAACTTCCCAAAATAGTAAAATAAATTATTATTTTGTGGAGGTTTGTCTCCTATAGTATTCTTTCCTCCTTGATTTTCTTCCCATCCAAACATGGAACCAATTATGGTGCCTATCCTAAGCTTGTCCCATCTAGACCATCTAAATTTATTTTTTTTTTGTTTTTTTTAAAAAAATTATTTTAATGGGTAAAGAATCTAAAATAAAGATAATTTCTAAACTAATTTGTTTAAAAAAATGATTACTTTTCTTTAAAAATCATCTATTGAAAAAATATTAACTCTGGAAGGTCAAATCTTAACTACATGGAACATGGGGTAAAAGACCTTGATGGTGAAAACAGGTAAACACAAGCAACAAATATGATATTTGAGTCACCTTTTAAACAAGCTTGGAGTCAAGTTAAAGGAACCAACATCGATTCTCGTATCAAGGACCAATAGTGATTGAGAAGGGGATGGAGTTAGATTATAAATAGAATTGGTAAGCGGTCGTAGTTCCAGTGTAGAAATGAAAGGTGTTCCTCTGCCAGTGTTGACAAGGCAAACGTGTATGGTGTCAGTTTTGGGAGTATGGATAATCTCTGAATATGTATAAGCATCACTATAATCCAAATCCACAGTTTTCCAGAAGTCGACATTGAGGTACAAGTCAAAAGATGGAGTTTGATTTTTGGCATCATAATTTTCATATGCGAAGAAAGCTCTGATGAGGTAATTGTTGTTTTTGCCCTGTTTTGGTTTCAGGGTATAGCAATTCCTTTTTCCTTCGGGGAAAATTCTCAGTGTCTTAAGTTGTCTTCCAAAAAGAGCAAAATCTACGTCGTGTCTTTCTTCATATGCTACCATAGTATTTCTTCCTGTTTCTACGAAACCTATGTCTGTCTGATACGAGATTCCAGTTTGTGGGTCAATGTATTCACTACTTGCTCCACAGTCAATGCTTATGAAATCTGTTCGTGCAAAAAAAGGTACGAATTTAGTAAAGTACAACAAAATATGATTTTGGTTTTAAATATCGAAGCCATGAAACATAAGGCTGGACGAAGGCAAGGGCAAGCCCTAAGTTTAGTTAAAATATTAAGATCATATAGAAACATTGGGCACTTTACCAGGATGCGCGTTGCCAAGCAGGAAAAGTTGGATCAACACGAACCATAGAATCCATTGTGGTGACTTTTCCATGTGATTTCTTCGATTCTATAACGAAGACGTAAGCTATCTCTTCATGTTATATCATGACATATATATAAAAGAAAAAACAGTCAAGTTTGCAAGTAAGGAAAACAATATAATAGAGATGCTGAACTCACCTCAAGCTTATTCAGATCTCAAACTTCAAGCCAGTATGAGAAGAGGTTTGAGTACTCTAATAAAGCGCGGGGTGTACATTTATATATCTAGAAGAAGGAGCAAGTATCGTTTACCCTGAGTCAGGAGCACATTTTGTTCTCATCATTTTGATGAGCATAGTATGCTCATCACTATCGGGACCTTCTAGATTGATTTTGGATGATACATATTTAATTTGATTTGATTTATATATTTTAAATGTTTTTTATTTTAATATAAAATTTAAATAAAATAATATTATAACTATTCATAAAAATGAAGTTATTATTCAAATATTATATTTGAACGGTTTAGATCTCATCACTATGACGAGCACTAAAGGAGAAACCGTATTTACCCTACCCTATTTGCAAATGCCTTGTGCTAATTGACTACATTTTCTACTTTTGAAAGTTTAGAAAATTAGTATTCTTGGCTAATGATGCACAATATTACTGATATTAATTAGGGAGAATGAAATTCAAGTCTAAAATAACTAAATTAAGGACAGATAGGTCCTCAATAAATTTACGTGAAAAATGAGTTGCAAATTCAGGAATCTTAATTTTAAATAAATATTCAAGCTTAAAATGTAATTTTCATTTTGTAGCTGGTATTTTTATTTGTAATAATCTGAATTGGTAATTACAACTTACGTTTTAGAAAACTTTTTGAGGACCTAACTGCCATTAATTCATGGTTTTGGAACTTAAATCCCATTCTGCCTAATATTTATGAGTAGTTTTCTGCTTTTTACAGGGAAATTTGAAGATCTCAACTTTGAATATTCATCAAGTTCTAATTAGTAACGTTAAAGAGTGTTTTAATTGCGAATTGGTGGTCCTGGACAACAATAGTAATTAATAACAGAAGTGATTATAAATATTAAACTAAAAAAATTGTGTTCCTTGCTTTTCCCCTTTTTGCCATGCATCTTCAGCTTTTAGAAATAAATTGACTTGACTTTATGGATATTTCATCAATTTTTTATTTACTTGTGTGAATTATGTGGTTGTGCATATAGTTTTAATTTGTTGTCTTCCTTCCTTTTTCGATGCATGAGTGTGTTTTTCAACCCTCATCCCCAAATTCCTTATCAAGTGGGCTTTTTTGGCCAACGGGAACGAAAGTGGTCCTCTTGGAATAAATGCTATTCTCTGGTTTACATTTAGAAATCATTTTTAATTTATTCATCAAACTAAATAAATTTAATTAAAATAACTTGAAGTTTTTAAAACTAACTGTATTTTTAAAAAATAACCTTAATTAAATGCAAAAAATCTGACACGATTGTACTAATAATCCATTTTTCCATCATGATTTTTTAACAATATTCATATCAATGACACAATTGGAATATTAGTTGCTTCGTAAAGTTTACGTAATGACTCATGAATAAGAATATAAAAATATACTTTCAATATTATATATATATATATATAATACAAAAATATACTAGTAGCCACAAGCAGAGCCATCAGAGGTTACATTAGCACTAGGGTCTTTCACAATTGACGTGTAGTTTCCGTTTCTTTATATAGACTTATTCACTAATTTGTGTGCCGACTGACCAATGAAATTTGTTCCATATGTATATATATGTATATATATATATATATATATCAAAAACTGTACTCGGATTAACTATTTAGTCATTAATCATTATGGCCTTTACTTTTATTCTTTTTCTTATAAGGCTATATTTTTGTTCTTTCTATAGAAGAGTTTAATATAACACTTAAAAGATAATATATAATTTAGCTAATATTTATTTATATCAAATACCTCTTTTATTGTCATGAGACAAAAAAAAAAAAAAAAAAAAAAAATAGAAATCTCTTCTAGGTTATTAAAAAAATAATCTTGACAAAAGAAAACTATTGTTGGAGGGGCTACATATGCAGAATAGTACTATCTAGCTTTAATTATTATTATCATTTGAAAAAGGTTTTATCTTTTTTTCTTTTTGCCATAAAAAGATGTTTTTATCAAGTATCCTATGCTTACATGATTTGACTAGGTCTACGAAAATGATGAGAAGCCCTTCTACTTGTGACTGGAACCATTGGAAACAAACATGTGAATTAAATTCAACGAATGTGAAATGGGCACACTTTGTGCCTACCACAGTACTATTATGTGTTTATATTATTCTAAGTGGATTTGGTCTGTCAATGAGCAGTGGCACAATTGAGACTAAGGTGTCGGTCTTCACCCCAAAATGGAGGAGATTTGATACGCGCTCTTCAATGTGAGGATATTATTAGTGACCGATCTATAAGTACCTTTGTAAGCATTTTTTAAGCCTGAAGGCGTGGCCTGACTAGTGGGTTACCGATTTCTACCCTACCTAAACTTTCATTTACTAAAAAAAAAAAAGTAGATTTGGTCTCGGCCAAGTCGATTTGGTGATTGGTGGATGAAGGATGAATAGTTCATGCATCCTAGCTCAAGCTAGTGAAAAGTTTTGTGTGCTAAGAAAAGGAAAAAAGAGGAATTAAAAAGACATGAAAGGCAAGAGACGAATTGACATGACTACTCAAAGTTTGATCATTTCAAACTTTCTGGAGCTAATAAAAGTTGTACTTATCATTACTTCAGTTTTTTAACTTAAAAATAATTAAAGTTGATGACCGAAGTCTTCCCATACTTGAAGCTAGAGTCGGAAAAATAGCTTGAGCCTGTTGGGCTAATCTTGTTTAAAATAGAGCCTCCGAATAAAGTCGGCCTAAAAGGAACCCACTGTAGGGCGAGGATTTGAAAGGGCCAACCTTGTTAGGCTCGTTATTTTTTTTTTCTTTACTTACTCAATTGGCAATTGCCCACTTATCCTGCCAACTGAGCAAGTCAGAAACCTATACAATAAAGGTGGCTCTGCACAAGGCTCCAATCAAGTGAGTAGGCATAGAAATAGGTTAGGCTTTTGCTAAGCAGGTATGAGCTTGTAATGGGAGAAAAAGGTCTCGAGTTTGAATGCATTTTTTTTAGGTCGGGCACGAGTTTTCATAAGGCTTGGTTGAGCCTAAAGTCTTTTTATAGGCTGCTTACAATGTACCACTTTGGTCCTATTTATAAGTCCTTTTTGACCACAAAAAATTTAGTCCTATTTATAAGTCCCTTTCGACTAAATAAATGAGATTGTGACAATTTTACCCATATTAATTGTACCAATAAAAATAGAGAGAGAAGAAAAAGTTGAAGATACCCAATCATAAATGAGGGTAAAGTTAAAAATTCACCTCATAATCATTCACCTCAAAATTCACCTTATAAATAGGACCGGAGTGGTAAGCCTTTAAAAATGTCTCATATTGCAGGCCTTGAATGTCATAAGTAGACTTTGTGCATTTTGAAATTATAATATAATAATTAAAAAAATAAATATTGTGTTATTCATATGATATAAATATAATTATATTTATTTAATGTGTAAATAGGTCAGGCCTGAAGGCTTATAGATGAAGCCTTAACAAAATAGGTATGACTTATTTACACATTTAGGCCCTTAAATAGGCCTTGGTCTAGTCTGTTTTAATAAATAGGTCAGGCTAGATCAAGTCATAAATAGGCTAGGCTGTAGGCCCCCTAATAGGGGCCTAACCTATTCTCATCCTTGTAGGTGGGGGTCTGGAGAGGAATAATTATACACAGCTTTAGCCCAGTAAGAGGAGAGATTGTTTTTAAGATTTGAAACTATGATCTCCTAATCATATGGTAACAATTTTACTGTTGTGCCAAGGCTCAGTCACGTGTTAACATAAAAGTTGACTTGACTCAGTTTGATCATTTCAAACTTTCTGTATCATATTTAAATTGCACTTAATTATATCACAGTTTCCAACCTCTTTGTATAAAATTGATTTGACTCATTGGAATTTTCATAATTTCAAATTGTCGTAATTGTGAGAATTGATGTGGCTGTGGAGCAAATATGTAGGCCAATGGGACAACCACGATGAACATAATTGTCGCTGAAAACATTACTACATTCAATAATGGCAATTATCTATGGCCATTAATTCCGTGTTGACAATAGAATTATAATTTACATTTTTTTTTTTTTTCAAATTGCCACTGAATGTAATTTTCAGAAGGGAAAAAAAGGCTACTTGAAAAGATTCAATGTATTATATTATTATAATTTTATCATGAATAAATAAAACAGGATAATGATTTTTTATTTTCATGAGTTTTATGTATAAATTAATACTTTAGTTAGTGATACACGATTTTTGGACGAAAGACTAATTGAAAAGATTGAAATTTTAACGTGATTTATAAAGCAATTACTATGGCCTGTATAAAATAGTATTGAACCCCCATATTATTATTATTATTATTTTCAATCCAACACTCTAATCTTATTTATGATGCATCCATCCCCTAACATTATTTACCTGATACATCCAACACCCACTGAAGCACTATAAAAATAACATCAGGGTGCTAGATACAATTGGAAAATAATATCAAGGTTGGATGTTACTTTACCCATTACTATAATTACTATTGTATCATATAGCCAATAGGAGAAAAGAATGTCTCCATTGGCCTCGTTCTCCATTTAATGTCTCTACAATTAGGCCCTGTTTGGATGGGTTTTTTTAATGGAAAAAAAAACTTTTTTAATGCAAAAAAAAAAAAAAAAAAAAAAAAACTCTATTTATTAATTTATGTGTTTAGATGATATTTTTTTTAAAAAAAAATAAAAGTCACTAAAAAAATCCAAAATACTGTTTTTTTTTTTTTTTTTAAAAAAAAAGCTCCAATTTGGAGCTTAAAAAAAAAAGCTCTACAAAAAAGCAATTTTTTTTTTAAAAGCCCATCCAAATGGGCTCTAGATCCGCCTTTAATGGTTGGAATGTAATCACAGATTTTTATTATATTTAAAATTATTACATACTATCAAATCTCAACCATTTAAAGTTGATTTAATAGTAGGACATTAAATAGAAAGTAAATAGAGATTGAGGTCAATGGACACACTCCTCTTCCAACAAGTAGTAGTTGTATGTATCTCTTCGCAAGTTTATTCGAATGAATTTCTTTATGGTCTTTGCAATTCTATTGAATGAGTCAGAAATCAAAATTTAAAGGTGACATTCCACCTAAATTTGTAGTTAATGTAGGCAGACACGGGGCTCTTACTTTGCTCTCAAGTTGTTAAGGGTCTATTTATTTGTATACAGTGACATTACACCTAAATTTGTATACTTAAATTTCTAAGTTCTAGTCGCTGAGCTGTCATAATGATTCATGATATAAACCTAGAAATATATATATATATTAATATTAATAATGAATTAATGTAAAATATATAACGTATAATCATAAATTCTCCTATTAGATCTATAGCTCATTCATCCAATAAATTCATAAAGGGTTCTTTCTTTTAAATTCATTCATTCACTTATCTAATGGTTTGATGTTACACGCATGTTCTTTTTCTCCCTTAGTTTTTACAAATGAAGTAGCCCAATAACATAACGGTGATGAGAAACAGATTAAATTCAATTTCATCATGCATTCCTTTGATCTTTGTCATAAACATATACACTTGGGAGATAAAATTTTGGAATAAACATATTAGAACCCCAAAAACTGTAGGAAACTGATCAGAAACGCGGAAGCGTATCGTACCACGCGATGTAGGAAAAGATGAAACCTTTCATCGTTTTGCTTACCTGAAAGAGTTATCTGAAAGATTCTCCACGAACAATCCTTGTCTACGAACAGTCCTCGTATACGAACAGTCCTCGTGCGATCTATGATTGATCTTCCAGACTATCTCTCGAGGGGGATGAGATGGTTGTGTGGGCAACCGTTCAGATGATGAACGTCTGCCTCTAGGTTTTTGTTTCTGATGAGAGCCTCCTAACTATTTGTGCGGCCGTATCTTTTCAAGCGACTGAAAGTTAGTTTATATGCTACTACACCCAAGACCTAACCATAATCCACATGGGCCTTAGAGTTCTTGGGTGTAGTCTCAATTAAGCCTTATTGGGCTTAAGTGACCAAAGAGCACATTAACCCAACAATCTCCCACTTGCTCTTTAAGATACTAACTTGAGTTCGTAAACCCAAGACCATGTAGCCCATAAGCCATCATCATCTGATAATATACCCCATCCCTTGTCTCAAGCTAGCCTGGGGACCTACCATTTGTCATTCATCAAGGCTCATGATAATCTACAGAAGATTATCTAGTTCGGTGCTACTCCACTAAAAGCCCGAACGTGATCTCCAAGAACAATGACACTTATAACAAGAATATGCACCCCTTTATAGAATGTCTATAATTTGATTGACTAGTTTTACGTAATCCAATCAATTATTTATTCCTTGACTTTGATAGTTTCTCTAATGGATTACATGCGGCAGTGTCTTCAATATCCAGGTACCGAAACATATCAAGGGGACATTTCCTATAAATTCCATGTTGTTTATCTCATAAACACCGATAACCAAATAGTCTCAATCCCAAAATACCGAGTTGTTGGCCGTCATATAGATCAAAACTCACTAGTTGGTAAATCATAGAATGAAAAATATTCGACTACTGTTTAAAATAAACTCGGGATTAAGAGCAACTACATAACTATAGTTATTGGAGATTTGATTCCTTATAACGAAAGAACAACCTTAATCAAATCTCTCCTTGATCCATTCAATGTAAGCATTAACTCACACCAATGTTTTATAATGATTCGAGACAAAACCATTTCATAAAACATTGCGGCCTAAATAAAGTGCCCAACTTAATTTAATAGTTGTGAACCATTTCATCAATTGTGAGAACCTATGACCATGTCCTCTATGAACGTATTCATATGATCATATACTCCACAATTGATCCGGACCTTAGAGTTTTTAAATAGTGTGCGAAATAAATGAAAAAAAAATACTCCATTTATTAACATTCATAAAAGAAATGCAATGTCATAATGGCATGCTCAAAAGCACAAAATAACAAAGTGAAATAACAATTGCCTAAAGCTACAGCAAATCTGGAATCCTCCTAAGACCCATAGATGAAACATGCCTCTCGAACACACGCTCAGGCAAACTCTTAGTAAAAGGGTCAGCGAGATTCTCGTCTGATGCTATCTTTGCTACCACTGTATCTCCTCTTTTAATTATTTCTCGGATCAAGTGGTATTTCCTCTCTATGTGCTTTGTCTCTTATGACACCTTAGTTCCTTGGACTGCGCTACCGCCCTTGTTTTGTTGTCACAGTAGAGTGTGATAGGACAATTTATACCGGTATCTTTGAAGATCCGTTAGGAACTTCTTTAACCATGCGGCTTCCTTTGCGGCCTCGAAGCGCTACATACTCGGCCTACGTGGCGAGTCAGCCATACATGTTTGTTTTACACTTCTCCAACAAATGGCACCGCCATTAAGGGTGTACACATATCCGAGGTGGATTTTCTTGAGTCAATATCTCCTTAGAAATCTGAGTCCGTATAACCAATGGTTTCAAGACTCACTTGAGTAGACCAACATATAATCTCTCGTTCTCCGTAGGTACTTGAGTATATGTTTAACCGCTACCAGTGTTGCTCTCAGGGTCCGATTGGTAGGCTTACTACTCCGAGTGCATAGCAATATCTGGTGCGGTACATAGCATAGCATACATGAGACTACCTCTGCTTTGAAGCATAAGGTATCCTACTCATGCGTTCTCTCTGCTCGGGAGTTTGAGGAGATTGCTTCTCGGAGAGATGAATCCCATGCCCGAAGGGTATAATTCCCTTCTTTGAATTCTCCATGCTAAACCTGGCAAGTATTTTGTCAATGTATTGAGCCTGGGATAATGCCAAAACCTGTTCTTTCGGTCTCGCAAGAGTTTAATACCAAGAACATAATTGGCTTCCCCAGGTCCTTCATATCAAAATGTTTGCTCGGCCAGGTTTTTATGCCCAACAATACCTCTGTATCATTTCCGATAAGGAGTATATCATCCACATAAAGTATCAGAAAAGATACCGCATTACCTTGGATCCTTTTATACACACATGGCTTATCAGGGCTTTTCTCAAAGCCATAAGACTCAATGGCTTGATCAAATCTGATGTTCTATGATCTGGATGCTTGCTTAAGTCCATAAATGGACCTCTGCAACTTGCATACCATTTCTTCTTGCCCTTTGGCTATAAACCCTTTTGGTTGCTGCATATAGATTTCCTCTTCCAAATTTCCATTTAAGCAGTTTTGACATCCATCGCCAAATCTCATAATCAAGATTGGCTGCAATGAGCTAAGAGAATCCGGATAGACTTGAGCATGGCAACCGGCGAAAAGGTTTCATCATAATCCACTCCTTCTCTTTGGGAGTACCCTTTTGCTACCAATCTAGCTTTGAAGGTTTCAACCTTCCCGTCCAATCCTCTCTTTCTCTTGTAAATCCACTTACACCCAATGGGTCTTACCCCTTTAGGTGCATCTACAAGAGACCAAGCGAGTTGGAATACATAGAATCCATTTCACGATTCATAGCCTCGAGCCATTCCGAGCATCAACATCTCCTAGTACTTCGTCATAACTCGTGGGATCACCATCTTCTGCGATGATGTCATCTGATTTGACTCACCCAACAAGAGATATCTTGCGGGTTTACGAATCAATCTCCCACTACGACTTTGTCGCACTTGATGTCGTGCATCTACAGGGGGGTCCACATTTTGTAGGTTGACAATTTCTAGATGAGGACCCTCATTAAGTGGATCAACCAATTCATGATTTTGTTCTTCATTTAGATCAACCAATTCATGATTTTGTTCTTCATTTTGTTCAACATCATCTTTGAACTTCTGGTTTGTCTCGGTTCTGTGTATGTTCAAGATACATTTTCCCCTCTTTGAACAACCACGGGAACAAAAAGCTGGAACCCCTTGAGGTTGTGGTGAAACTTGATCGAGACTAGCTCATCAAGAATAACCTTACTTCTTGGCTTATAGTTTGTCATATAGTCCTCCTCTAAGAAAGTCGCGTGAGTGCTCACTATGACCTTCTTTTCTCTTGGACTATAAAACAACCAACCTCTGGTTCCTTTAGGATAGCCTACAAACATGCATACTTTAGTACGCGAGTCCATCTTGTCTGGTTTTGTTTCAAGACATGTCCGGAGCACCCCAAATCCGAATATGATTCATGGTGGGCTTACACCCTTTCCACAATTCAATTGGTGTCGTTGAAATCGACTTGGACGGAGCTAAGTTCAATAGATACATAGCTGTTTCTAAGGCATATCCCCGAATGAATCGAAAGTGATGAATAATCGAGCATAGATCTTGTCATTTCTAAAAGGGTTCTATTTCTCCTTTCGGCAACTCCATTCTTGGGGTGTCCTGGAGAAGATAATTGTGAAACTATCCCCTCTTTGGTCGGTAAGACTGAACTCTCCAGATAGGTATTCACCCCTCGATCGGATCGAAGAGTCTTAATTTGAACACCTAGATGCTTTTACGCCTCGGCCTTGAACTCTTGGAATTTTCAAAAGCTTCGGACTTGTGACGCATCAGGTGCACATGTCCAAATCTAGAGTAATCATCGGTAAATGTGATGAAATCGATACCCGCCTCGGCTTGGACATTTATTGGTCCACATACATCGGTATGTACCAATTCATTTGAAGTGTGGCACGTTTTCCCTTGGCCTTGAAAGATCTCTTGGTCATTTTACCCTCTAAACGGGATTCACACACGGTATCGGTTCAAAGTTCGGGGATTTTAAAATCCCACTTTTGACCAAACCTTGGATCTGTTAGAGTTAATATGACCAATCTCAAATGCCAAAGATAAGTTTCATTGGAAACTTTTCTTTTCTTTGACAATTGATATGCTCAACATTTTTAATTCAACATGATTAACTTCACGGGAATAGGACTAAGGAAATAAAGACCATTAAACTTTACACCATAACAAATAAAAGAAGATGAACTTCTTATTGAAACCGAGGAATCAAACCGAGCTTGTCAAACCATGTTTATCTAAACAACTAACGAAATTAAATTCCTCTTAAAATCTGGAATAAATAAACAGTCTTCTAAAACCAAAGTTCTATAATTATTAAAAGATAAAACAACTTGTCCCATTGCTAGTGCGGACACAAAGCTTACTGTTCCAAGCTTCAAATCTCGTTGTCCTTTACTCTTGGCAAGCTATGTTTGAACCACGCAAAGAGTAACAAACATGGTTAGTGGCTCTTGAATCAACGATCCATTTATCATCGTGATTCTCCACTAAACAAGCCTCAATCACATTTAAATTACCCATACCTGGTTTATTCATTTGTGGGCAATTTTTCTTCCAATGCCCCTTTTGTCCGCACTTGAAGCACTTGCCTTTTGGTGCTTCATTGCAACTGTTTTGGCAACTCGGAGTACTGATTTCTTCTTTTTCTTGTTCTTGTTCTTTCCTTGGGTTTCCCTTAGGTTTCACAGAACTTTCACTAACAAACAATGCACTTCCTTGCTTGACTAGAGCTTTCAAAGACTCTCAAGCTCGTGCATCGGTTGAGTGAGGTCAAGATTCATCTTGTTCATATTATAATTCATCTTGAATTGATTAAAGTACTCAAGCAGTGATTGTAAGAGAAGGTCAACTTTTACTTCTTGTTCAAACTTGATACCATAGTCATCAGCCTTCTTAAAGTTCGCTATCATTGTTAGACAATGATCGCGCACACTTCCTCCAGACATCATTTGTCTTGGTGGCCGAATTGACGCATTTTGCCTAGCAAAGAGCTGCTAGGCGTAGCAAACATGCCATCAAGATTCTGGAGCATTGTTGCTCCACTCTCAATCATGCTCACTTGCTCCTGAAGGTGATTGGCGAGACTGGCCAAAATGTAGCAGTGAACTGACACATTCGCCTTCTCACATCTTTCCTTCTCCTGCTGAAATCGAGTCCGAATTGCATCAGACGCATCTGCAGCGGGCAATGCTGGCATAAGGGTAGTGAGAACAAAGTTGAGCTTTTCATATTGAAGAACAATATCCAAATTAGTTTTCCATTGTTTGTAGTTTGTACCATCCATAGGTTTTTGGCTCAATATTGTAGCTAAAGGATTGAATGAAGACATTTTTATGAAAATAAGGAAAAATGCACACTAATTACAAACTATAATTAACAACAAACAGATATAACGCTAGTAGATTCTAATAACTACTATTCGTTTATTGTTTAACAATCAATTAGTTATCTTTACAAGGCTTACGATGGGCAAGATTCTTGTAAAACTAATATTGTTAATTTGGGCCTTGGTTCCATTGCGAGCCTCGATTGGAGGGTTAACAATTTTACCAAAGTTGAATGTATTTAACCATAGTTTACTTTCAAAATTATCTTTAGTGTCTAAGTGTTGCCGACGATGGGCCGTACAAAAACTTTACTAAAATTTTGAAAATATTAAGGTTTAATCTAGCGAAATCCGATTATCCTTATCCGATGGGGCTTCAGTGATAACCATTTCACTAATAAACCCACAATTGGGGCCCGTAGGTTTTAAAATTAAATGCTTAATTTAAAACCTTCACACATTCAATATTTTAAATTTAGAATTTTCAATTTCCAACAATTTGTTCAATTTAGAGTAAATTATTAGGTATCTAAAATCTAGTCATGATTAGCGAGTGTGCGTCACATGACCATTTTAAATAACCCACAAATTACTCTAAAAGGTACAATTCTCTTAGGAAATTTCCTGGATTATTTGTCTAGATCTTAATTCCACAATTATTATTCTAGATTTTAATTTAAAATCATAATAATTGATAATTAATGTCTAGATTTTAATTCCACAATTAATTAATCCAATTATTATTCTAGATTTCAAAATCATAATAAATGATAATTAATGTAGAGATTCTAATTCCACAATTAATTAATACAATTATTATTCTAGATTTCAAAATCATAATAAATGATAATTAATGTAGTGGACAATTTAAATAATCCCTCATAATAACTATCATACTAGTCGATTGAAAACATAATAGTTATTATGCTATTATGACATGTGATTATGCAACAATATGGCATCTTCCTATTCGATGAGAGCCTCCTAACCGTTTGTGCGTAGTATCTTTTCAAGCGATCGAAAGTTAGTTTATATCTACTACACCCAAGACCTAACCCTAATCCACATGGGCCTTAGAGTTCTTGGTATGTAGTCTCAATTAAGCCTTATTGGGCTTAAGTGACCAAAGAGCACATTAACCCAACAATCTCCCACTTGCTCCCCAAAAACTTAGTTGTGTCTAATAAAGTAATTTCATGTCCTCATTCTGTGTGTGTGTGTGAACTGTAAGTTTGTAATAATCAATTGATCATTTCTCTTGAACTTGCCACAAAATATTTATCGCATTACTGATATAGACGAGCGTCGTTTTGGTATCTATATACAAGTATAACATCTAGTGCGAGTTTTTAGTAGACTATTGTTGAACAACTTCTTTTTATTTTGAAGCTAGCAGCAGTTAGTAGTCTGTGATAATAAAATAGAGAAGTTGGAGAAAGATCATTTTTTAGCATGAAATTACTTGACATACAAAAAGAAAAAATCATATTGTACTTCCACTAATCTAGGTCGAGTTGGACATGACTACAAGAGTAGCAAAACTTTTCTAATGAGTATTTTAACGTTGTTACATTCTGAACCTTTTTTTTTTTTTTTTTTTTTCAACGAAAGACCAAAATTCTAGATGAGTATTTCTTATTAAAAGTGAAAATAAATGCATGGAAACATATATAATGGAGCTGCTGGTCACACCCAAAAAATAAAGAAAAAGAAAATAAAAAACAATGTATATATATACTGAACCTGTAAACAGTTTGTGGAGGCTACTATAAATTTTTAATGGGCTTTGGAAAGGATAGTGGCTATGGGCCCAATAAGCAAGGGTCAACAGAAGTCAATAATAGTTTAAGCCCAAATGGTGTAGCATCGTATTTCATTCCCTAGGGTATATTTGGTTTGAAGGGAGGGAGGGAGGGAAAAAATCTTTTGGGCATTAATGACCATTTTACTCTTAATGAGAGAAAAATTCTTTTTTGATGAGAGTACATTTTAGGAATATTGAAAATTATCGATGGGTAAATTTGTAAAGATGAGAGAAAAATTTTCTCTCTCCACTCTCCCTCCCACTTCCTCCCCTCCCTTCCCTCAAACCAAACATACCTTAAAATAGCCGTGTTTACTAAAAGGAAAAGGAAAAAAAAAAAAAAAAAAAGCCTTTTTATTTTCGTCTTGACAGTCCAATTTTTTTCTTACTTTTAATTTGGAGGTAAAAATGAAAATAAATGCATGCCTAGCACCTTATATACTTTTTTTTTCTATTTATCATATTATCTATTGGAACTACAGTCACACCCAAAAAAATTTAAAGAAAATGAAAAATATGTATACTGAAAAACTTCAAACAACTCAGTTTGTGGATGCTATTATAATGGGCTGTGGAAGGGATATTAGCCATGGGCCCAGTATGCAAGGGTCTACGAGATGTGAATAATAGGGCCCGTTTGTTCGGGGAACTTTTAAGGAGGAAAGGAACTTAAAGAAAAGGAAAGTAATTGAAGGGAAGATTCGGAGGGAACTTTAAAAAATTTAGGCTGTTTGGTTGACAAGGGAATTTAATTAAGTTGAGGGAAGATAATTTGTTTGGTTTGAAGAATTGGGTGTTGGTTAAGTGGGAAAGTTAGGTAAAATTCCCTTAATGCCCTCAGGAAAAAAAACGCAGATAACGTTTTTTTTGTTCGTCATGCGATTTGAACAGAAACAGAGGCAAATCGAAGCGCGTCTTCGAGGAGAAAGGCAATTGGTGGAGAGCTCAATTCGATTTGAAACGGCGAGGACGCAACGATCATAACGGCTGCCGGAGGTGCGAAGGTTGTCGGACTGACATGGAAGGAAAAAGAGGGGGACAACACCACAAATGAACCAATCTTGTGCGGACATGAATTTTGCAAGAGGAATAGGGAAGGAAATCTGTGAACATTGAACCCAGGTGTTGATTTGATAGGGGCAAAATGAAAATTTCAAAACCTGTCAGTGCTAAGCCCCTGAAATTGTAAAGTGGATGGAAAAAATGACAACGTTGGTAATTCTAAACAGAGTTGCGTTAAAGTAAATAACGAAAAGGACTGGAAAGTATCATGTAACAATTATCCAGAACATTGGAGCTTGAAGATGACAATAACCAAATCGAACTCTTTGAAAGTGGGTACACAATCTGATAAAGTTGAGGTGAAATGCAGGAAACTATCGTAGCAGGCAAAAAGGAAAGGATATATTTGGAGAAGTTGACAAGTCCATGATCATAGTTGATAAATGAGCAAGTTAATAAGCACTGAGGTATAAAAAATGCATATGACAGTGTACGGTTGAACAAAAGGTGATTGCAAGTGCAGAAGGTGATGCACAAAAATGGCGTGGTTATAGTCAAAGCAATATCACCATAAATTGCATTCAACCTAAAGGTGGGTGCAAGGAAAAAAAAAACCACTTTGGCATTTTCAAATGTTGTATAAAAAATGACAAAAACTTACCTTGAACGAACACAATCCACCCCACAAATGGCCAAATGTCATGCACAGAAATGGGTTGGTGATAGTTGAAGCAATACCACCATAACATGCATTCAATGCAATGTGGGTTAAAGGAAGTAAAATTATGCCATTTTGGCCTTCTCAAATGCTGCATTAAAATGAAGAAACAAGTCACATTGAAGGACCATAATGCACCCCACAAATGCAAAGAACATTTAAAAAGAAAAAAGGTGGTTGTAGATGAATGAAAATGACCATAATGTGGATTGAATGGAAGATGTAAAAGTAAACCAGTTTGTGGTGGTCAAATGCTGCATAAAAATGATGGAAAAAAAGAAACTCATTGAAGGACCTTACTGCAGTCCACAAAAAAGGTGCATTATACCACAGGGTTTGAAAACTTAGCTGCATAAAACCAAACTTCACCAAAAAAAAAAAAAACCAACCGAAGCCATGTATGTCCCAATTGACAGTAGTTGTAGCAGTAGACCAACAATTACAATACCAAAACAAATAGTGCACGCAGCATGTAAAACAAGTCAGGTAAGTTATACGTCAACCATGAAGGTCAATGTCACAGAACACATTCAAGTGCCAACCTAAAGAAAAGTTCGAACCAAACAAAGTGAAGTTTGAACTCGGTGACATAATTTGAACCAAGACACTAAAAAGCAAAACGACTATCCCGTATCATATCAAAAAATATTTAAACAGTCAATGGGAGTAATGACTTATCATGTTAGCCAACCTAGTTTTGAATCATGTAAAAAAAGATTAAAACATACAAAGTGAAACTAATATCTAATTCTTCTTCTTCGTCTTGGCTGGCGACTTCCTAGTAGTGCCTTGTCTTGGTGATGAAGTGCGTGAGCCAGGCAGGTTAACTGGGATGTACATGGGGGTTGGAGGCCTAGGGGGTGGAGCAGGAATGTGTGATTCAGCTAAAGAAGATGTGGGGCAAATTTTGAGCTGCCAGGTTGCTGCTCAAACTTGAAGCAGGTATGAACCTCAAGGGAACGACATGTACTATATTCCTAGATGGGGCGGGGAGGAGGGTTGACGGGTTGAGCGAGTCACAAGGGAGAGTGGGGTGACTGGTTCCAATTCCTCATCTCGTTGGACCTTCGTTTGCATTGTCACCATCACCATGGTCTTGTTCAATTTTCTTTTCACTGTGGGACCTTTGTGCACATTGTCACCACCCTCATCGTGTTGCTCACTGGTTTTGTCATCACTTGTCAGACTTTTGATTCCCTTGTCATCAACGCCATCCTGTTCCTCCATTCCCTCTTCATGTGTCTCACCTTCAGTCCCCCTGTCACCACCACTAGTATGTGAGTCCCTTTCTTTTTCATGTGTATCCCCTTCAGTCCCAGTGGCACCACCAAGAAGCGGGCGTCCTCCCCCTCCTCTTCTTTTCCACCCTGTGTTCCCTTCACTCGTTGTGCCAACACCGACACCTTCTCATCCTCTTCTTTTCCATGTGTGTTCCCCCACTCCCGGTGCCACCACCAAGCGTCTCTCCTCCCCTTGTTTCTTACCTTTGTCCCCCTCACTCCTAGAACCTCCATCGGACCCTTCGTCATCATCTTCTTCTCCTTCTCTCGTTCGCCTTCACTCCCACCACCTCCATCGACCCTACTCATCATCATCTTCTCCTCCTTCTCTCGCCGCTTCACTCCCACCACCTCCATCGACCCCTCCTCATGATCATCTTTTCCTCCTTCTCTGCTACCTTCACTCCCACCACCTCCATCGACCCTCCTCGTCATCATCTTCTTCTCCTTCTCTCGATGCTCTCACTCCCGAACCTCCATCGACCCCTCTCCGCCGATCCCTCTTCTTCTCCTTTCTCGTCCCCTCACCCCCATTTCTATGACCACCAGATTCCTCTTGCTTCTCTTCTGTTGCATGCAAGTTTCCATTGAGAATCAGAATGCATGCAATGGAAGTGCACATGCATTGCACAATTGAAATCTAAAACAAAAAAATAGAAGCACTATAGTATTAAAGTCCAAGTATCATCATCAGTTCATTTATGGACAAATTAACTCATAATCCTCATTACTTGTTTGACTATAATAGATAACAATCAAAAGAAACGGCTAAACTAGTTAAATAATATTGATTAGGTAGAAACTGAAACATTGAATACTTAAAGGGAGCAACAAAATTAGAACAAATCATTTTGGCCAGAATAGGTCATCGGGGAGTGGTGGGATGACTCTGCTGACCCTCTCACACTTGTATGTGGAGCCTTTGTTGACGGACCAGCAAGGTCAGCTTCAGTTGCCTTGAACGATGCAAATTGTCTGAAATCTGAACCGTATAGGTGGATAAACTCTTGAAGACCCTTAAATTCAAGCGCCATCTGTGACAATCTTGAGTCCAATCTCCCTACGTGGTATTCAATCAATGCCTGCAACTCATCTTTCAGAAGTCCAAGTTTATCATCCAAAACTTGGCCAAAGAGAGCTCCCATCTCCGCTGCTGCATCTACACCAACATGTGAAGGTGCACATGGTGCAGAAGACCGTGGAGTTGTATGTCCCTTGCCCTTAACACCCGTTTCCCCCCTGATTCATGCTTTCGTTGGCGCCCTATGGCCTCAAGAGGAATTTGCATTCGGTGCAAGGCCTCATCATCAAATTCAGAACTCCATAGTGGAGGCTCACCATCTTGCAGATACCAAATTTTGTGCTTATCCAATATGAGGGACACAAGTGATGGATACGGGAGGTCTGTGTTCTTTTTCCCATTGCCGCCGCTTTCCGAGCATTGTGTCCAATATCCTCTTCCCTATGTTAAAAAGCTTCCTCTGAATTAAACAACTCAAAATTTGTTTGTCTCCAATGCTCAATGTTGAGTAGTGCTTCCCCTTGTTCACAAAATTCCTACTGTACAGGTAGTGTAAGACCCTATATTTATTGGGAGCTGCTTCAGTCTGCATAGTCCACGATCATCGTCAGTTGTACCACCATCCAAAAGGATGTTATCCGTTTCATCTCTATCGAATGCGTGTCCTTTGACTGAGGACACTTCACACTTAACCACTGTAACAATTTCTTGTCATTTACTTCTATCCTTTGCCCTCTCACACATGAAGAAACTACGCCTCCCCTTGACATTTTCAGGTTCCTGTAGAAAACCTTAACGACAGACTCATAGTAAGGCAACGACAACTATAGTAGCCCCCTAAAGGTCTAAGGATTTCTGAGACCCCAAAAGGATAATCTTCTTCAAATGAATCCATATTAATAGTACTCATTTTAGACAGGCTACGACCAACCAACCCGATATCGTAGTCTTCAAGTTGGGACCGGTTGAAGTCCGATTTCGCTTCGTGCACCATATTTGGCCGGCGGTGCACTTTCTTCAGTTTCTTATAGGTTGGCCCTCTTCTTATCTTGTCCCACATTGTCCTCTTCTTTGTGGTTTCCCTCTGATGATCCATCCTCTGATTCAGTTGGCTTCCATCCCTTGTCGTCCCCCCGTAACTCTCACTCGCAATGCCTTTGCTTTCCCCTATTTCTTGGCCTCCGCCTTTTTCCTTTTTTTTTCTCTACCAGGATTCCGATGATGAATCACCGTCAACCTCCGTCTGGGCCTTTCTCTTCTTAGACACGGTGGTCGCGGCCTTCCCCTTCTCAGCACGTTTCCTCTTCTTCGCCTCCTTTGCCTCATTATCACGTTTGGCTGCTCCTTCGTACTCATCATAGTCTTGTTTCGTCTTGTACTTTGATCCCCCGGCACGACCACCCCGTCGGATTGAAGATATATGCTTCTTGTACATCCTGACATCGTCCATTGTGATTCCCAGTTCCTTCAATCGATCAGTCATCATTTTCACCCTCGCCATTTTTGTTTAACTTAACCGGAAGCGACTGGAGATTTTCTAGGGTTTGAGGTAGTGTGGATTGAGCGATTAATGGGGAAACACTTTGCAGTTCCAGTGGGTGTCGATTGGATTAGATAAGTGACGGTTATAGGTACAAGCCTACTCTGCAAAAACAGAGCAAAGTTATGGCAGTTTTCCTATGAGTGGACGTGCGTTCGAACTTCTTATCATGTGTTGACACATGTCCTATTTGACTGATATAATTTTAAATTTAAAAAATTAAGTTTTTGAGGGCCAACTGTTGGTCTTCTTGGTTACAACATTGAAGTTCGAACCAAAATACTACGTTCGAACTTTGACATGTGAAGCGTGTATATTAGTCGAATGGGAATGTTTACTAGGAAGTTCGAACGTAATGAAAAGTTCAAACGCATTAGGTGACGTACATGACATATCAAAGATGTGAACCAAGTAAATCCATAATAACCTCGGAAGTAACAAATTTATGCAGTTCCACTAGGTGAAAACAGTAAGGAAAATTATATCAATATTTATATTCAAAACCACCAAGTCTTTACATTGTGGTGGACTTTACACTTGGCAACCAATGACAAGAACAGAGGCCTATCAGCAAAAGTTACATACAGCCCAAAACAACCTATTACATTGGCCTATATACGATGATATGTGGTCAAACAAAAGATGTCCTACTACATGTACAGATGGAAGACCAAAATTTATCCCATGTTCAATCTAACAAGATTTCCCTATATGAACATGGTCCAAAGTTTGGTGTCCAACACAAAAGGCAGAGTAACGCCATAATACAATGACACAACTCTATTAACCTTGACCACCCACAAAAAAATACAAAGTTAACTTTACATGGTAACCTCTATTGTTGAAGGAGGTTACGGATCCACAAGGTTTTATATATTGGAGGCATTTTCCCAAATGCACTCAACATTCTCTCATTGCCAAGCATCTTTATATGAGCCTGGTTCCTCTCATCCCATGACAGTTCTTCAAGCTCCAGCAGCTGCATAAAAAGGTCATCACCCTTTGCATCAATATCAGCTTGTCTTTGCCTTTGTTGAGCAGAAATCTGATTGCAAACTCTGTCAACCACACTGACTATTGTCCCTTCCAAAGAGGTGATAGTGTCCCTCAATGCATCAACCATGATTTCAGAGTGGTTCAAACGTCTCTTCTTCTGTCGACTGCTAGATGGTTCAGCTCTATTAAAATGCAGTTTGTGCTGTCAAATTGACTGGTGGTGTGAAAACAGTTTCAGCAGTAATATGATTCGATGTTTCTGGAAGTTCTTCATCCTCTAGATTAATTTGTTCCTCCATCCCGACTAGGGAGTCCACATCCTCACCTACAGCCCTATCATACCATGGTGAGGGACTCAAAGTTAGGGAAGGGCCTATAGCGAAATTGTGCCGCCCTTGAATGAGACTGTGAAGTCACAATATATGTCAGAACGACGAGGATAACTTTAAATGTCATTATAAGTAAAGTGCCATGCATAGGAGTGACAAATGCGACAACATACCTTGATATACTCATCCCACACCTCTTTGTCAGCTGTGAAACATTTTGTGTCAGGATCCCAACCAAAGCCTGATGTGTTGGTCCCATAGACCATGTCGTGAGCGGTTTGCCACAATTTCTTCAGGGTCTTAATTCTAGATGTTATATGCGGAGATGCCGTGATCCCACATCCAGGAAGCTTTTCTTCCATTATAAGCTGGAGCGCATTGGCAAATCCCGACTTGAAGCCATTATCGGCTATGAACCGTGGTCAACCTTCGAGTTACAAGGCGCCGATCAAAACCTTGTTCTCCTCAGCGTCCACATTTTTTGTTTCCCCTTTGCGGCTTGATCAACCCGCTCCATCCGAAAAACTCACAAATCAATACACAAAGTGTATTAATTTGCATTAGGTTCAACATAAACATATACCAAATATCACACAAATTGCACCAAGTGTAACACAAATTGTTTCATTACAGTGACAACTGAATTGGGAGTTCATACTAATAAGCCAACATAACATAATACGACATATTGTCCTAATTAAAATATGTGTACAACATCATCAATTATCACTACGTGTCACAAAGGCAGCAAACATCTCATTTGCAACACTCTCCCTAAAATTATTCTAGGAGTCAGTAGTTTCCATTGGAATCATGGGGGTGTTTTCGATTGTGGTAGGTCCCGCGTCAAATGAGTCAAGCTGTTCATCAAGAGGATCTTGAACTGATTCACGACGAATCAGATTATGGAGAAGACAACAAGCGAGGATGTATCTGTTTTGGATCTTGACTGGGTAATAAGATGCACTCCGGAGGATTGCCCAACGTAACTTTACTATGCCAAAGCACCTTTCTATGACATTACGGGCAGCCGAATGTCGCATATTGAAGCACTCTTGCGAAGTTCGGGTTGGCTTCCATGTCTCCACTCATTAAGGTGGTACTCCGGCCTCTATAAGGAGCCAAGAAACCCTGGCAATTTGTATACCCCGCATCAACCAAATAGTAGTTACCTATCGAAAAAAACCATCCCACATTATTTTGATTCTTATATAAAGCTGAACAAGGAACTATACATACTTATATTGCACCAACTATAACATGTATACCTTGTGGTACTTGCACCATGTCGTCTTCGTATAGCATCGCGCAACACCCTCCCATCCGCAATGCACCTTCCCATCCAGGCAACACGTATATGAATTGACCATTCAGTAAGCAGACACCCAAAACAGTGGTTGTCACCTCTCCTTTCCTATTCCTGTACCTCCCTTCTTTCCTCTATAGGGACTTGTACGCGTATGTGCGTCCTATCTAATACAGCAAGGCACCCCTGCAAACATAACCAATTAATAAAGCATATGGTCAAACGAATGTTTGTTTATATATGCATAATTTAACGTGTCACACAAAAAACACATGCAACGTACCTTAAACCACTTCCATCGATTATCATTTGAATCCTCCAAAATAGGCTCCGCTTTCTTAAGCAGCAATGTTTGTAGGCTGATGGTAGCATTTAACACAAGTTTAAAGTATCTACTAATCGTTTCACCCGACCTTCCAAACTCAAATTGGATTACTCTGTTCTTGACATGATGACCTAGGATGTGAAGGAACATCGCCACTTGCTCATCAACTAGCATATGATTAGTTGGTTTCAATCCACCAATTGTGTCTAACATGTGACACAATTTATCAAACATTGCCCGATACATCCTAATTTGGTTGAAGCAGGTTGTATCACTATTATATATCATTGCCCTCAAATTCGCTCTCTTGGCATGAAAGTCTAATCTATATGACCTATCCAGGTAGGTGCCTCGGTCTACTTGCTCCCACCGCAACTACCATATTCACAATGAACGTCCTCACCGCTATAAGCAAAGCTAAGCATCCGGCCTAACATTGCAACCATTTCCTCCGCCTCTTGGTCCATACCTACACAATTTTTTCCACACCCATTTGCCCTTCAATGTCATCTACTACTCCTCTTTACAAACTACGTCTTGAAACATATCTTATTTTCATCCTATCTACTTTAATTGACAACATCAATTATTAACCATAACAAGCCATGTCATTGTAAAAGCATTCCACCAGCCAGCATATATAACACAAATCGTCATGCACATTAAAAATTTTCACATCAACAAAGCACAGTCAATATGGAAAGGAAACAAATAGCTTCACATCGTCATTTTCACCGTTGCTTAAACCATAGACATACGGGACATACTGGAAAAACCAAATATTTGACCCTACTGTATACATGTTTCACAATACCCATTAAACCACCCTAAAAAACGCAACAAACATTTTGTGCATTTCCCACAGGTGCGCATCCTACACAGCAGAAGAAGAATAATTTTCCCCCACTGTACAGCAAAGCACCCAAATTGCTTCCCTGCTCATTGCGTTGAAGGCAGTCCACAACCAGGCCATCGCCATTGTTCCCCACCACAGCGCACAAAAAGTTTTGAAAAAAAAAAACCCCATTCACTTACCTCGATTCGATCTTGCTTGCCAACTCCTTCGCCCGATCTCAACCTTCGTCTGCTCCTTCTTCCAGCTCCAGTCGCGATTCTGCTTGTTTTTTTTATATCCAGGGGCTTTTTAGTCCTCCAAATTCACTTTCCCGGGGGAAATTTCAAGATCCCGCCATTTTGTGAAGGAGCCCATTTTCCTTCGTTTGTGGGAGCTTCAAAGACCGTGGGAATCTCAGCTCCTAGGAACAAGGCGCGCCAAACACCTTCTCACCGAGGAACGGGTTAAGTTCCCAGAACCGTGCCCATTCTCGTCAACCAAACGGGGCCATAGTCTAACCAGAATCGTAATTAGCTTCCTCTAAATCCATGGCGGAGTATATAGAGGGGAGTCCACATTATAGTTTAGGTGTTTACGTGTTTATACCTCTATTAGAGGTATAAGCATATTTTTTTTTAATTTTTTTATATATATTGTATTTAATTAGATTTAAATTATATGCTATTTTGTAACATGGTTTTTTGGACCAAGTATCTCAAATTAATTAGTTTCAGTTCGCATTCAGAAATATTTGCCTGTAACATCGTATCATGGAAACAAATTAATTTGAGGTACCGGGGTGCAAAAAATAAGTCAAAAAGCAAAGATATAATTTAAATCTAAATAAATACAATATATAAAAAAAAAAAAAAATAAAAATATGTGCATACCTCTAATAGAGGTATAGCACATAAGAAGTACCTAAGCTATAAGCATGTAATGTGGACTCGTATATAGAGAGAGAGGGTCTTATAGCCAGCATTAAAGTCCTTTGATAAATCTACAATACAGGAGGATTAGTCACTATTACTACCGACAATGGATATGGATACCCTCGGCCTACCAATATATATATAGCTTCCAGTTTTTCATTCCCTTAAAAAGAATTATTGACATAGAATCATCAATATCATGGGGCTCAAACTCAATACACACAGACTATATATATATATACACGTATATATGTGTATATATATACACATATGTATATTTGTATATACATACATATATATATATATGGATCTATATAAAATAAAAATCAACTATATTACATTTAAATATCAAGATGTAAGGATATGATTATTAGCAAAATAAATTTTATTTTTATGGTGATGATAAATAAATTTTATTACAAAACAATTTTATTATTATTATTATTATTATTATTATTATTTTGAATTTGTGGCAACTTACATAATGTTGCGTTTTTGCTTGATCAGCAAACATATCGTCCCTAATTAACATATTATGAGCATAGGGATTATGACGCAAATAATTAAGAAAACTTTAAAGACTCAATACAAAAAAAACAAAACAAAAAAAAAAAATCAGAAACAAGATCAATTTGAATGTTTTTAACCTTTTAATTATAAGAATATCATGATGGCAAAAACTAATTATAAGAACATCATATGCCATGCACATACAAGTTATTTGGTATATAAAAGATGATATTGGGAAAAGAGGATGGCATCTTTAAACTTTATTAATTTCCCTCACTTAATAACACTTACAACAAATGGTCTAATTCCTCTTCATTTTGTCAGTGCTGCAACTCGCAAGTTGAAAATGTTCTTCATATTTTCCGTGACTGTGGTTATGCAAGAAACATGTGGCAGTTGCTAATTCATCCAAGATACCATACCCGTTTCTTTGCAGCATCTTTGTGTGAGTGTTTTGTTCTCAATTTCAGCAAGGAAATTGGTAGGAATTCAACTTCCAACTGGAAGTTGATTTTTGGAATGGGAATATGGAAATTATGGGCATGGAGAAATCATCTGATTTTTGTCCCTAATCTCAGTAAACCGAGGAATCCAGCTTCGTTAATTCTCAACTCGTGGCATTATTTTGTTTTGGATGGAAATCTAATACCTCCATACAGTACGGTCGAAAGACAATGGGAAGCCCCTCCCTATGACTGGATTAAAATTAATGTCGACGGTGGTTTCTCCTATACTTCGAACAGAGCAGGATGTGGTGGAGTTCTAAGAGATAATGGGGGCCACTGGATACGTCCCAGATCGGTCTTTGTAGCCCTCTTGAAGCTGAAGAATGGGGGTTCCTTCAAGGAATGCAACTCACATGGAACTTGGGTTTCAGGAGGGTGATTATTGAATCAGATTCTAAAAATCTGATTGACTCATTATATGATGAAGCAACCGCTAGCATTCGTAGTTTGGTTGTCTGCCAGATTCGATCCTATATGACGTTAAATTGGGAGCTTCAAATTAAGCTCATTTCTAGATTTCAGAACCTGATAGCTGACAGGCTTGCGAAGGATGGTCTTTCCGATTCCTTTTTCTATTATGGGTGTCCCTCATATCTGAGGACCTTGCACTCTCATGATTGTATGGGAATTAATTCCCCACCTTCTACTATTTTAATTTAAACGCTTTGCCTCCTTTCTTACCAAGAAAATAATAATAATAATAATAATAATAATAACACTTATAACAGGGAGGAATAAGTGGTTACATAAATAACACAAACAATCACAAATACTCCTCCCTTCCGAAATATAAGACTCACTTTGGTCTTATATTTATGATTGGGGTAGTATGATACTCAAACATTCAATTACAGACTCCAATACTTTACAATCATTTCAATGCATGCACGCATACATACATAAGGGGCTCTATTAAGGGGCCATTTAGTATAAGGGGAGGGGAGAAAAAAAATTGAGTCGGACTTAAAAAAATTAGAGGAATGAGGTTAAATTTTTTTTAATTAATTTTATATACTCATTTATCTTACTAACAAATCCCCGGCATGATTAATTTGGATTATAAGTAAAGACATTAAACTAAAACTAAAAAGGGTAGCCCGATTAAAATTGTAATCAGCACCCCAAAGACTCAAAGTCCACACACGTGTGATATGTAAACTTGATGTAATATCCCGAATTTTGGAATTAGAAGATTTGGAATAAGATCGAGATAAATAGACTACTAAGCCAAGAAGAGTCCAAAGTTTTAAACACATAATGAGGAAAAGCTAAAGATAATTATTAAAATTATTTTGGACCTAGAAAAATTGGGAAAAATTATGAAATATTATTTTGAGAATATAGAAATGTTATGAGGGGATTAATTATGAAGAATTGGACCTAAATAGTTGTTAAACTATTATTTGGAATTTAGGGCCTATTTTCCCAGCTTATTCAAGGAAAAATAATTAGAGAATAAATATTAGCATAGAAATTTTAGAGACAATATTTCATGGCCTAGAAAAGCTAATTGAGGAAGAAAACTCCTTATATGGAATTAAGGATTAATTTCTAACACATGTTCAATATTTATTACTAAATGAGTAAATGACCAAGTTACAAATAAAAGTAATCTTGAAGATGTTCAAATGAGATTATTTTGGAGTGGACCCCTCACCCTCCTCTCTTCTTCCTTTGCATGTGTGCCACCTGTCACCTTCCTCTCTCAATTTATGGAACATGTCGTAATAGGATAATTATCTATCCGGAATACTATATTTTAGCAAATAATACCTATTTGGAAATAGGTGAATATGTGGTTTTAAAACCTTGTAGGATACTTATTCTATTGTCTAGGGAAATTTCTAATGAAATTAGAGGGATTAAAGTGTCAAAATCCCTAAATGTAATTATGGGCCATGAAATGCCCTAAAAATATTACGATAAATCCCAAGAGGCAATAAAATATTTATTGAAAATTAGAAAGTATGTTGTCTCTAATTTTAGGAATTTTTGGGATTATTTCCCTTGAAAAATAATGAGGCAAAATTAAATATAATTTTGGGGAGCATAAATTGCCCTATGATTTTTAATATTTTACATGGAGCATAAAATACCAATATCAGTAAAATAGTTGTGAGATAATGATTAATCCTAATTAAGAAAATTATCAACAATTAGAAAGTGATTAGTTAAGTAATTAATGGCTAATTGTTTAAGCCCGAACAAGAGAATATTTAAGGTAGATTATGGAAAATCCTTTAATTAAGTGTTTATGGCTAATATTAGCATAAAGTGTGCTTGCTAATTAATTAGAAAAGATTAAGAAAAATTGGTGAGATTAAGAACATGAAAACCCTAAATCCTAAAAGATTGCTAATCATGGGATTAAGGCTCTAATTAAGCTTCTAGCTAATTTAGATAAATTAAAGAAAAAAAATAATAATAATAAAGGGAAGAGAAAACCAAAATTTGAGTGTGAAAAGGGTTGTAGGTTTTTCAAAAATAATATCATGATATTTTGTTAATTAAATAATAATATAATTAAGATATTTGTGGAAGAACCAGGTTGGATAAATGAGAACCGATAGAAATTAAATCCTATCTAAAACCATGAACTAAGTTTCTTAGGTCGGACATATTACAAACAAGTGAATTTTTGTCGAGAAGTTGGTGTTAGCGGAAGTCATTTCCGTGAATCAAGCGGGGCTTAATAAGGGATCAGATGAAAAGATATTTTGTAAACAAAGGGCAGATAAGAAAAGTGAGAACCAATGGAAAATAAATCATAACTTGAAATCCTTGAACTAAGTAGAAAACAACTGGACATATTATGAATCAGTGAATTTTTGTCCCGGTTGATGTTACCCGAAGTAATTTCAGAACCAGCCCGGCGGTTATCGAAAATGTTCAACAGGTTATGAAATACCCTGAATGGGATCAAAAATTTAGTTAACCCAACTATTCTTAAAGAGGAAGATTAGATCTTCGGTGAGTTGCTAAGGACTTTTTGAGATTTTCTAAGATTACGCGATTAGAACACTGATCAGGGGATTTTATCGGGTAAATGCATAAAGTAAGGGGACATTTTTGTGGTGGAGAGAAGAGGAAAATGAGTGATGTTCATAAGGCCACATCTTCATCATCCTAGCCCTTGATGCAAAGGTTGATCCAAGGGTTGAGATCCGTGGAAATTCTCTATAAATAAGCAACCCTCTTCACTTCATTCCTCACCAATTCACAATTCCTAGAGCCACTTAGAGAGAGGTTTTAGAGAGAAGAAGGAGTCCGGAGGAAATAGCAAGTTCCGGGTAAGTTCTTCGGTCCCTAGTCTTAAGCTTTGGTAGTTCCTTCGGTAGTTATAGTAGAAATGCTAGATTAATCTTTAATCTTCCAAGTTAGTTTAGATATCATGTTTTAGGGATAAATATGATATTTATTTCAAAAATATATTGGAGATGGAGATATGTCAAAATTTTGGAAGATTGAGTTAAAGTAACGAAGTTCCGGCGAAATTCCGCCAATTAGGAGAGTTAGGGGCAAAATGGTAATTTGTACCTCAAATGCCTATTATGATGTTGGGCCTTGATAATATGATATTATCCTTATAGGATATCTGTAATCACGTACCCCTGTTGTACCGCTGTCATACCGCTGTCAAAAAGGATCATTTTCCGTCAACGAAGGTACGTTCGCGTACTGTAACACTAACTCTGATGCTTATTGTATGCTTATATGTGATAGACTATTTCATAGAGTCATGGACAGGACTTTGTCTTGGGTCATGCACCGTGTCTAAGGCTCGTCTTAGGTCACTATTTATACATTCAGCTTTGTTTATACGGGTTCGTCTTGGTAATGCCGTTGAGTTTTCCTAGCGAGGACATGAGGAGCTGTCGTGGCACCGGTTAGTGCAAACATGTTGATCGTGCATGTCTTTGTGTGCTATGTCTTGTTGTTGTGATTGACATTACATCTGCTTTGTGTGCTTATGTATTGTTGTAACCTTACATCTGCTGTGTGCTATGTATTGGTTAATGCTGTAATGTTATGAATATCTGTCATACATATTTTGTCACACAAAAGCATGAGGTTAACCGTTACCTGAGGTTCAATGGGCATTGAACCTCGCTCTTAACATAGCGTCGTGGTCAAGAGGACCGAGGATCGAGGAGAAAGGCAACCAAGCACGCATAGGGACTCAGTTGAAGACTTTCTTCTTTTGTTATTTACTTTGAAAACACTCGGTATAATGTACCGCTACTGTAATCAGCCAGACTTACGGCATTTTGAATATAAATATCAGTTACTCAATCGCTCCGATGCTCTACTCTGATGAAAAAAATATATATATACTGCTTTTGAAAATGGGATGTTACACATGCTCGCTCTCCCTTTCACTCTAAGTTATGGACACGAACACCCACCCCCTCTTCTCTTTCAAACCCAACACTCCACTCAAGCTCACGCATATACACATCCTCTCATTCTTATTTCTCCATTTCATTTGGCCAAAAGGTAGAGAAAGTGAGAGCAGAGAAAGGGTGAGAATAGAAGATAGAGAGAGAGACCGAGAGAGCAAGAAAAAGACCGAGAAAGAAGGAGACCATCGAGAAGGAAGAAGAGTCGATTGCCACCTACAAACCCGTTTTTGGGCCTAGGTGAGTCTCCCGATCTTTTTCCCATCTTGGTTTCCTTCATTTCCGGGTATTTTGAGAGTTGATGAGGTCTCGAAATTCATGAGTTAGCAAGAGAAAGCTTATGTCACCATGTTCTTACATAATGTGCCATTGCATGTCGAATTTGAGGTCGTTTTTTAGGTTTTTTGGCTCTAGATTGAAGCACTGAAACTGTGCATGCAATGTAGAGTTGAGTGGTGTCAAATATCTAGAGTTTTAAGCCATGGTTTATGGTTTATGACATTTATTTCATCTCTTTTTTTGGTTTGAAAAATAGAGGATCATATGCATGTCTATTGTAGAAGCTAATGTTCAAGATTTTCAATGAAATTTTCCAAGATATAGTACACATCCTAAGCTTTACAACGAGTACTAGATCATCTTAATCGGAGGTCTAGAACTCAAGTTATGAATTTTTCAAGTTAGACAAAGAAAACTAGAAAGAGTTGTTTTCAAGTTGTGAGGTTTTGGACCAAGCAAAGGACCTTGTATGCCTGTGAAATTTGGTTAGGACATAGTAGATCTCAAAAGCTTTAAAATGAGTCTTAGAACATGTTAAATGGGAGGTCTACAACTTAAGTTATAAATTTTCTAAAATTGGATAGGGAAACTGGAAGATTCTGTTTTTCCAAATTTGAGGGTTATGTTCATGTGAGGTGAAAATAGGGCAAACGAATCCTTCTGAACATGATATTTGGTTGACCTTTAATACACATGTTAAGCTTTAAAGATTTTTAGATCATGTTAATTGGAGGTGTAGAACTCAAGTTAGGAATTTTCCAAATTGGACAAAGAAAATTGGAAGGATTTTGTTTTACAGATGTGAAGTCCATATTCATGTAAAGCTTTGGCTAAGCAAATGTCATTGTCTACAAAATTTGGTGTGTAGATAGTACACATGACAATTTTTACAATGAGTCTAGAATCACATTAATTGGATAAGTATAACGAAAGTTATGAATTTTCTAAATTTAGTCATAAAACTGGAAAATTCTCGTTTCCAAATTATAGTTGTACCTATTTTGTGAAATTTTGGAAATGACACATGACCATAAATTGATCTAGTGATTATTTTTCCTATTAAATATACTTAAATATTTTTAATTAAGAATTGGAATCATCTTATTTGAAATTTCTTAGACAAACATATGATTTTTCCAAGTTCCTAGAGAAATTAAAAGTTGAATTTTTATTAAGTCTAGAAATAATCACATTTTCTAGCAAATTGCAACTAGTCGTAAATTGGAAATTTTCAAGTACAACTTGAAGGGTTAGATAGCTAAGTGCGAGCAGATTACAGAGTACATAATGTATGATAACCAACTAATGAAAATAAAAAGGATAAGCTCTATGGGTTGGTCTATTAAAATGTAATCTTAATATTGTTATTAAGATTAGATTGAATAATGACCCATCTCCATATATTATAAGATTTGACATTTGTATTGGCCCAAAAGATAAGCAGAGCAAGAAGAACTTTGGTGAGGATACGGAGTTGGTAAAATGTTCAGGTAATAACTCTTCTCTCACATACTATGTATGACTTTATATGCATATGTGAATCTTCATGTGATAGGTTTTGTAAACACATGATAGGTAGTAGGACCTAGTAGACCACTGGTCCTTGGGTCACGAAACCTAATTTTCATTCACATGATATGGGTCGATACCCATGTGAATGCCCAGCGATGTAGTAATGGATTTGTTGGATCTTTGTTTGCAATCGGTGCTGCATGTGATGTGTGATATTTGAATATTGAATGTGCCATGTGTTAGCTGACTTTTGTGTAATGTGCATGCATTTTATGTGAGATTAACTGTTACTCTTACTCTGATATTCATTTGAATCTTAGACATTTCCTCTAGTCTAGGGCGTGAACAACATAGTGGACGCGGCTCACAAGGCAAGGCACTGGATACCGGTAATTGATGATGTTGGGTCGGGCCAAAAGCTACTGTTGGTTATCTATATTTTGTAATAGACTATTTTGGAAATTTGTAAATATTTGTATGAACCCTGTCGAGTTTTAGTTATGTAACAAGATCTTAGTATCAATATGCTATACTAGAACTGTTTTGCCCATTGAGCTATATATAAATACTTTTGTAAATGTCCAAGATATGAAATGGGTATGACACTTGAGAGTAAAGACCAAAAACTAAAAAGGCAAAATTGTCACAATAATTGTAATTACTCTTAATCATTAGTTTTTTTTTTAATAGAAGATTTAATGTTGGATTAATTGTTTTAAATTGTCGGTACTTGAAAATTAAAGTTGGATCAAAATTGACTTGAAGTTACATCTTCTCTATGTTAAAATTCGACAACTCTCTATTCTAATTTTTGTAAATCCAACTCGTAAAATTTTTTCCTCCCTCTCTTCCGCTTCAAGTCCCTTGTACCAAATGGCCCCTAGGTGGAGGGGAATAAGAGCTGATTGGTGGAGAGATAGAGAAAAGACATGTTTTGAGTGAGTGGAGGGAAGTGGAAAGGATAGCTCAGTGGAGAGGTTCCACATGCGACCGTGTCATCATCGCATGCGACGGCAACTGCATCATTGGTAGTGACTTCGACTTGGAGTTGGTGTTTCCAGTGGAATGGCATGTGACAAGAATGCTATGCAATATTAATTCGTCTTCAACTTCAAGAACATGCAATCATAATCAGGCCTCAGTAAACTGTCCTCATCATCAAGGTTACCAAAGCTACCTTTTGTCGTCAAACAGATGTGCTCCCAAACAACACTGGCGATTACACTTGAAGTTGCTAATGAGAAAATCACCGAGCTATGGTTAATTTGTTGTTCAAAGATTAATCATTATGATATTAATTAGTACTCCCTCCATCCTTATGTACAAAGTCCTTTATTTTATTTTTTTAAATAGTCTTGTTCATTTTACAAGGTTCTTTTTGAGTTTCTTTGACTAATAATTAATAAATGTATTTTTACACATTTTACCCTAAATTAATTTCATACATTACATTGATTAGAATGTTGACTCATCCTTTATTATCTCATTCTCTTTATTTTCTCACCCCATCTTTCCCCTATAAACTCTCTTTCATCATTTTTCTCATTATCACTCTTTCTCTCTCTTACTCATGAAAAAATGTAATTAATATATATTTATTGCTATTAACTAATTTTAATTGTTTTCATAAACAAAAAAAATTGGTTAAAAGGACATTATGCATAGGGACAAAGAGTGCATTACAAATGCTCTTACTAAGCTCACCAATTAGTGTGATTGGTTGACCCGAGTTTAGTTCTAAGACAATGGTATTTATGCCCGAATGAAAGTTACTAGGTAGGTATATAAAAAAGGAAACAATCCCTTTTGCCGCACGGCAAGTGAACATCCAGATCCTAAATGATGTGCTTGTGTGTAGTTTGTATGTCATACCCCCGAAAACTAAAAAGTAATTGGCACAGAATATGAGTGGAATTACATTCCTTAAGCCTTAAACTTATAAATTAGACTTGCTAAAAATTCTACAAAATCTTCATTATAGCATCAAAGCTCCGCTCTATTATAGCATATGCATATACATATATTCCAAATTATAAGGGAAAACATGAATCCTGCCTATAGATTACATGGAGCATCTACACTACAAATTTTGATATATAAATGAAAACTGAACTTTACATCCATTAGCAATTGTTTCAAAATATATCTACAAGCTTGGTCAACAATGACAGTCTTCACTATTTAACTAATGGTGCAAGGTCAACAATGCTATCTGAGGCCAATGTTTGTAGCGGTCGATGTGTCGGTGTTTGTAGTGGTATTTATATTTGTAGTGGTTGGTTGTTTGTGGCGTTATTAAAAACCACTACAAATATTCTTGTTTTCTTAAATAGAGGATTATATAAATTAAATATGTTATCATAAGAATAATTTTTTAAATCTGTAATATCCTAAATTTTCTCCAACAAATTCCATGTATGATGTATTTGCATTTGGAGAAAAGAAATAGCGAAATTTTGACGAAAGGTCAATTTTACCCAATTTCGCTAGAACCGAAAATTTTGAGATACGTGTTGGCACAAGTGTGATACTTGTGTCTAACATGCAAGTAATTTATTTGGGCAATTATTCTCGACCGAAATAAAGTTTATAAAGGTGGATATAAATGGAATTATATAAAGAGAAATTGGGCCCAAATAATTATAAAATCAATATTTGGAATTTGAGTAGCAGTGACCATAATTATAATTATGTAGAAGTCATAAGGTCACATTAAATCTTGCGTCCATTTGCTTCAGCCTAAATCATCTAATTAAGGTTCATTAATTCCCTTTCCATTCCATACATTCGGTCAAAGATAAAGCAAAGAAGAGATTGGATTAGAACTAAATGGTATCATGGTAAATAAGTGAAACTTTCAGTCCAAAAGATGTTTCCCTTTTCCCTGACTTTAAACATCTCTATATTCAATAATTCTACATCGTATTCATTCATTTTTTGGACATCTAGAGGACACCTGTAATACTAGGATAATTATCGATCTAGAATATTATATTTTAGCAAATAATACCTATTTGGAAATAGGTGAATATGTGGTTTTAAAACCTTGTAGGATACTTATTCTATTGTCTAGGAAATTTCTAATGAAATTAGAGGGATTAAAGTGTCAAAATCCCTAAATGTAATTATGGGCCATGAAATGCCCTAAAAATATTACGATAAATCCCAAGAGGCAATAAAATATTTATTGAAAATTAGAAAGTATGTTGTCTCTAATTTTAGGAATTTTTGGGATTATTTCCCTTGAAAAATAATGAGGCAAAATTAAATATAATTTTGGGGAGCATAAATTGCCCTATGATTTTTAATATTTTACATGGAGCATAAAATACCAATATCAGTAAAATAGTTGTGAGATAATGATTAATCCTAATTAAGAAAATTATCAACAATTAGAAAGTGATTAGTTAAGTAATTAATGGCTAATTGTTTAAGCCTGAACAAGAGAATATTTAAGGTAGATTATGGAAAATCCTTTAATTAAGTGTTTATGGCTAATATTAGCATAAAGTGTGCTTGCTAATTAATTAGAAAAGATTAAGAAAAATTGGTGAGATTAAGAACATGAAAACCCTAAATCCTAAAAGATTGCTAATCATGGGATTAAGGCTCTAATTAAGCTTCTAGCTAATTTAGATAAATTAAAGAAAAAAATAATAATAATAAAGGGAAGAGAAAACCAAAATTTGAGTGTGAAAAGGGTTGTAGGTTTTTCAAAAATAATATCATGATATTTTGTTAATTAAATAATAATATAATTAAGATATTTGTGGAAGAACCAGTTGGATAAATGAGAACCGATAGAAATTAAATCCTATCTAGAAAACCATGAACTAAGTTTCTTAGGTCAGGACATATTACAAACAAGTGAATTTTTGTCCAGAAGTTGGTGTTAGCGGAAGTCATTTCCGTAACCGGCGGGGCGAATAAGGGATCAGATGAAAAGATATTTTGTAAACAAAGGGCAGATAAGAAAAGTGAGAACCAATGGAAAATAAATCATAACTTGAAATCCTTGAACTAAGTAGAAAACAACTGGACATATTATGAATCAGTGAATTTTTGTCCCGAAGTTGATGTTACCCGAAGTAATTTCTGTAACCGACAGCGTCTGTCTGAAAATGTTCAACAGACAACGGAATACCCTTAATGGGATCAAAAATTTAGTTAACACAGATATTTCCAAAGAGGAAGAATAGAACTTCAAGGCTGTGTTCCCGGATTTTTGAGATTTTCTAGGATTACACGATTAGAACACCGAACGGGGGACTTTATCGGTAGAAGTTCATAAAGCACATGGATGACATCATGATGAGGTAAGGAGATGTGTTGTATGGTGGAGATGATGCCTTGTGTCCAAGCTAGATCCAACGGTTGAGATTCGGTATGATAAAGCATGAATAGTGCACCAAAATCTTCTATAAATAGGTCTTCCCATTTCACTTCATTCCTCACCAATTCACAATTCCTAGAGAGAGGTTAGAGAGAAGTGAGAGCAAGGAGGAGCTCTGGAAAAGGAGTAGCGAAGTCTTTGGGTAAGTTCTTCGGTCCCCGGTCTTAAGCTTTGGTAGTTCCTTCGGTAGTTATAGTAGAAATGCTAGATTAATCTTTAATCTTCCAAGTTAGTTTAGATATCATGTTTTAGGGATAAATATGATATTTATTATTGGAGATAGAGATATGTCAAAATTTTGGAAGATTAGAGTTAAAGTAACGAAGTTTCGCGAAATTCCGCCGATTAGGGGAGTCGGGGGTAAAATGGTAATTTGGGACTAGAATGTCCGGTATAATGTTGACCATTGATTAGAAACGTTATCATCCTTATAGGATATCGTAATCACTTACCGCCGTTGTACATTGTCGTACCACTGTCAACCGTCGAACCGAAGTTCCTTCAACGAAGGTACGTTCGCGTACTGTAACACTAACTCTGATGCTTATTGTATGCTTATATATGATAGACTATTTCATAGAGTCATGGACAGGACTTGGTCTTGGGTCATGCACCGTGTCTAAGACTCTGTCTTAGTTCACTGTTTATACATTCAGCTTTATTTATACGGGTTACAGTCTTGGTAATGCCGTTGAGTTTTCCTAGCGCTGAGGACACGAGGAGCTGTCGGCACCTTGGTTAGTGCAAACATGGTTAACTGTGCATGTCTTGTGTGCTATGTACTTGTTGTTGTGATTGACATTACATCTGCCGTGTGCTTATGTATTGTTGTAACCTTACATCTGATGTGTGCTATGTATTGGTTAATGCTGTAATGTTATGAATATCTGTCATACATAATTTGTCACACATAAGCATGAGGTTAACCGTTACCTGAGGTTCAATGGGCATTGAACCTCAGCTCTTAACATAGCGTCGGGGTCGGGGAGGACCGAGGATCGAGGAGAAAGGCAAGCGGCACGCATAGGGACTCAGCTGAAGACTTTCTTCTTTTGTTATTCACTTTTGAGAACACTCGGTATAACGTACCGCTACTGTAATCAGCCAGACTTACGGCATTTTGAATATAAATATCAGTTACTCAATCGCTCCGATGCTCTACTCTGATGAAAAAAAAAATATACTGCTTTTGAAAATGGGATGTTACAACACCAAAGGAGAAATTGAAGGCGTAAGGGTTCAAGAAGAAGAAGAGGAAGGAAGAGCTAAAGAAATCCACAAGCAAGTTTAATTCTTGACTAAGGTAAGCTCTCCAAGAACTCTCCCAACTTTATTTTATGCGTTTGGAATCTCTGGAGAGTCAGATGATATTTTAAAAATATGGTTTTAGAGAGGGAAAGTTGATAAACTAGTTAGAAAGCCAAAGATAAAAGCTTATGTCATCATTGTGGTTCCAAATGTAGAATTTTGTAGGGTTTTTATGGTTCCAGTATGTTGTTGGCTGAACCCTGTAGGGGCAGAAAAATTGATTTAAACACTTAATTGATGTGCAAGGGAGATCAAATGATAGAATAGGAGAAGTGTAAGAGTGATATGTAACGTTGGAAGCAATATAGGTGAATTAAATCAATGGTTTCCTATGTTCTGTTTTCTGCCAGCCCTTATTTCGGTATAAGGAATGGGAATTTGGTCATTTTGATGGTTCCATTGTGTTCAAAATGCAAAATTGTGTAGGTTAGAAGTTCCGTAGAAATTTTAGAAGCTCTGGGATTGAATTATACCAAAACCATGAAATCTGTCAGGAAAATCCTGTGTGGGCAGTATTATTATGACATGTTTTTGGGGCAGTAAATAATGTCCAATTTCCACGAAATTTTACAAGATTAAATTATACATAATAAGCTTTAATTTGATAGGTCAATCGTAATTTTCTGAATTATGTACAATTAATCATGAATATTTGAAGTTGACCCTGAATTTGGAATTAATCTGAGACCAGCGAGGGTATTTTTGGAATCTGGGAAAAACCTGCGTGTGGCTGGTCATGACAAGTATTTTTAGTCAAAAGTAGACATATTAAGGGTCACATGGCCTTTTGAACCCCAATTGGATTTTTCTAAATTTAATTATGAATTTTTGAATATCAGTCAATTTTTGCTGGGAATTCCTGAAAAAAGACGAAAATAAAGGGAATATAAGCTCATATTAAATTCCTTAATAAGAAAAGGAATTTACAAAATATGGACACATGAATTGGGCTTATTTTAAATTATCAAAAGAGAATATTTATTGAGGTGAATTTAATCATAATTATATTTTATTATTATAGGTCTAATTGTGATATCTTGCGTCGGGGAACTATTTTAATCTGTAGACGACTGTTAGGTAATAACCTTAATTCTCATATACTCTGTGTGACTTGTGTATGTATGTTTTACCATGTATATTGCATACATTTGGTTATCATTTATTTCCAAACGCTCTGGAATCGGAACATGTTGTGTGCAGTAAGGGCCTTGCTATGTGTCGTGCCCGGCGGTCTGTGCGGTGTGCTATTAAGATTGCTAGTTCTGGATTTGGCTATGTGCCTTGCTGTGTGCATGATACTGAATGCTATGTGGTTTGTGTTTTTATTCTTTGTTTTCTTACATGCATTGTTTATATATTTTATATGAGATTAACGATTACTTGGGGATTCAATTATGAATCCCAACCCTTTTTTAGCCCTCTGGCAGCACATCTAGGTCTGAGCAGGCAGACAGAGGTAAGGCTTCGGAGCTGGACTAGTGCGGTGGAGGATGTTGATGATTTCTTTTGGTTATTTATTTTAGTTTCCCGGATGACTATATTTTCATATAATTATTTTGGGAGCTGTAATGTGGGATGACTGTATATTTAATCCCTCCGGAGAAATGTATCTTCCCGCATTTTATCTTACCAGTATTTAATTGTCCAAACTGGTGCATGCTCTACTGCTAATACTATGATAAATTACGTAAAATAACCTGGGCAAATAATGTAAAATTTGAAGTAAAATAAAGGATCACACTACCCGCCACCCGAAAGGGCGAGGCCGGTAGGTGTGTTACAAAATCAATCTTCGTCGTCATTCTTACAAAAAAAATGTGTTGAGAAAATGTTAGTTGTGAGTTTAATATGTTTGAACACAAATTAAACTTAAATTAAATATTATTTCATAAAGGATATCTTAAAAAATGCATCGAACTATAGATAAATTGTAATCGCTGTCTGGGAAGAAGTTTTCGAAACTGGCAAGCTGGAATGGCTCACTCATGTAGGCGATCACCATCACCCATGTCGTAAAAGTTTCAAGGCTTTAAGTGAACCACATATTCCAATCCATGTGCCTCTCATCCTCGATATAATAAACTTGATGTGCTTCTGAGGCAAGAATATATAGCTCATCATCTTGAGACTAACCAGTGTGAATAGGCCGGGAGAAATTTACTGATGTGATGCCTAAGTTGTTAGTTGTGAGTCTTCGGGAAGTTGTCGTATTTTCCCATAAACACTTGAATAGTTATGAATGTTCCTATTACAAATTTGTAGTAGTTTGGCTTTAAACTGCTACAAATTATAATTTTTGTAGTGGTTTTATCGATTTTTACTACAAAAAACGCTACGAACTATCAGTTTTTTTGTAGTGTAAGTAGTAACAATATCATTTATGAAAATTATAATAGGACGTTATTCATTCATCTGGTGTGCTCTTAACTGTACAACTTACTCCTATATCTCCTTCCAACTCATTCACTCCTTATTTCCTAGTGACCAAAATACATCCATTATTATTGTAATACCCAAAATTTGTATTTATCTTAAATACAATATTTTGATAAATAAAGCCTATTTAAAATAGGTGAATATGTGGTCTCAAATTTTGAGATGTGTTTATTCTATTTTCTAGGTAATTTTTCCTTAGGATTAGAATAACCAATGATTTATTAAGAGACTAAATTTACTAATACCCTATAATTAATATTTAGTTCATATTTAGATTCACAAAAGGCCATAAAGAATTATCAAAACACTTGGGACAATTAAGGGGCTACTACTAGTAATTAATGAGCAATTAAAAATACACTAATGGGATATCTAGATAATTCTTTATAATTAATATTAATAGTCATTAATTAGAGGTGTATTAGACTAATTAAAGTTATATTGGGATAATTAAGAGACAAAAACCAATAAGAGGTTAGGATTAACACTAAATGAGTTATTAACAATCATCAACTACTCTAAGAACCACTAATGCAATAATCAAGAGGCAATTAAGCTCTAGATTAAGATGTTAATTAAACTCTAATCAAGCTTTGAAAAATCAACAATTGCAACTAAAATCTAAGGGTCAAGATTTAACCTCATAAAGTTAATCTAAGGGCTTAAATAAATAAGAAGCTTAATCCTTGTAAAAGATAAAAGAACCAATGGGAAGAGATTAAATTGATAATATCTAGATATTAATAAAACTAACCACATGGGGGAAATTCTAAGTCAACAAAAGAGGAAAGAGTGGAAGAGGATATAAAGTGAAATGGAAGAGGATAAAAAGGTGAGAGAAAAAGCAAGAAGAGAGGTGTATGTGTGTGTCGTGTATGTGTGTATGAGAGAAAGAGAGAGAGTGTGGTGTATGTCAATTCATTAGCCAATGAGAGAACAAAGCATAAAGTAGTTCATGGAACTAATTCTAGACATAAACCAAGGGAAACCTATACAAAATAAATTGTATCTTGAGATCCACTAATCATAAATCAAATATAAGAAGAAATTATTAACAAGCATAATTCAAGCTTGAGATTGACTATAATCAAAGTCATTTCCTCAACTTTTGAGGATTGTGTCCAATTGAGAAAATGAGAGAATATGGTCTCTAATTAAAGCTAAAAATCTCAAGAGTTCAAAAGCAATGAGAGAATTTTAATAAGACTTCATCAAGATCCTCAAATGAATTTTGTCTAGTGAAAAACAAAGAAAATAGTTGGCTTGGGAAAAAGCTAGAACACATGGGATATTTTGCAAAAAGTTTTGGAAGAGGATATGGTACTTTAGGATAGAAAATGGAAGAGGATCAAGGAGAGAGAGAGGGGGGTCAGATTTGAGGGTTCTAAGGGCTAGGATTTGTGCTTTTAATTTACCTAGATCCAATGGCCATAATGCAAGATGAGGGGTTGTGAATAGTGCCATGGACTTTTACTATAAATAGGGGGTTGGGGTCTTCATAATTCCTCACCAATTCACAAAGCAACATCTGAAATATAGAGAGAAAGTGAGAGTGAGAGCCTTGAAGAAAGGAGGAACAAAGTTCTTGGTAAGTTCTTTAGCTCTAGCTTTAAGTTCTTTGAGTTTTAGTTCTTAAATTCTTAGATAGAAGTAGCTTAGATCCTAAATATGCTAGGATAATTTTATTTACATGTTTTTATAGTCAAAATTGTCTTTATTTTGAAAAATTGATGGAGAAGAAGTTATGGCAAAATTTCTGGAAGAAAATCATCAAAGTAACAAAGTTGACGAAATTTCATCGGTTTGAATTTCTGGAGTAAGTGATGAAAACACCAGAATTTCATATTGAAAATATGGTCAAAAAATTCTGAGAAAATTCATGGTTAAAATATACATATATGGATTTTTAAATATGTCAAGAACATGTCAAAATAAGTTCTGTACAAGGAGATAAAATTTCTCAAAGTTGGGCTACGAATTTCTGGAAAAATTCTGGGCAGAGGCTCAAAACTTTAAAACTGGGAGTGATTCATGTAATCTGGGTAAGAATGATTATTTTTAATTGAAAATAGACATCCTAAATATTCCATGGAATTTTACGGATCCTCGTTTTGATTTTTGTAGAATTAATTATGATTTTTCAAAGTTAGACAAAAAACTGCCAAATTTGTACTAGCGTTTCTCTACGAATTTTGAAGGACTAAAGTGAAAAATAAATGTACCAAGGGTCAAAAGGGTCATTAGTGACTAGGATATCTCCTAGAATATTATTTGTAAATTAGTAAATACGATATTACCATTATAGGATAAGCGTGATCACAGACGACCAAAGCGAACGTACCAAAATCGTCAACGAAGGTACGGACGCATACCGTAACACTAACTCTGATGTTCACTGTATACCTACATGTGATGGTTGTATTCATAGATTGAGAATCTGTTTTAAAAAGTTATTGAGTATACATATACAGCTGTACACGGGTTATAGTATTGATAACGCCGTTGAGTTTTCCTAGCGCTGAGGACACGATAGGCCATCGTGGCACTTGGTGAATAGTGCGAGACTATAATAACGTTCATATGCGCGTGTCAGTGTTCTGTTATTATCTTTTATATGTGAATATTGCTGTGAAACCATGAGATAACTGTCATACATAACTGTACATGAATATGAGGTTAAGTTACTGAGGTTCAATGGGCATTGAACCTTAGCTCTTACCATAGCTTCAGGATCGGAGTAAACGGGATCGAAGACAAGGGTAAGTTTGTAGATGTAGGAACATTTGGAGAAAGTCCTATTGACATGTACTTTACGATATCGACATTTGAAAAAAATGTAACGCTCGTTAAAAACACATACATGACAAAGTGGATATTTATCAGTTACTTTTCAATACTATTTACTTCCGATGCTCAACTCGATCAAGATACCGCGGAAAAACGCCAAAATTGGGATGTGACAATTATTCCAATTATAATTATATCTTTATATAAAATATCCATGATAATTCATTCAATAAAATTCTTCATTCTAACATCGCATACTCCACCCACAGTTTAATTAAGCGAAAACAAAATTATCTTAGTTTCTATTGGCAGTTCATAAAACCAAATTCTTCTGTATGCAAGTGCATCCACTTGATTCATATATCTATTATCAGAACCAATATCTTCATGTTCTAACTTAACCTTATATTTTTAAATCATTTAATCACCAAATCTGAAATAGTTAGCCCAACCATCAAATAGAAAGAATATCATTAGATTCCCTACAATCTTGCCACACCATTTTATAACACAAATTTCAAAATTTTTTCTTTAAATTAAATTTAAATCATAATCAATCTGAAACAGAATCCCAATTCTTCACCATTGTCAAAATACTACCTACACACATATCCAAAAGAACATCTTCCTTCGGAACATTTTATCAAATTCATATGCTATAGACAAATAAGATACTCCCAAACATCAATAAACCAATTTCTCAACAGACTTATTATCAAGAGCTTTCTCCTTTGTCAAAGAAAATTCCTAATATAATAATTCCAATTTGCAACGACCACAAAGGAGAAGAAATGATTCAAGATTTCAAGCATATGGCACGCATCAAAGAAAATGAAGAATGGAGGGGGAAAAATAAAATAATAGCAAACTCACATTAGCAGAGAATGGACCATGGCCAAGAAAGAAGGATTGGAACTTCTGCACCAATACATGATGGACCAAAACAGACCAAGGATGTTTGTTGGCAAAGGAAATAGAAGCAGCAAACTCGGCTTACTCCCAAACCACCATGACACACCAAATCGAGAAGGGGGAAATTGACTAGTGTTGAAGAGCACCCTTGGAATCTATGAGCAACTACACGCACAAATCGCAAGAGAGGTGGAAGAGTAAAGGGAAAGAGATCACAGACTACTCCAATGTTTAAAAAGGAATTATAGTAACTTTGAATGGTAAAATAAAATAAATTATTCTTTTGGCATATAGAAATTTTGAAGCCCAAGAGGGGATAACATGTCAAGCTCTACTAAGTTTAAATATAACAATGAGGTATTAATTGTGATTATTCCTTATATGATTTCAATTTCTCTTTGTTTTTTCTTAAAAAATAAAATTTATTTATATTTACAAATAGTTGGGGAGTTAAAAATTATTCTGGTAGCACTCCTAGGATTTGAACTCAAAACGCAAAAGACAAACAAGGACCTCAATCCCATAAAGTCACTAGCTTCACTTTGTTACCAAACTACAATAAATGAATAAATAATTCAATGATCAAAACTTATTATTATTATTATTCAGGGCTATTACAATGTGTTCGAGTACCACCCCCAAATTGATATATAGTCCTACGGTCACTTGCCCTGGTTTTAATGGTAAGCTTGCATGCATATGGTTGATCCGGTCCAAGAAAATAATCAATTTATTCCGTTTCACCTATTACTCAAATGTGCCGACTCGTCAACTACTCAATGTAATTTAGCCTTGTGAGTCACATGCTCAGTGACCGAGCAGGAAAAAAAATGGCTGGGAGAAAGTATAATTTATTATTTCAAAAAAAAGGTAGAGAACAAAGAAACAGGATGTGGCGTATATGTATATAGTTGTTTTGGTACAGTAATTATATCTTGTAAGATCAAATTTGATTTTGAAGGGTTTTAGTTTGTTTAGGTCTTGCCCTGAAATCAGATCAGGTGAGCACCTTGAGGACTTAAAGACTGGAGTGAGTCCAGGTGGTATGGTCTTTTACTCCGTTGATTTTCTCTAGACGATGGTGTAAATCTATGATTTAGTAATTTCCAGAATGAGTTCATAGAATTGCTGGGTTTTGTTTGATGTTAGGGGTTTAAAATGTTCGATTTAATCCTTTTTATTCTTTAAACAATTTCTTTATTTTAATTGATAAAGAATTTAAAATGAAGATAATTTTATAATTAATACTTTATTTTAAAAAAATTATCATTGAAAAAATACATATTAAAAATTTTAAATCTGGACCATTCATATCAGATTTTGATGGTTCAAATTTCATCATATCGATGAGCATGTACTAAATTAAATGGCGGGAGAAGATAACCTCCGCAAGAACAACGCTTGTACCAAAATGGGCAAGATATGAGTGGTGGCGAGGTGATCGGAGGTCTGGAGAATCGTTGGTTGGAAGGTCGGGGGTCTGAAGAAGAAGCTGATCTCTTACCATGTAGCAGGAAGAAGGTTAGAATACGTACGAAGGAGGATGGTGGGAAGGACGACACTAATACAGGTGTTACTGCTGTGAAACCTGTTTCCTATAGGAATAAAGTCCTGAATCTAGAGGAGAGGAGAGGGTAAAGCAAGCTTCGGATAGGGGCAGTTCTATAATGGATGCTGCATGGAAGGATTACATCGAAGGGCTGAAGGGGTACTTTACTAGTCCCGAGTCCTTTCTGGAGTCCAGTGGCCTTCACACAAAAGATGGGAGACGTCGGGATCGGTGTGCTTCACTTAAGGTTACTCAAGAGGAATCTCAAGCCTCGTGTGCACCATGGAGGAAGTCATTGATCATTAAACCACTGGGCCTTAGCACTTCGGATGCATCAGAAACAGAGAAAACCTATGGAAGTTTGAGAATCCTTTCAAGCTTTCGGATGTAGAGAATGATTATTGTTATGAAGACTGCAATCAGGATGATGAGAAATGCACTGTAGTGATGAGCTGTTGGTGCTCATCAGTCCACTTGGCACCAAAACTTATTCCACGGTGAAGATGAAGAGGCCACGCCATGAGTAGTACAATCCTGCGCAACTTGGGCTCCCAATGATTGGCACAATCTTGTGAGTGTATTTGCCGATAACTTGTGTGGGTTAAATACCATTTTTGTCATGGAAGTTTTGGTAAGGGGGCATTTAGCACCTGGAATTTTTTGGGTATTATTTTTGCCCCGGAAACTTACAAAAGGGAGCAAATATGCCCCAAAAGTTTTTTTTAGGAGTAAATTTGCCCCGGAAGTTTTTTTTATAGGAAAATTTTCCCTGGAAGTTTAGAAAGAGAGCAACGATCCAACAGTCAAGAACAACTGATCGGCAAGATTACTATTTTTTAAACTTCCAGGGCAAAAATGATACCAAAAAAACTTCCAGGTGCTGAGTGTCTTCTTACCAATACTTCCATGACAAAATTGGTATTTAACTCTAACTTGTGTAGAAACAATTCATGGAAGATGTAATACACTAAAATTCTTATTTATCATAAATATTAAATTTTGATGAATAAGTAGCATAAAAGGAAGGTGAATATGTGTCTCAAGTTATTATAATTTATTGATTATAATGTTAGGCAAATTTCACTTAGAATTAAATTAACAAAAGTCAAAATATAAGACTAGGATTAGAGATAATAAAATATGATATAAGTAGCACATAAAATGATGGTTATTTTATAACCAAAAGAGGCAAGAAATGCTATGAAGACACTTAATCAAATTAAGGAAAATTAGCAAAAGTTAATGGGTAAATTAGCTTGCATCCATTAAGATTAATTGCATAAATTCTCCTAATTAATTAGAGACAATTATAAATATTCAAGAGAGGGCTGATTATTTTCAAAAATTAAGGGCCAAAGATCAAGGATTAAAGCTTGAATAACAAAGTGCTAATGACCTTAATTAAGTGACAAACCAACTAGACAATGATGCATATAATCAAGGGACATTTAAGCTCTTGATTAGGATGTCAATTTAAGCTTAATACATCTGGCCCCAAAAGTCCAAAATTCCAGCTGGCCTTGTTGGAGCAATGAGAGCCAAGTATCTTAAGATAATATCTCAAGTGTTAAGCCTAAACCTCCATGTAATTTAATTAACCAATGACAAGAGTAATTAAAGGGTATCTAAGCACTTGATTAGAGGGTTAATAAAGCTCCACAAATCTACCCCAAAAGTCAACATAAATGGCGCCTTGCACATGGAGGATTTTGAATAGGATTTATTATATAATAATCAAGATATTTTGCTTATAGGAGCACTTGCAATTTAAAATAAAAGATCTTTAATAGTGTTTAGATTTTTCTAACAACAATGAAGGGTGAAGATTAAGTTTGATAAAGTGGGTTTGATCCAATGGTTAGGGTAAAACATGAGAGGTTTTATCACATGAAAACAAGGTTCACATAAGCTTAGAATTTTCCCTATAAATAGACCATGAAACTCTCTTCATTCTTCACACCAAATCAGCTCAAAGCATTTGATTATAAGTAAGAGTTAGAGTGAGGGTGAAATTCAAGAGGAGGAAGAGAAAGAGCAAGGTTCTTCAAGGGTAAGTTCTCTAGTCTTAGCTTTTAGTTTTTAGTAAAATTGTAGTTTAATCTAAAAAATTGTAGAATAAATTCCTTTTCATATTTTTAAGACTCCATTGCTTTTAAAATGCAAAATGGAGTAAAAACAAGTTGGGAAATAATATTTAGAGTTAATGGAACAAGATAGTGAAAGATAGGAAATGTCCAGATTTCTGGGTTACTAGAATCAGTCACGTTGAAGCTATTATTTTATGTGTAACTTTATCTTCAAAAATTATGAAATTGTGCATGAATAAAGCAAACATCTGGGACATTCTAAATATATAAAATCTGTAGTGTTTTGAGTTTTGTATAAAGAGATATGAATTTTCCAAGTTAGCTCATGTTTCAAAAGCGGGAACTGGAACAATAAGGGAAAAGATTAAAACTGGGAATTATTTATGCATTTCAAGTTAAAGGCGTTATTTTTCCTTAAAATAGATATGTCAAAGGTTATATATAATTTTGGAGCACCTCATTTTGATTTGTTTGTAATTAGTTATGATTTTTTAAAGTTATGGAAGAATCGAAATTTGAAATGCTGAATTTTGAAATTTAAAAAAAATGTAAGGGTAAAATTGGAATAATAAATCCACTAAGGGTAAAAAGGTCAGAAGTGGTGAAATTTCCTTTTAGGATATCATTCTAATTCATAAGGTATTTATTATAATATCATAATGTGGTAATAACATTATAGGATATCCAAGAAGTCAGGAATCGGTACCAAAAGGAAATCGTACCGTTAGCTATGCAGACTAAGTTATGGACGCGTATTGTAACCATAATCTTCTATATCTTGTATGTCTGTATATGATTGTTTGTTTCATAAGAGTCATGAGCAAGACCAGGTCTTTGGTCATGCACCGTGAATAGGACTTGGTCCAAGGTCACATGTTTGTTTACATTCAGCTTTATGTAGGTTATAGTCATGATAATACTGCAAGTATGTTTTCCTAGCACTGAGGACACGTGGATTTGTGGCACTAGTGAGTGCAAACACTGTTGACATTACATTTACTGTGTGCTATGTGTTGCGGATACTGAAATGTTATGAATATATGTCATATATTGTTATACCTGCTATAGAGATTAACTGTTACCTGAGATTCAATGGGTATTGAATCTCAGATTTAACCATAGCTTCAGGATCTAGAGGATCAGGAGCCGGTACAAAGTGTAAACAGCAAGCTTGAAGATTCAACTAGAGTTTTTATTTTGGACTGTATTTAAATATTGGATAATTGTACCGTTATTATACTCGATCGGATACACCGTGATTAATTTGTAGCCACATACTTATCAGTACTCCACCGCTCAAACCAACATATTGTGACATCCCAAAATTTGGAACTTGAGAATTAAATATGATTTGGGATTAATTATGGAAAATTTTGCCTTAATAAAGTTTGAATTTATTTAAGGAATTAAAGGCATATTTTCCGTGAATTAAGAATAATATTTTAGCTCTTAAGAAATTATTGGAGAAAAGAATAAATCCAAAGAAAACATAATAGGCTGAAAGGAATTGATGAATGGAGGGGGTATTATGGAATATGGATGTTTGTGTTCGTGCTTTGAAAACTGAATGTGAGAGGGATGGTTGAAGATTCTATGATTGTGTTGGAGTATTAAGGGAATTGTTTGGCAGATTGAGTGTGGGCTTAGGTGTTAAGCATCATGGGCCAAAGGTGCGCTTTGTTTGTATGGTTCAAAAACACACACTCTAATCAGCCCAATTGCTCCTCAGATGATACACCACACAAACAGCTGATTATATATACGTGCTTATTTGCCTTTGTTTTTAATGATTGATAGCTAATCCTTCATTACTCAACCTTCCTCCACGTACGCACACTCCATCTTTAGTTTTTTTTTTTTTTATTTCTCCAATCTGGCTTAAACACACACATATGACCCCTTTCGTTCCATAACCTCCTTCTCCCTCCACGGCAAACTCTCTCTCCTTCGTTCCACTTCCCTTTTCTTCACCGGACGCCTCCACGACGCCACTCACCCCCTCCCTCTGAACATTTATTCAAGCCACTCACCTCTCCACTCCATACCATTCTTGCCGTTAGTTCAGAAGGAATCCGAGGGAAACTGAGAATCTGAGACGAGACGCGAGGGAGAGAGACGGTGAGATCAATCTAGAAAAGAAGGAAGAGACCTTCGATTGTTGCATGCAAGGACGTTTCTGAGACTGGGTGAGTTCTCTTAACTGATTTCCATCTGGGTTTTTGAAGAAGCTGAAGGTTAGAGAGAGAATGAGCTTATATCAATGTTTTGAGGTTTGCATGTCTACTTTCAGAGGAGTTTTGATCATCTTTGATTCTGGAAACAAGTTTTTAAACCATGCATGTTAGATGTAAGCACCTGGTGTATGATTTCTGGAAGCATTGAGTTGATATGTGAAATTGCATTTGTCATCTTACACCACTCCTCTTGAGTCCGAAAATGGAGCCTCTTGGGTCTAACGGTTTTGTAAGTTATAGGTTGAATTTTTCTCTGAAATTTTTACAGGGGAAAATAAAATTCTTAAGGTTTAAAATAAGCTTTGGTTCACCTAAAACGGAGGTCTACAACTCCAGTTATAATTTTTCAAAGTTGTACTAAGAAAACTGGAAATGCTGGTATGCTTCAGGAACAGAAAAATGGCGTTGGATTTCGGACTGACTAAACCAAATCATTGAAATGTGAAATTTTCCAGTTAAATATTAGATACATAGAGGTTTAATTTGATAGGTAATTCGTCAAAATCCGATAAGTATTGAAGGAGTTATGGTTTCTCAAAGTTTGGTCATAAAATCTGAAGAATTTCTGGACATTGTTTATGTTTGGAATTTTGGAAATTTTTCTCAGCCATAAATCAACTTGGTGACTTTAATTTATGAAAATAGACTTATCAAGGTTTAAGTAGAAATTGGAATCACTCCATTTGGAGTAATATTGGTTGAGTTATGAATTTTCCAAATTCTCAGAAAAGAAGCCTGAATTTTTGACAAGTCTTTAAAAAGTCACATAAGTTGTTAATTGTGTTAAACCTTTAAAGTAAAGGTTTCTTTGGTTAAAATGAAAGGTTAAATGGCTGAGATGATAATTGTCCATAGTGAATAGTATCTAATTAAATAAGCCTCAACGAGTATACATCCCTAATCATAAGGATATCAAAAGACAAGTATTTTTGGGATGGGTCTAGAGGAGTTGAATTTATAATTATGTTTGGATTGGTTAATGACCCATCACTATATAAATGTTAATTATAGGACCTGAGAATCGCCCGTGCCTGAAGGACAAGCGTAGTGATAAGAATCTGGTGGAAGGGGTTTTGTCGGTAAGACCAACAGGTAGTAACTATAATCTCACATTCTTTGCATAGCTATATATGTTTTTGTATGCCATATTTGTATGTCCCTTTGTATGAGGCCAGCACCACTCGTGGCTCGATTGAGCGGAAGGGCCGACCATGGGGCCAACTTCCGGTGGCTAGGCGGGGCCTAGTGCATTCATTGAATTGGTATTGAATTGCCAAATGAATTTCCTTGCGCCAAGGTATTTGAAAGTATTTGAATCAACACTTGTATTACAAGCTGCATTATACTTGGTATGTAATACTTGTTGTTTGAATTTGAATTTGAACTTGAACTTGAATTTGAATTTGAATGCTTTATATCTTTGTGTGGACTGCTGTTTGGTGAATTTACATGTATTGCATATGCTAGAATTTGAGATTAACTTGTTACTCGGGATTCATTTATTTGAATCTCGAGCCTTCCATAAATCCAGGAAATGGACAGAGACTAGTAGGCAAAGAGGAAGAGGCGGGCGTAGATATTGATTGGTCTTGAGAAGAAGGTGGAGTTGATGATGCAGATTGAAACATATAGTTTCACTTTTGTATATGAATAATTTTATTTCCTTATGACTTAGCTATTATTTTGAGGAAGTCATATGTGGCTATTGGGATGTATATATTTAAATTAGATACACATGATTACGTAGAAGTAGCAAGATATATATATCTTTGCTAACGATTTTTGCAGTGCACGGGTTTGTATGTAACAAGCCCAAGTTATGGTGAACGATTAGTAGAGCATTAGACTAATTGGAGAAATAAGGAAAAACTCGATGAATTTTGACAAGGTTCTAAGTATGATGCAATTTTAATGACAAGTTTGAACCCGATGATAGAATGTTTTCAAAAGTTTTAAATGGTTCAGAAAAGCCCAACCAAATTTATTTATTATTTTGAAAATTCTTTTTAAAGAAGGGCTTTCTTTACAAGAACCAAAACTAGCCAGTGGTTTAAATTTTTGTTAAATAGTACATCAGAATTTCTAATAGGTGAAGATGCCACTGCTCATTGCGGGCTCGAGCGGTGGACCAACATATATGCTCAATCGTTCCACTCGATGATATTCTTATATCGATAATGTATATTACCAATAATATAGAATTAGGGGTGTTACAGAAGGCATATAAATCTAAAAAATATAAAATTATTTCCATGAGCTAGTTAGCAGTTCATGAAATAAAGCAAAACAATAATTTGTTTTAAAAAAAAAAAAAAAAGTAAAACAAAGAGCCATGGAAAAACGATCAACCTAAACTTTCATTAGCAAATGAATGGAGAGAGATGTTAAATAGATGATCAAGTCAAATAGATTCTTAATCAAAAAAAAAAAAAAAAAAAAAAAAAAAAGTAACTTCTATAGAACAAGTTCAAAAAATTACTTATATTACACATAACAATATCCAATTGAAGCTGCATCCGAAAATAAATTTTAAAAAGGCGAAACCAAACAGGATGTTCGTGCCTTGCTCCTCAAACAAGGATGATGAACCATGACTTTGAGCACCATATACAATTGCATATCGCAACTACCTAGCTGAGAGGGTAGTGATTGAACAAGTAGGCCTTAATTAGCGCCTCTCTTCCAACTTGAGATACGAGATTCTTATTCTACCTAAAATGATTTTCCTATTATAAATATTATGAAATTGGATGTTCATAGCCACATAGTCTCGAGATTCCATCTCATATGGCTAATGAGTCATTATGCCCTGCAGCTCCCCAATTGAAAATTTTCTTTTAATTATTCCCTATAATCTCCAATTACACAATTATGTTGCTTAATTTCGTTCTTTATGCACTTGCAATTCTCTGGGTTAGTCTTCAATGTTGGGGTCCTATAAATAGATGATGATGAACACCATTTGAGATAAGGCAGTGAATGAGAACTGCTCATTATTTTCTCTGCAACTTTCTCCCATCTTCTCCATTTCCCCCATCTTAATCTATTTTTTTCTTATTTTTATAACATTTAATTCCACCTATATTCTCTAATACTTTGGGTGGGATGGATTTTTTTTTTTTTTTTTCTTTTTTTAAATTATAACTTAGAAAAAATTGAAGTGGATTACACAATGACAACATCGGTGAGACATTGAACCTAAAAGTAGTTTTGGATACCCAAAGCTCTCGAGTCAAAACTAATGGACAAGATCTACTACCTCAACATATTTAATGAACTAACTGTCAAATTTGACATGGATAGTATTCAGAACGATATTGTTATGATTTGGAAACTATTGGGCCCACATTGAGCCCAAAAAACTTATTAATGCCAATATTCTCAAGCATAAACTGCAAATTTTCACCCTAACCTAAATTTTTCTTATCTAAATATTCATTCCAACAAAAAATATTACACGTAACAAAACATAACATCTAAGAACTAGTTCGAAAAATTACCTTATATTACACATAACAATGGCCTTTTTCACATGCAGACCAACATAACTTTAAAAAAAAAAAAAAATCAAACAGGACGTTTTATATATGTAGTGATCCTCAAACAAGGATGATGAATTATTTGGCTTTTTTCACCATATAATATTGGTGTAGCAACTACCTAGCTGAGAGGGTACTCATTGAATCAAGCTGCCCAGAATGATGATTGATTGGAAGGCCTTGTGAACCATTTGAATTGGCATGATCTATCTCCATACCCAAACATTCTTTTAGTTCATTCAACAAATAACTAATGTCTGGCCTTTGGATGGGCTGTGGTTCAATGCATGACATTGCAGTCTCAACAGCTCTCCATGCTGAACTAACTTGGAATTCACCATTCAACCTTTGATCAACAATGCCATGTATATCCCGACACTGAATTTTTGGGCGGATCCAATCAATTATAAAATCAGGATCATCAAGTTGTCTTCTAATCGGGGGATGCCCTGTGATTAGTTGAAGAAGAATCATCCCAAAACTATAGATATCACTTCTTTTATCTAGCTTTCCAGATCTGTGAAATCTGTAATGCCAAAAATAAATTAGTCTATTATACTTTTTTTTCTGGATTAATATACTTATGTTTATTCCTACATTCTTGCATCCACAAGTCTATTTAATTGAGTTCCTAACAATCAGTAGCAAATAATTATTCATTAATATTCAAATGATGCATAGACTTACTCAGGATCAATATAACCAGGTGTACCAGCTGGCTGAGTTGATAGATGAGAATCTATTTCGTTTATGAATGCTCTTGACAATCCAAAGTCAGCAATTTTGGCTACCATGAACTTATTTAATAAAATGTTGGATGGCTTCAAGTCTCTATGGATTATAGGAGTCTTACAACCATTATGAAGATATTCCAATCCTGCAACCACATCATATCATATCATGAATTTATTTAATGAAAAGTGATTTTTAGAGAGAAGATCAAAGATTCTATAACCTTTAGCTGCATCAACGGCAACTTCAAGTCTATCGCTCCACTTTAAAACATTTTGGTTTTTCTCTGCAAGCATCAATTTGTTCATCAAGAAAATGTGCCTCACGGGCCAAGATATGTACATGATGATTTTGTTATTCAATAAGTTCTAACATGACTATTTAATTTTGACTATACCAACTCAATTTTTTGTCAGTTACACTTAGTCCACCTTTAGAAGATTAGGGCGCAAGACCAATCAAATTGGGGCACAAATGAGAATAAGGAAAAGCATGGTCAGAGACGTATTTTCAATTAAATATACGTTTGTGGGTAGCTGAGAATGGAAGTGAGAATAGTTTTTCTTCTACAACTGAAAATACTTTTCTTTTCCTCTCTTGTGCGCTTCTGTTGTGTGCCATATTCGAAGTCTAGTTATATGATATAAGACAAACCTGACAATAATCCGCCGAGGTCTCCAAGTTCCATATATTCATAAATCAATGCTCTGACATCGTTTTCATCGCAAAACCCAACAAGTGCAACTAAGTTTCTATGATGCATTAGTGGTAAGAGTTGAGCCTACAAGTAAAGAAAGCTCTATCATTATTAAAATTCTGACACCAAACACGAATATATTTACTATTGAGTCATTGAAAAATAAATTTTGAAAACTATGTACTTGACTTTTATTTCCAACCTCTGATTGAAATTCCTTATGTCCCTGTTTTGAAGATGGGGAAAGTAACTTCACAGCAACCTGTGTATCATCTTCTAAAGTGCCAAGGTAAACTTTCCCAAACCCTCCTTCTCCAATTGTGGTTTTGAAATTGTTTGTGATACGGAGAACCTCTGAGTAAGAAAAAGCTTGATTCTTTGGTTTTAGAACTTTCTTCTTCCGGGATTTGGCACACAAAACTGCATTGTTAATCAAAATATCTTGACACTACATAAAATCAACTAGTCCAATGAAATGATAGCATACATAAAATCCAAACCTGTTTTCATTTTAAATCTCCAGATCACCAAAGATACGAGGACAGTGACAATGGCCAAAGACGAAAGTGATGCAATCAGTGGAATCTCAAACTTCTTGTGTTCTTTGCACGAATTTGTCAGACAATATAGACCTGGATTATTGCCCACACTAGCAAAATGCTGTGTTAGACTTGACTAGTATTGGCCCAACTTGCTTGAGAGAGGACTGATTAAAGTAGAATCTGATAATTTAGAAATGCAAACCTAATCTCCAAATTAGCCTTTTCCCTCAAAGCCTTGGGAATTGAACCAGTGAGCTTATTTCCCGTAACACTACTGTAAGATGGGAAAATCGTAAAGAAAATGGGGATATTAATACACTTGGCTTCACAATCCCAGAATGAAAACTGTAATGCAATAATATTTGCTAGGCGGCGCCGTACATGAATTTCAAATTAGCAAGAGTTGCAAGAAATTCTGGTAGGGGTCCAGTCAGTTCATTGTGTGACAAATCCCTATGAACAAGACGCAAGTGTTATTCATAATGTTGAACAGCCTGATTAATTAATTGATAGTATTTGAATAATATTTAGAGTATATAAAATGAAACAACTTACAAGGACTCCAACTTTTCCAAACTAGCAAACGATGGAGCTATTGCTCCAGTGAGTTTGCTTGAGCTCAAGTTCCTACAATTTATATATTTCACAATTTTGCCAAAGTTAACAAACTAAACGAGTGAAACATAATGGAAGGGAATCAACAGCTCATATGTTATGACCAAAGCATTGCAAGATTTTGGTCTTTGGACATATTGGAATAGAAAAAGGCAAAAGCTTACCTTTAGTCATTTAACTATAAACAATGTTTCATTTTAATTAGTCCCTTAATTTATAAGATGTTTTTAACTTTTAAGTCATTTAACCCTAACACTGGTAACAAAATCTGTTGACATTGAAATTTTAAACATTGACAAAATATTCTCAAATATTGACATATGAAGTTTAATTTTCAAAATAAGAATGGTAGTTACAAAATACCATCTATTGAGACTAACGGATACAGAGTAAAGGTAAAAGACTAAAAAGATACTTCTTAAAACTAAGGGAGACCAAACTAAAACTTTTTATAAAGTCCGATCACAAAAAATGTATTTTTACGAATATAAATTTCTAACACTATTGTTCATGCCATACAATCGGGCAATTTACTGTTCTCTTAAACTATATATTGGTATAAAAGATATTATATTGTTCACGAATTATTGAAATTAAATATAACAAATCAAACGCAAGAGCAGTATTGAAGTATAACTTACAAGGAAATGATTCTGATATTATTGCCATAGCTGCAATTCAAACGGTCCCAAGCTAATTTAGATGGAACACATGGGTCACCTTGCCAACCGATTTTGGAGATCCCATAGATTTGCTTGATTTCCTTGATAGCTTTAACTACAATCATAATTTCCAAAAGTAAATTATTGATAACTACGACAAAAAAATGATGAAAAAGTAACAATAAAGGAATTACCGTCTTGTGCAGCTGTAGGGAAATTCGGTTGCGGGAGGACTTTATAAATTTCAAAAGCATTTAGGATAGGAGGAGCATCTGAATCAGATGCTGCTTTGATAGTGACGTTTATATAACCTTTATTAGTGAACTTATTGGAACTTAGGGTGACAGGCTTCAAATATTCAAGAGTAAGTATCTGAGAGGGGGAATTCTCATCACCAAAAGTGACATTGATGATTCTCTTGTGGCCAGGAGGAAGCTTTACAATTTCAGCAAAGTGAAGGAACATATAATATTGGTTGGATATATCCCCATAACTCGCATTTAAAGTCAAGAGATTGGAATGATTCTGGGGTTGTAGTGCTGTGCGTAATACTTCTGATGGCAGTTTATAAAGGGATTCCTCTACCTTTGGTTCTACACTTGTTTGTAAGACATCCCCTTTGGTATTATCACCTGTAAACCATAAGCGACCGTATACATCGTCTTCGAACCTGTATATTCAAAAATAGTTAAGCAAATTATAATAATCTCATTTTTTTTAAGAGCTCAAGACATCTAACATATCAAAATACACACACACAAAAAAATTAGGAGGCTAATCTGGACCAGATGCAGGTCATTAAACGGTGTCTTGGCAGTTCTATATGGCTTATGGGTAGATTCTGAGAGGTGGAATTTGCGAAAAAAAATAGTTCTGCACTTTACGATTTGTTTTCATTACTTTATATCAGTAAAAATAAATACATAACGGTTATAATAATTAGTCATAGAGTATGATTATTAAATACTTTTTTTTTAATACATAACATTTGATAACCGTCATATATAATATGACGGGATTCTTAAAAAAATTATTTGATAATATTTGATGATAACAAAAAACCGTTATACTTTTTTCAAGAATACTCAATGGTTAAAAATGATAACCATCATATATAAGAAGATGAGATTATGAAAATGTCATATACAAGAAAGTGAGATTCTAAAAAAAATTATTTGACAAAATATATATTACGATTCTTCACAAAGAACCATTAACTATTATTTAATATAAATAAAGATGGAATTCTAAAAGATATCATATTTAAGGAGGTGTGATCCTAAAAAATATAATATAACCATACACACAGTTCTTCACAAAGAACCATTAAGTATTCTTTAATATGAATAAAGGTGAGATTATGAAAGGAGGTGGGATCCTAAAAAAAAATTGGCAATACATTTTAGTTCTTCACAAAGAACCTTTAAGTATTCTTTAATATAGACCAAGGCAGGATTTTGAAAAAATAAAATAAAAAATAAAAAATTGGCAATACATTACAATTCTTTATTAAAAACCGTTAAGTATTCTTTAATATGAAAACGTGGAATTCTGAAAAATATCAAACAAAAGGAGGTGGGATTTCGAAAAAAATTCTATTTGACAACACTCTTCAACTCCTTCTCAAACACTTTTTGATCTTTCCTAAGGTCTTATCCTCCACCACAACCATGGATCTTCACTCCACAGTTCCTTTGTCTTGTGATTCTTCCTCATGTAACCTCTCTTTTTTTTTTCAATTATTATTTTTAGTTTTATTTATATTTTTATATAATGAGAGCTCACTAGTTGATTCTCAAGGTTATCGATCAGGATTACAATATCTAATAGACTAATATGATGATGACCATTGATTTGAAAATTAAAAGAGCAAAAAAAATGTATGAGAAAAGTAGAGAACACGGAAAAGATGATCAGATAAAAAGCTAATTTTGTTTATTGTTGAGCATCTCAAGTTACTAAACTTTAGAAACCCAAACTATATATATATATATATATATATATATATTTTTTTTCATATTTATATTATGCTTTTGCAATTAAAAGATGTGACAGGAACTCTTGGAGCAGTGATATGTGATCTATGAACAATCTACGACAAAGGCATTGGAGAATATTGTGAAATTTCTTATTAATTGATTTTCTTTTAGAATTCAAAAAATTATAAGATAATTTTCTATTGTGAGAGTGTTTAATTTCTTTTAAATTGTATGTTTATCAATAATATATTGAATTTTGAATAACATAAATATAAGTTTTTTATTTAATATTATTATCTTGTTATTATCAATTATTATATTGTGTTCTATGTAATAAATAGTAATAGTAAAAATAAATAATAATAAAAAATAACTATATATTATATAAAAAAAATTAAGCCAATGCATTAAAAAAAAAAAAAAAAAAAAAAAAAAAAAACTGTTATGTATGGCCTCAATATATTATGGTTTGGAACCCTTATATATTTGATCTAAGCATATATAGCATCTTCACATATAATAGTTTTAAAACCATCATATATGTGTGATTCTGTACTAGTGTATTATGCATGTAATATTTCCAGTTCTTGACATGCATTGAATCATATTGATCTGATGTGTAGGCTTTGATCTTTTCCCAAGACATACAAGGGTCCAAGCATCAATAGAAGGAAGGTTAATGGAAAATAAAGAAGAAATGACAAAGCTTCATGATATCAAACTTTATCCATATTCTTATATGCTTGGTTGTTGCTTGCATGAATTGACATTTTTGTTATATTTATATGATTAGGACTGGTAAGTAAATTCCAGTCCAATTCTGATGAAGATCATGGAAAAGCGGTGAAGAAGATCTAGGGATACTTGAAGGTTGCGTCTGGTTATGGACTATATCATGAAGGAAGTGTTCTACTCCTAGCGGGATAATCTGGTGTAGATCTAGGCAGAGATGAAGAGTGAAGATTGGATTTAGGATGTACCTTCTTGCTGAATAATGATGTCGTATAATGTAGTAGCAACAAGCATACGGGCATTGTCTTACACTCTATGGGAGCTAAGTTTGTAGCATGTAGCTTAGCAATATAAGAGGCTGCTGGGTGGAGAGGTTTATTGAACATATTGGATTTGGACACTAGTACAATAAATAGCTTTTACTTCCCTTAAAAACATCACTTTTTAAAAAAGGAAAATAAAAAATAAAGATGGTGGCATTTTGTAATTTTGTGAAGGTTTTTGGCGTCTCAATTTAAAAATGCAACGCCAAAAATAGACTTTTGGTGTCCCAATATGAAAAAAGGACGCCAAAAGTAGTGCTTTTGGCATCCTTTTTTTCCTATTGGGATGCTAAAATTACTCTTTAGGCATCCCAATTTAAAATTGAGATATATGTGCCTCGAGTCAAATGTGTCTTTGACCTCAAGTTAAGTTTTTGAAATGTTTTAAATGAACTCTTTTTAACTCCAGTTATTTATGTCTGTGCCTCGAGTCATTTTGGTCCAAAGTTTTAAAGTTGAAGTTTTGCGCTAAAATCTTGAAATCATAATTTTTGACTCTTGGGTATCAAGTTATTGCCTCAAGTCAATGACTCAAGGCAATTATTTTTTAACTCCGTGCAGTTTTTCGACTTGACTATTCTTTCCATAGAAAGCCTTTAACTTTTACATATCAAGTCATTAACTCAATGCAAATACTTGTTGACTCAAGTTAAGTTTTTCAACTTGCGTTTTTCAAAGACATCGGTTTTAACTTTTCAATATCAAGTCATTACCCCAAGTCATTGACTCAAGGCAATTAACTTTTGACTTCAAGTTAAGTTGTTCAACTCGTGCATCTCAAAGAGAAAGTTTTTAGCTTTTGAATATCAAGTTATTGTCTCAAGTCACTGACTCAAGGCAATTATTTCTTACCTCAATCAAGTTGCAATTTCCTTCAACTTGAGTTTTTAACTCTTGGAAAATGAAATTGCCTCCAGCCAAAATATCAAGTTAATTTCTTCCGGACTTTAACTTTTCTTTAAAGACATACTTGACTCGAGTAAATCATATTCTCACCTCGAGTCATTACCTCAAGGCAACAACTTTGTAACTAGAAATTAATTTTACAATTTTCAAAATCATCGTCTTCGTACATCTAAATTTCATGGTTGTGGTTTCATTTCTCTATATCATCACTCATTACTATTCCTAATTGTTTTTTAATCAGTTTCAGATGATTATATCATGGATTAACAACAAATTGTTGTAAAGCAATTAGTGTGTCAAAACACGTTAAATGCACTTGCCTTATCGAGACACAATCACAGCAATCATACCTCTGAACATTCGAAAGCCATTCCTGCTATTCCAATCTCGTAATAAATGTTGTTTCACAACGAGCAAAACAAAAGGAATGAAAGAATGTTGAGATGGTACAAATCCACTTGAGACATTAATGACGAATGTGACTGTCAAAGCTTCATCTGCCTAACGGCTATTTCAAAGAGTCACAACAAATAATCTTCAAGCTTCTCCAACAGTTATTAATGGCAATAGCTATAAATATCGGAAGCATTGAATTCACCAATTACCGAAACTCTACGCATTCAATTCGAGTTTATTGTAATCTACTGTTTCATTAAGTTCCATTTAATATCTTCAGATATTTTTGTACTTCAGTGATTATCACTTATATACTCAGTGAGGAATTTAAACTCTATTTGATTATTTGTTTTAGTTGTTAAATCTTAAGTTTGTGGAACCTTAAGTGTGGGTGTACGATTACAACTTGTAAGGGGGAATGAGTCCTAGTGTGTGAGAGGATCATCCAGAGTTATAGAGTTGTAATTGTGTTTTTGTTTTTGAAGATTTAGTAAAAATCCCAGAGTGTCTAGGGACTGGACACAGATCAAAGATTTGGACCAAATGAGGATAATTTCTCTATGTCATTTTCTCTGTATCTCTGTCTCTGTTTTATTGCTTTCATCTTATCCGCGAAAAATATTTTTAAAACACCTATTCACCCCCCTCTAGATGATATTCTATTTTCAATTTTTGTTGAGCCTATTGTTCTACCTCCCTCTAAGAATTTTGATTATTCCATCCCTCTTCAAAATGATCAACCTATCAGCTGTAGGCCTTATAGATATGGCCTTATCCAAAAAACTGAAATTGAATCTCAGATTCAACAAATGCTTTGTAATGGGGCTATCCGTGATAGTTCTAGTGATTTTGTTGCTCCTATAGTTCTGGTACAAAAGAAGGAAGGTACTTGGAGGTTTTGTATGGATTATAGCAATTTGAATGAGACCACTATTAAGAACAAATTTCTAATTCCAATTATTGTTGAATTGTTAAATGAGCTAACCGAAGCTACTTTTTTTTTTCTCTAAACTTGATTTGCACGCTGCGTATCATCATATTCGCATGAAAGTAGAAGGTATTGCTAAGACTGCTTTTCGCACTCATGAGGGGTTATATGAATTGTTGGTTATGCCCTTCAGTCACACAAAAGCTCCAGTGACTTTCCAAGGGTTCATGAATTTTGTTTTTAAGCCTTTTATGCGTAAATTCATCCTAGTCCTCTTTGATTACATTTTGGTCTATAGCAAAGATTGGTACTCTCACTAGCAACACTTAGAGACTACACTATTCGTTTTAAGAAAGCAAAAGTTTTTTGCTAAAGCTTCAAAATGTACCTTTGCTACCATAAAAATTGATTACTTGGGTCATCTTATTTATGCCCAAGGCATTCAAGCTGATCCTCAGGAGCTAGCAGCCATTTCTTCGTGGCCAATACCCTATTCTCTTCGGGAATTGCGTGGATTCCTTGGCCTTACAAGTTATTATCATCATTTCATTAAGAATTTTGGCTCTATTAGTAGGCCTTTGACTGACTTATCAAAAAAGCATGAAAAGTTTATATGGACTCTAGAGGCTACTTCAGCTTTTCAACTTCTTAAGGAAGTTATAATGTCACCTCCGGTCCTTGCTTTGCTAACTTTTATTGAAACTTTTGTTACTGAGATAGATGCATCTAGTTCTAGTTTGGGGGCGATTTTGTCTCAAAATGGCCATCCTTTAGCTTATGCTAGTAAGAGCCTTGCTTCCTCTAAGCGCCATTTGTCCACTTATGAGCAGGAAGTTCTTGCTATTCTTTTTGCAGTAAAACACCACTTATGCGCAGGAAGTTCTCGCTATTCTTTTTGCAGTAAAACAATGGTGTTATTATCTGTGAGGTCTCAAATTTATTATCCATATTGATCATTTGTTAGTTCTCGGTTTTAAATTTTGATGATAACAACCACTTGCCACATAAGAGAACTTAATGATTCAAGACAACTCAAGTTTATTCTTGTAAAACTTTAGTTCTCAATCTGTTATTAAAACTGCCTTAAGTCATGAAGTTAAACAACTCAAGTTCTCCGTAAAACAACTTGAGTTCTAGTTTTCAAAGTCAATACAAGAGTGCTCCAACGGCTAGTTCTACTCTTTCTAGAATAATCTGATAACAACTCGAGTTATGGTATAACAACTCGAGTTCCTAGTAAACTTCTGAGGTATCTTTTCCAGTCTTGTCATTGCTCGATAAATGCTATGAAAAGGCAAGTTGGTAGTAGCATTAGATCGCGCAATTCATAGATATTTGCTTACAGTCTTTCATGCTTGATGGTATTGGTGGACATTCAGGTATTCATTCTACTTTTAAGCGACTTTCTTCTTTTTTTTCTATTGAAAAAAATGTTCGTAATTTTGTGCATAAATGCACTATTTGCCAATGCTTTCAACCTGAATTGGTAGCTTCTTCAGCTCTTCTTCAACCCTTTCCTATGCCAGAACATGTGTGGTCTGAATTATCCATGGATTTTATTAGCGGTCTTCCAAAATCTTATGCTAAACCACCATTTTGGTTGTGGTCGATAGATTGTCTAAAGCTGCTTATTGTATGGGTCTTAAACATCCTTTTATAGCTATGGATGTCGCCACTATTTTTATGGATAATGTTATCAAGTTACATGGTTTTCCTAAGTCTATTGTTACCGATAGAGATCCTATTTCTTGTGGGAAATTTTGGAATGAATTATTTCGCTTGTATGGAGTCAATCTTCAATATTCATATGCCTATCACCCTCAAACGGATGGGCAAACGGAAGTTCTTAATCATTGCTTGGAGTGCATCTCCGTTGCATGACTGGTGACTTTCCTAAGTAATGGGTCAAATGGCTTTCCTTAGCCGAATTGTGGTATAACACCACTTTTCACTCAGCCATTAGCATGACTCCATTTGAGGCTGCTTATGGTATGGCTCCCCCAGTACATCTTCCTTATATTGCTGGGGACTCTTCTAATGACTTGGTGGATCGCACTTGTCTGTCTCATGAAATTGTCTTACAGCTTTCTCAAAGGCCATTTGTTGAAGGCACAACATCAAATGGTGCAATAAAGACGTCTTCATTTTTAACTTCAAATCTTTTCCAAAGAAGATGTCTATAAGACTAGAGTTTAGAAGAGTAAACTCGAGTTGTAAACTCCAGTTTGCTTGAACAAACTCTAGTTTAAAGTGCTCTGTTTTGAAATCATCTTACTTGAATTTGTGAAATCTTCATGAATGATCTATGTACTTCTTATCATCTCTCATTACTATTCCTAACTATGTTTAATCAGTTTGTTAGTGAGTTTGAGATGATCAAATGAGTATTAGACTAAGAATTAAGCATAAAGCAAAAGATGATGTCAGAACATTTATTGCTGGTCCAGAAAACTTAGCACCCTTTTGGAAAATCATTCTCTAGACATTCTAAAGGTTTAAATGTTTTCTTTCCTCTTCTGAAAGCCATATCATCCAACGGATTTATTTCAAGGAAAGTCAACAAGAATGTCTGAGCACCTAGATTAAACCAAAGCATGAGAGAGAATGGACCTACTTGCAACTTAAGAGCTTTATTAATGTCTCCAACAGTCACATTAATGTTTCCAATGGTCATTTAATGCTTCCAACATATATAAGTTGAAGCATTCAATTCTCAACAACCACCAGAATATAGAGAACAAAAATCTATCAAAGTTTCATTTGCATTTACTATTTTCTACTCAACTGTAAAGTATCTTCTGATACATTGATCTTCAGTGATTATTTCATCTACTCTTTAAGAGAGTTTTTTATTGATTATCATTCATTGTAAAATATCAAAGTTGTGGGACTTTGAGATTGGATTATCAGTTTACAACTTGTAGGGGGTGTATCCTAGTGAGAGGATAACTTTTGAGTACAAAGTGTATAATTGATTATTGTGATAGTGAAAATCCCAGAGTGTCTGGGGACTGAACGTTGGTCAAGAGTTAAGACCGAACTAGTATAAATCTTCTTGTGTCAAGCTCTTTCTCTCCCTCTCTATTATACCCTGTTTTGTGCACCATTTCCAGAATCTTTCAAAAAGTTTTTAAAATCCCCAATTCACCCCCACTCTTGGTGATTTCCTCCATTTACACCTTCCACAACTAGCTAGAGTGCATCCGGTATTTCATGTTTCTCTTCTTAAGAAACATGTTGGCCCTTTTACTCCAATTATGCAGTCACTTCCACCAACAAATGACCAAGGCCAATTCGCACTTGAACTGAAAGCAATTTTATGTCGCCAGGTTGTTTGTCACTACAACCTTCCTGTTACTCAAATATTAGTCTAGTGGAAATTGCGGCAACCTAACAATGCCACTTGGGAGGACCTTTCGGTCATCCAGGCCCAATTTCCTCATTCCTCAACTATTGCAACTCCTGCTACTGAAATCCTTGTGGACAAGGATTCTTTTTGAGGGGGGAGTATTGATATATATGTATTTCCTAGTGGGGAATTTATAGTAAATAATCAGCGGGGAATTCCATAGTTAGTTAGAAGAGAGAGAGAGAGAAAGAAAGAGAGTAGTAATGACGTGGCTAGGCTGAGGGAATATACATGGTGTACATTATCATTTATTGCTTTTGTGAATGAATTATTTCTACTTTTCTCTCTATTTCTTCTATGTGCTATCAAATATTATGCTAGGAAAGCAATCGATCCATATCAAAATGATATATGGATGAAAGGAAGATTACTGGGCATTGTGCATACAAGAGAGGCAAATATGAGCCTTATACTAACTCAGGAGAGATTAAATTAGTCAAGTGAAAGTGATTGTGGATAACTTTAGGACATCTAAGGCATATTGAAATCAAGCTACACAAAAAATGTTGTTTTGTGTTGGTCCTGTAAAAGGGATATTTAGTACAAATGCATAGATGGACACTTCATGTCCATAGGGTTACAACTAAAAACTTAGTATAAAAGAAGGAAGAGAAAGAGGCTAGACCAAAGATACACAATCCACCAAGCGTGAATAAGAAATGTTGGGCTATGACTGATCCACCCTTAGCTTGGTGGATGAGCCTAAGCCCATTAAGTTTTGGGCTCAAGCTGCAACAAAGAAACTTATATGTTGTAGTTAAGCGTGATATTCCTATTAACCCTTTGTTTTGGGTTCAACTGATAAAAGGGTTAGACACTCTTACCAAAGGGAGAGAGTTCAATCCTGAAGTTGGTCAAGGCGCTGGGAAAGACATCTTAGCTCTTGGGTGCCTAGGTAAACGCCTGAGGGTAATGGACGACTTGCCCTGCCCAACATTGGTATCACCTAGGAGGAAGGGAGATTTCACCCTGCTCTTTGATCATGGGTGAGCTCACCCCCTTCCTAAAGTTTTCTTTTTAAAAAAAAAAAAAAAAGTGATATTCCCATTATTTTGAATACAATGGTGGGAATATTGTGGGAGATTTTTCTGAAAGCACAGACAAGGAGTTAAATTTATATCTTCTTCCGGTGGCATTTGGCTGCCTTTTCCCTGAGTTCTCGATCTCCAAAGTGTGCATGCATGTGAGGTATAAGTGAGTCCTTGTTCATACGTGGCCACGTGGGTATTAGTGAAAGTCGGTCGCACAATAGGTACGCCCGAAAACTCACAGTTTATGATTCAATTTCATTATAAGAAACATATGAAAATATTTATTGAAAAAACATACGTTGTCATTCTCACTTTTAATTTGTAATTGGCATGTTTGTGAAACAATATGGCTAAGGCATGCCTTGCATGACTTAAAGTGGTGGTCTACATTGTTCCTAACCTATGATTAATGCAATTTACTATAAGTTTTATATTGTACCCCTCTTGTCTCCATTATAAGTTATATTTCTAACATGTTTTTATCAATGTTTATGAGAACCTCAAAAGTAATTAATTCTGTAAAACTTTATCAAGTTTTCAACTTTTTACCTGGTAAATGTACATGCTCTTCTTTTCCTATATGCACAAAGGCAAAATGAGGTTGTTCTTTGGTCTTACTATAAGTTACATCATTAAATTTTTCATGTAAAATAATACTACCTCTAGTCTTAATTATAAGACTTAGTTGACTTTCTTTAGATAGATTAAGGAAGCTAAAAAAGTTACTTAATCATTTCATATATTGTGTACCTTTAGATTATATATTACTCCTTCCGGTCCAAATTATAAGAACACATTTTGGAGTTAGTTTTGGTCCTAATTATAAGAGTAAGTTTTAACTTTTGTCAATTTTTTCCTATAATACCCCTATTTATACTTCTCTCATTATGAAGTACTATATATGAATATAATTATAGTTTAACAAAAATGATTTTGTTAAAATATACTCTAATTAAATAAAGATATGTATCTTACGTTGTTTATGTGACGTATGGTCAAAAAGGTGTTCTGAAATCAGAGACGTATTAGTGTTCCTTAACATGTTAGCATTATATATATAAATCTCAAGCCATATTATTACTTGCAGTGTTAGGGTTCAGCACTTTCTTCTTCACTTTTAATTGAGAAATTGTGAGTCACAGATTTTCTGAAGTATGGTTTGACTCTAAGCTTTGTGAGAAAAACAAACCGGGTATCAATTTCTACCTTGATGAAATTATCAATTTTAAATAGGGGTAATTTTTGGAAAATAATTATAATTAACTAATTTAACTTCTCTCCTTAATCTCTCCAAATTATGGTAAATAGTTCCTATAATTAGGACCGGAGGGAGTAGTTTATTAGTCAAACTAATTAATTTGAAGAAAAAATAAAAATAAAAATACTCTAAAATAATTTAATTAGCTTCCTTAATTTCTCCAAAAAAGTGAACTATGTCTTATAATTAAGTCCGGAAGGAGTATATAATTTTACTCTTCATTTATTATTATATAGACTCTGTACTCATGTGATATAGTGTACATTAAATAGGGGTAAATTCACTACAGTACCTAATTACCAAAGTGAAATTATGTTTTGATTATAAATTACCAAAATGTTTTTTACACTTGTTATTTTTCTATTATTAGTTTGTTAAAATACATTTGTTGCTTGTAAGTTCACCTGTAAATAATGGTAAATTTTAACATCCGTTGTTATAATATAAATTAGAAGTCGTAAGTTTTCATATAAACCATTGTTAAGAAGCAATGACATAGAGCTTATTTACGTAACATCAAAGCATAATTTTTAAGTGTTTTGGTACTGTTGTATAATTTCTAAATATTTTGAAATTAGTTGAAATAAACTCTCATGAGTGAGTAGAGCTAGGAATTAGGGATGAGCCAGCCCTTCATAGCTCAACCCTAAACAAGTCCAAAAACCCCTAAGTATGAAGCTGGGATTAAGGTTCATTTGACTAAAAAATATATCATTTTTTTTATCTTTTTAAAGAAGTAAATTTAAACAATAAATTCTTAATTGAAGACATAAATATTATCAAAATTGAATTAAAAATAAATAAAGTTAAAATAACAAGGTACTATTGATGAAAATTTCAACACGTTAGACATACATGTTTACACTATCATACATAAATACTTTTATTGGAAGCTAAATGGCCGTAAACTTTTTTTTTTTTTTTTTTATGAAAAAACAATCTTTATATGTATTTATACCTAAGAATTTATCCTAGATAATGACATAATAATTTTAAAAAAAAAAACTTAACTTTTTGTAGGGACTTATATTTATACTATACACTCATGTAAGTTTTGTAAATTGCAATCTCCATTTTAATTCAAATAAAATTCACTTTCGAGTTTACAATCTAGTTATTATTTTTTATTAAATTGAGTTACATTATTAAAACTCATAAATTTCTAGTTAAAAGCAATAACTAATGTCCTAATTAGCCTTTCTTTTTTTTTTTTTTTCAAAGTTTAAATGAATAAAGCATTGTAGAGAACATAGGTGGAGCCAGAAATTGCAATGACGGGGGAAAATATTACCTAAGTGTTTATGAAATTACATTTCAGCCCCAAAAACATTTAAATATTTTCAATTTAGTTCCTTCATGAAACAAATAATAGGGACTAAAGTGAAAATATTGAAATTTATATGAGACTGAAATATAATTTTGTAAAAATATGGGTTCTTATCTATAATTTAGGGGGTTACCCCTGGCACCCCTACCTCCGCCCCTGGCAGAAAACCAAATAAATCAAACCATTTTATAAAATTTAATTTTATAAAAAAAATAATAAAATGAAATATTTAAAATATCATCAATAATATAAAAAAATTTGTATTATATTAACAATTTTAAAAAAAAAAAACATAAAAATAAAAGGGACAGGGCTGGCTATTTTAGACATCCGGCTCATTAGGCTAGACCTTTTAGGTTGGTTTGCAATTTGATGAGCAAATTTTTAAATCTGATCCTCGTAATAAAAGGGCCTAAACGATGGGCTAGCCTGTTTTCCCAGCTATACCAGTGAGCAGGAGTTAAATGAATCAGGAAAAAGTTGAGGGAAGACAAGAAAAAGTGAGTGCAAAGTTCAAAAGAACACCTGGTCCAATAAGGGGGCAGGAGCCCAGAGCCCAAGTCAATTCTTTCAGAAGGATCACCCACAGCAATAGTAAGAGGAAGAGGAGCAGGATAGAGAGAGTTGTTTAATGGCCTTAATTCCAAAGCGTTGATGAAAGGTGTGCCTTGTCCTGTGTTCACCAAGCACACTTGAACCATTTCTGTGCTGCTATCCTTCTCCATTATTATCTCATACGGAAAGATTTGGAAATCATAAGGATGAGGAAGTGTTTGAACTGTGCTCCAATAATTGACGCCCAGATAAAGGTCGAACGCAGGAGCTTGGTTTTTCAAGTCATAATTGCCATGTGCAAATATGGCTCTGATCATATACTTCTGCTTCTGATTCTGCTTATCTTGTTTTGGTTTCAGGGTGTAACAGTTTCTTTCTCCTTCCGGAAAACTTCTCAACGTCATTACTGTTTGGTTTATGGATGGAGCAAATTGTTCCAAGTTAATCTTGGGGGCTACTCTGTGATTGGTTCCGCTCTCAGTGAAGCCTTCATCTGTTTGGTACCAAATCCCTGTCACTTCGTTCACGTAATCTCTGCTTGCTCCACAGTCTATGCTTATGAAACCTACACATACGAACCCTTGCTCAGTTTTTGTGGTCTGCTTTTAATTAATTCATAGAATACAAACACAAAAAAGGTAGGTCGCTTTGTTACTTGTAAATAATTTGTATAGAATTTGTTATGCTTTTTCAAAAGCACCATTAATTGCCATTAGAGATAAAAATTCCATAATAAATACTGGTATTGTAGGAATGTTATTCCTAATTATTCTGAATAGTAGAAATTGCAAAGAAGGTCATCAGAAGATGATTGATTACCTAAATTACCACCGTCTGCAACAGTCTGTGCTGAGTCGCTAACAGTGATGAACGAAGCAAACACACACAAAGCCAGCATCCGCAGTGATGGGTTTTTCATGTTTTCGAGGAAAGTGGAAGAGAGAAATGAAGTTTCATAAGTAACGATTGCCAGATTGGATTCAAGACTTTTCCGACATTTTAATTTGTTTGGTTTGAAATTCTACCCTTATAATTTATTAGCATGGTCCACAGAGCAATAGCGATGTGAACAACTGTATAACTTGCAAGTGGTAACTATATATATTTTGTCCTCACACACACCAGCTTATTTTTATTTTTATTTTTTAAAAAAATATTTTTTCAGAGTTTAGTATGATATTTTTGTATTATGTTTTGGTCGAATAATATTTTTGGTTTAAGAAGAGAGAATTAACATTTTATTTATACATATAGTTAATTTTGGTTTTATATTATAATTTTTGAATATCTAACACTATTCTTTTCTTTTTAATTAAATATATGGCTTAAAATATAAATAAATAGAAGACAGCTTAAGTCAAATTGCTTTATATCCATTAGGTCAAATTCTCCAATTGCACTTGTTATTTTGCTATGTGTAATTGTTAAAATACATATGTAACTTATAAATTCGTTTATGAATGCTTCTAAATTAAATTTTTTGTATCAGCTCTCATTGTGTAAATTGTGATTTGTAAATTTTCAAATGGACACTTATGATTTTTCTATTGTTAGTTGATAAAATTACAATTTGTAAATTTTTATATAGACATTTGTTATTTTCATGCCTCTCTGTTAAGCATCCTCCTTCAGCTGACATAATTTTACAAGCTTTCGATCTCTAATTACTACATCAACGTTGTTTCTTTACCTTCCTTTCTTAGTTTTCTCCAGCATTTTATTTTCTCTCTTTCCTATTGTAAATTACAAAACTTTACTTCTTTAATATTATTTTGTCTTTTTCTCGAGCAAAATATATATATATATATATATATATATTACTTTGTCTTTTCCAAAATAAAAAACTAAAGAGGCATTCACTTGTGTGTGGAACAGAATATCATTAAAATAAAAATAAAATGGATTTAAGATACGTAAGCAGGATCGAGTAATTTCGATTGCTATGCTGTATAGAAATGGATTTCAATATAAACACAAATATATATATATATATATATATATATATATATATATTCACGGTCAAATAGGGAGGTTTTCATTAGTAAAAGCCACTGTTCTTCTTTGCTGTTGCGAATTTGGCAGTTCTTCTTTGACCAATTTTCTTCTTCTTTTTTTCTTTTTTTTAACTATTGCTACAGATCTTCCATTCATTAAATAATTCACTCCGTCCGTGATTGTCGTTAATACGAACTCAACCTTTTTTCAACCCAAACCACGTAGTAAAAGTCCACTACACATAATGTTATATACGGTGGCGGAACCGGGAAATTATTTTTTAGCCCGGGTCAAAAGATTCATCACAAATCAACATTTTTATCTCCCAAACATACAACAAAATCGAAATAGAAATTAAAAATTGATCGAATGAAGCCTTTCAAAGTTGGCATAATGGCATTCAAATAATCAAATACTTGGTCGGCGGTCGTAATGGCAGAACTGAAGCCTGAAGGTGCTTAAGTTAAGGTTCTTCGAAAGGTGGTCGCTGGTCAGTGGCCGGCGTCGCCACGCCCCATGCTCGTCGCCGTGGGAGACTCGGAAGTCGGAGGCGAGGAGATGGAGGCGAGCACTCGGAGCGAGAGAAGGGGTTAGGGGACCCGTGTGGTCGTGTGGACGTCGTCGCCGGTCGTGACTCGCCTCATCGGACGTTGAACCTCGTCGGAGGAAGAGGAGAGGCGACGGTGGAGTGGAAGGTTGGCATAGAGAGCCATGAGCCCGTGACTGTGAGAGGACTGAGGAGTCAGAGCAGAGGCGAGTAGGAAGACGTGGGAGAGAAGAATAGAAGCATCTACATCACTGCGTTAGACTCATGTGTGGAAGAAGCAAAGCCAGGAAAAAAGAAAGAAAAAAAAAAGTGGACTTGTGACACTAAAGTCCAAAAAGTAGACTTATGGCAGACAACCTTTAATTATTAAAGAAAAAGTATAACTTATTCAAAACTTATAAGAAATTATCATATAATAAATACATATATTTTAAAATATTTTAGAAGACAAGTTGGAACCTTAATAAAAAATTAGCTGGGGCCAAATTAGTGGCCAAAATAAAATATCATATAATTAATACATATACTTTAAAAAAATTTAGAAGGCCAGCTGGGGCCAAGGCACCAGCAGGCCATAAGGTGGTTCCGTCATTGGTTGTATATACTGTGACTGTATAGATCATAAACCCTATATATATATATACACACACACATACATTGTATGAATTATTTCAATATAACAATGTTTGGTTTGTCATAAATAGTCTCTCCTATGATAATCATCATTCTTTAGAAATTGAAATCTAAATAAATAACGTTATACTTTATATATATATATAAAATCATTTTAACGTATGTTATACGATCTCTATCAGTCCATTTCTTTCCAAAAGTAGGCTAATTCAAACAATCCAAGGCAACTTTACCCCTCTCGTTTTGATGATAAGATTTGACCCAAAAAAAGTTTTGATAAGAAAATGTTGGTTTGTTTCTGACCGTGGAAAAATATCAGACTTTTGTTATGATACGGCACCTAAATGCAATAATTGTAGAGACTTATTTCCGAAGACTTTTCTTAATCACATGGCAGCATAGGCAAGGGTTTCTTTACATGCATTTCCTTTATTTGACTATAAGACATTGCAGTTGCACATGGGAACTAGTTTTTGTGCTCATTATAAGAAAACGTTAAAATCGAATAAAGACAAATATAAAATAACTGTCAATTTAAGAACTTGAATTTAAACAACTTACTTTTAGTTATTTACACGCCTCCCACCCATTAAATAATATGTATTGAGTGCACTATATCATTAAAATGAAAACTATAAGACATTAAAACAATTTGTTTAAGTAAAAAACTAATGATTTACAAACAAATTAACTCACGTGTTGAAAATAGTTTTTCTCTTTTTGTTTAGCTTGCGACCTAAGGAATCAGACCAAAAGATGACGTTGATCAACGGTAAGCAATATATTCCATTAATGCAAGTCCTATCTAAGATTGTCAAACTCGCAAGTTTAAGAAAACTTATGACAGTGACGTAAACTCGTATCATGAACTTAAATCGTAAACTTGTAAGAGTTTACTTTTATCATTAAATAGGTATTTGTAGTGTATAATTAAATAATTAAAATATATAAATGAAAAAAAAAGATCTAAATATATTTTAACAAAAGACACCCATGAAAGAAAAAGATTTAAATCAAAATAACTGAAATTAAGTACATCAACATTCATAATGTATCATGTTTAACAAATAAATTTATATAAAATTATATACGAGCCATTGAATATAATCAAATAGATAAAGTTAACACGAGTTTAAGAGTGAATTAACACCGTTTTGCAAGTTATAACTGTAAAAATGGTAAATTTAGTGTTTAAACTCGCGAGTTTATTTATGAGTTTACGACTAGTATAAATTTATCAGTGACTTGACTCGATTTTACAAAATAAAAATGTAAAAACAGTAAACTCAGAGAGTTAACATGCAAACAACTCACATCAATTAGCTCTAACAGCACAATCATGCATTAATATAATTCCCAAGAAAATTCTAAGCTATTAACTCCTTCAACATACAATTGTCAAAGAATCAACGTCATAGAATTCAACTGAAGAAATATATTAAAATATGAAAGTACCAACAACCGTAGAATCCAATCCAAAATCACAACTGTAGCTCACACCCATGGAATCTCAACCTCAATAAGACATATAAAATGAAGATCTAGAGTTAAGGAAATCAAAATACATGTATTAGATTCCAAATATATAGAAGAGACTAAAGCGGCTGTTTAATATGAGGAGAGGCGAGGAGAGGCGAGGAAAAGTGAAGGGAAAGAAATTTTCTCAGTTGGATTTAAGAAAATGAAAGAAAAAAAAGTGGGGTTAAAAGTTTTAAATTAATTTTTTTTTTCACTTTTATCTTACCTCTTATCTTTTTTAAAATTTATAACCCCACTTCTTCGATTTTTTTCACAAAAAAATTCCCTCCCTTCCCTCCAAATACCTTGTACCAAACAGCCCCCAAAATAACTCCCCTAAGATGGACCAATGCTCCGTACCACTTCAACCATCCTAAAGAGAGTGAAAGTGCCTCCACCATTCATGGAGACACAATCAGCCACAACTGGAAGCTCAAGCCCATCAGCCATGGCGATTAAGGGTTGAAGAAATGGAGGAATTGGTAATCGCATTGTAGACTAGTGACATGTTGGAGGTTGTGTTAAATCCCAATTATAATCTACGTCAGTACATGACCGTTTAATTTGAAAAAGAAGAAGATATGGACCATAAGAGTGTGACTGGAGTGAGGAATCAGTGATCCCGAGATGAATGGGTAACTAGATGGTGAATGAGCCCCCAAAGTGTCGATTAGAATTTTTTTTTTTTTTTTTTTTTTTTTTTTTTTGATATAAAGTGTCGATTAGAATTAGTTTTTTTTTTTTTCTAAGAAAATTTTAGGAAAGGGGTTGGGCTCACCCACAGCCCAAAGGCAGGACGCTTGGAGCCGAGTATTCGCTAGGAATACTGGCGCTCTTTTACCTGCCCAGCGTTACCACAGCTACCTAGACCCCTAGGATGCCTCCCCCAGCGCCTTGACCAACACGGGGGATAGAACCCCCTCCCTAATGGTGAGGAAGACCGACCCCCACGCCGTTGAACCCAAGGACGAGGGGTCGATTAGAATTAGTTGTTTGAGTGAGAAGTCTCACTACTACAAAAACGTAAAAAAACGTCCCGAATTAGAGGCAATTAACGTCTTTTTGCGAAGGACGTACGACCGGGGTAGTTGAAAAAATAACCTATAAGGCGTCCTATGTTAAAAACAAGACGCCTTTTTTAGGGCGTCCTACAATTGATTCAAGACGCCTTTTTTAGGGCGTCCTACAATCAAAACAGGACGCCTTTTTGGTAAAAAAGGCGTCCTGATTCAATTGCAGGACGCCTTATTTAAGGCGTCCCCTATTTAGCACAGGACACCCTAAAAAAGGCGCCCTGAGTCTACACTGGACGCCTCTTTTAGGGGGTCAAAAATCAGTTTTGGGCGTCCTGATTTCAGATCAGGACGCCTTATATTATAATTTTTTTTTAAAAAAATGTCCCCCGTTGCATTGATATAAAACTCAAAACCCGTGCAATAGAACAATGCAAATAAGACCAACAAAAGAACAAAGAACAACAAGCAAAAACCAACAACAAAACAAGGCACCAAGAAGGCACTTGGCAACAGAAAAATGCATATAAGAGATGCAAAAACCAACAACAAGAACAAACAAACAACAAAGCAAGTGACCAAAACTTTTAAGACCCAATAAGATAGATCAATTTAGACCAAAACGCACTTGGCAACCAAAGAAGAGCAACAACAAGAACAAGGCACTTGGCAGCCGCAAGACCAACAACAAGCAACAAACAAACAACAAAGAAGTGACCAAAACTTTTAAGACGCAATAAGATAGATCAGTTTAGATCAAAACACACTTGGCAACCAGCAAGACCAACAACAGCAATAATAGCAAGTGACCAACAACAACAACAACAAACTATTACTTAAACTGACAAAAAATTCAACTTTCAGCTCCGAGTTTCAATTCCAATACAGAACAAAGATCACAGCAACAACAAAACTCTAAATGATTGATATGATTTAATTTTCGGGGCTATTTACAAATCTGAGTTACCAATTCCGTAAAACCAAGACTATTAAAGGCGAACAAGGCAACACATGATGTACATATCTATATGCGTTGAAGAAAATTTATAGCCAAAGCGTCTCGAATCAGATCAATCTCTTCCTCCGAGCACGGATCCGACTATCAAAAAGCTATAAATTGGAAAACAACGTATAAGTTAAACCAATGAAGCGAATAAAATAATTAACTCAAGTAGAACAAAAAATATTATCATTTGAGAAACAGAGAGCGATAACGTACGTTTTGAAAACCTGTAGTACATCCGCTCGTAACGATGGTATGCATATAAAACATAACGAAGTATCCGCACTCAGAGTTCCCTGGTTGTTTTGGGCACTATAAATCAAAAGCAAATTGTTAAAACGGATAAAGGCATATCGAAAGCTACCATTGTGTCAATGAAATAACTTGAATTGAAACTACTTACTTTCGGATAAAACCACTTGGTCCGCCCGCTGCCGGTGCTCCAAAGAATCGATCTAGCCGCCCGAATGCACTACATTAAAATGGAAATTAATGAGACATGAAAACAAATCATATAAATGAAGAATCAATGATTTAGACAAAAATTTACTTACTTGGCAAACATAGATTTGATTTCATCGTTCGGCTTGCCACCTCTTAAGGGATCAAACCAATAACATGCGTTCTTGGAGGGACAAACATCACGGGGTCCAATGACCACAACAACAAACACATTATAATATTAATTAAGATAAGAAAGGAATTTATTCTTAAAAATCTTAAATAGACAATTCAGATCAATATCGCCTATTAAATCCAATAGTTTCATCAATACAAAGTATAAAAATATAGCTAAATTGTTCAAGTCATAAACTATTAAATTATGGACTTCTAATCATCTTTATTCATACAACAAAGTTTACCTAGTTCAATGCACATCAACGAAAAAACAACAATAATTAACTATACTTACCTCAACTTTAAATTCGATGCTTGAAATTTATTTGCTCTATTCAACCTAAAGACAACAACAATAAAGAGAACATTAGAATTATTCAAACTAACATATGTGAGAGGGAATAATTATATGACAAAAGGAACATGATTACAAATACCTACCCTATGACCCCTCAAGCTAGCTCTTGTGGGTTGATATCGTGGCAAAGTCACAATAGTCAAAAGGGTTATTAGCTTCCTGTAGTCAAAAAAGAAGTAATCACTGAGAACTTAAAACTATAAATTTCCAGATAGTAAACTTCTATGATATATCCCAACAACCATAAAGTTTCACAGAAATGAAAAATGAAGAAGGAAAATTGATGTAGAATGACATCAAGAGGTAGTAGCTAGGGAGAAGCTGTTAAAAGGCAAATCACAAGTGTAGGAAAAACTATACACACACTCTTGGCACTAGCATATAGTTAGACCCAAATTGAATTTGTAAAGATAAAATATTTTATTAACCCAAAACATGAATATGCTATTGTTGTATTATTTTGGGAGAACGGCCGCTAGTCCCTCGTTGGAAAACTTTTGTATTGAAAGTTCAAAATGCCTTTAGATTTAGATTTCACAGCAAAAAACAAGTCAAGGTGATTGTGGATATATAGGTAATTCTACTCGTATTTTATAGTTGTGGGGAGTTGAAGGAAAACAATTTAGGTTTTGTCTTTTAAATTAAGCTTGATCTCATTGTGAATGGAATTTGAAATCTTTGAAACTTTATAAACACGTCGGGAACAAGTTGAGAAAAAAATAATAATGAAATCAAAGACGGAAGAAAAAAATAATAATAAAATGAAAGACTGAATCTATATATTCTTGTGTTATTAGCTTTGCTAGGTCTAAAACTTGATCTCGCATTTATACCTTCGTCGATGTCGAAACGCGCTATGCATGCCTCGGATCCCACGTAGACTTTCTCATTCATTGATAATTAATATTAGCCAGCTTTGGAACAAATTCTGGAGATTTAAATTATGCTCACACTAAGGCCCCGTTTGGTTCAAAGAATTTGGGGGGAGGGAAAGGAACTTTGAGGAGGGAAGGGAACTTAAAGGGAGGGAAAGGAAGATTTAAAAGATGAGGGAAGATGGCTTGAGTTGTTTGGTTGGAAGAAAATGAATGGGTGGTAGTTGGTAAAGAATTAAGAAATGTCTATTTTACCCTCAAAAGAAATTAATTCAAAATAAAAAAGAAAAATATTTTTTTTGCCAAAATATATTTTTTTAAAAAATGTCCCTGTTAAGTTCGAACTTCTGACCCAAAAATTTTTCGCAAAGTTTGAATTTTCCCGCCAAGTTCGAACTTTCCCGCCAAGTTCGAACTTCCCGCCAAATTTGAATTTCAGGGGTAAATCTGTCCAAAAATGTGAATAGTAACCAGGGAACTTGAAAACCCACCAATTTTGGTGGGATCTCAAGTTCCCACATATGAGGGAAGAGTGGTGGGCCCGGTGTGGGCCCGAGAAGTCACTTAGGGAACTTGGCGAACCAAACGGTCATTTTGCATGAGAACTTAATTAAGTTCCCTTCCCTCCCTCCAAATTCTTTAATCCAAACGGGGCCTAAATAAGGCAGCCAAAACTAGTTGTTTATGTTTCAAGGACGCACACGGGCGATTGCACTACAAGTGATACTATACTAGCTTCGTTTTGAAATATAAGAAATAATTTATAATGTAATTTATATTATAAACTATATCCTATAATTAAAACCGGAGAAGTATATGTTTATTCGTGCCTCTATCTTCAATGTAAAAGTTCTAAAAGGAGTTTATTTTGATAATTAATCTATAAGGAACTCACTGTCTCTTAAATTTATCTAAGTTTCATGTTGTAGGTTACATAAGTTTAAGTGTAGAGCTCTAAGAGACACCTCTTGACAGATCATGGACATACACAAATAATATTGCAATTTAAATAACACCTATAAATTACTTGCTCCCAACGAGATATTGGTAATTGAATTTGTTCACAAAATTGTACAAGGGACTAATCCCCTGGTTAGACCCAAATCCTATGAGCTGATATGAAAAAATTGTTACACAGATTTTTTTTGATGATATAGCAGTGGGATAAATTAAGTTGGGAAGATTAAACTCACCTGAAGAAACAGAGGAAGCCACGGTACTTGTAATAGCGGCAGCCGACAGAGTTGTGAAAAGGAAAACCCAATACCTCCCTGAGCTTCACGGTCCGACTCCAAGATTTTGTGCGTCCGAGCTTTTGGAGTTCTAGGTTGTGCCGTGGTGTCAAAGGACGACGGAGGTGGGTGGTGATAATGGAAGGAGGAAGGAGGGGTCCGAAGGAAAAGAAGGGAATTTCAATCCCTAGCTAGGTCAAAAACGAGGAAGAAGGAGAATGAGACAGAAGGCATGGGGAATTTCTTAAAAAAAAAATTAAAATTTAAATACCTTAGTCCGCCTCTTGAGACGGCAACAGCGCAATTAAGCAAGTGGACGGAGCTCTCGCGCGCGACGACAACAGAGCAGGCAAAGTCGACGGAGCTCTCGCGCACAATGAGAGGGAAAAATGAAAGGGCTTTTGGTAGGGAAGGAGCCGAGTGAGAGAGCAGGTGAGTGAGGGGTGAGCGATTTTGGGTTTGCTTTCAGCGTGAGTGAGCGGCGGGACTGATATGTGTGTGTGAGTAAGCACCATGAATGAATAATAGGGTTTAAGTGGGTTTTTAAGGTGTCCTGATCAAGTACCAGGACGTCAAAAAATTAATTAAGGCGCCCTAATTGATAAAAGGACGCCTAAAAAGCCAAATAATTACCAAAAAAAAATTTTGTCGCCAATTAAGGCGACGAAAATAGAGTAGGCGCCTTAAAATTAATTAAGGCGTCCTTACTTGACATTAAGGCGCCTTAAAATTCGATTAAGGCGTCCTAACATGAACACAGGACGCCTTAATAAATTTTAAGTTGTCCTGATATATTATCAGGACGCTTTAAAGCCCAAAAAAATTAAAATTTTGACGTAATTAAGGCGACCTACAAATACATCAGGACGCCTTAAAATTACGCGCCAAAAAAATTCAGAAATGGCGCTAATTAAGACCAATTTGGCGGAAAATATTTTAAAATTAGGCGTCCTGATGTTGTTTTAGGACGCCTTAATTTATTTTAGACGTTCTAAAACTTATTTCAGGACGTCAAATTTGAGAATATCAATATTTATTTACAAGAATGCCACTACTTTCATTTTTAACTTCCTTTTTAAAAATTAGAACGTCTCTTAGGGAAGTAGTTATCATTTTTTGTAGTAGTGTCTGCTCTGGTGAAGAACTACACAGACTTGGGCTTCCGAATTTTGGGCCCAATGTGGCCACTTGCTTGGGCCTTTGCATCCTCCTACTCTTCTCCGACGGAGTTTATTATGGCTAACTAAACTTGAGTAACCCCTCGTTCTTGGGTTCAATTGGGAAAAGTGTCGGACTTTCTAACATAAAGAGAGACGGTTTGATTCTGGAGTTGGTCAAGGCGTTGAGGGAGGCATCTTAGAAGTCTACGAAGCAATTGTATCACTGGGTGGAGGTGAAGGCATGTATCCTCTCTAACCTAGTATTCTCTGTGAACTGAGCTCCAAGCGCCCTGCCCTTGGATTGTGGCTGAACCCAACCCCTTTCCTAAAATTTTCTTTAAAAAAAAAAACTAAACTTGAGTAGTGTCACCAACGGGGATTAGCACAAGTTGTAAGCGACTTGTGTCGCTTAAGCAAGGTCTCGAGTTTGAGCCTTATGAATGCAGAAAAGCCTTGCTGGGAGACTCACCTACCAAAGCTAGGTGTGTGACTCGGGTCGGATCTATATTAATCAAGGCAAAGCTTTAGATACTGGATGGGAAAAAAAAAAAAAAACTGACTAGTGTCATAGGCCGAAAGAGATTATTTAATCAGAGTCATTGCAAAAGCATGACAAAGAATGCCATTTTAACTCTAGGTGTTGAAGAAAAAAACAACATCTCATGACAACTATTTTAACTAATATCTTTAATATATTTAAATTAATTAATTTAATCTTTCATTAAGGACCAGATGAATAAAAACTAGCATGATAAAATATACATTTACCAAGAAGACTTCATGTTGATCTATCTTTAAGGAATATAATCTTAGGTAAATGAGCAAAAATACACATGTGCTATATTTTTGGCAGCGTCCAGCATCATATGACATTCGAGAGCGCCCAGCATCATATGCTTTTCTGGGAGTAAAAATACACATGTGATTACATGTTAGGAGTAAAAGTCACACAAAACTTTCAACCATTGGACGTTGACCGTTAAGTAGCCATTGTTGATTGTTAATGCTTATGTGGATGATGAATTGGAGTGAGAAGAAGCCAAATGGGGGAAAAAAGTGCTGAATAGAAATTAGCTGGTGATGCAAAGTTAATAATGATAAATCTGATGAGAAACGTATTCATTTAAACGGGAAAAATAATGATGAAAATCTGATGAGAAAAGAGCAGGATTCTTACAATACAAGATAAATCTTCCGCAAACTCATTCCGACCTGAAAAATGAAGTTTACACAATAAGAAACAATAACGTATAACTTCATGCCATATAAAACATATATATGATTGCAACCAGGCATGGCGTGTGAATTTATAGTTAAAACCGATAAGTTTAAGCAGGTCAAAGAATAAAATGAGAGGAGCAAAGACAGTAAGAGAAAGCAGAGAGAGGATGAAAATCCTCTGGCGTCGACGAAATTGAATCCTCGACGTAACTATGGAGAAATAGAGCTGACTCTGGCCCTGGAACTGAAGAAGCACATTTCAAAGATTCAGATCGCAGAGAATTTGTCGATGCTTGGGTGAGAGGGAAGGAACACACATGCCTAGGGTTTCAATGATGCGCCGCGTCCCTTTTTATTAGCTTGTGATTCTTTGCGTTGTCTAGAGAGAGAAGACGAGAGGAGGAGCTCCGACCATGTTCATCCCTGTGTGAGAAGGACATTAATCAGCGTTTGTTTCAGTTGATTCGATTTTAGGGTTTTTTTTCCCCAATTTCGATTTACCCAACGTTTGTAGTCCGAAGATTTGTTCAATTCATTTGTTTTTAGGTTTTTTTCCCCCAATTTTATTAACTTTGCACCGTGAGCTTATTCCTATTCAGCACTTTTTTTTCCCCATTTGGCTTCTTCTCACTCCAATTTATCATCCACATCAGTATTAACGGTCAACAATAATTACTTAACGGTCAAAGTCCAATGGCTGAAGGTTTTATGTGACTTTTGCTTTTAAAATATAACTACATGTGTATTTTTGCTCCCAAAAAAAACATATGGTGCTGGACACTACTAAGAGTAAAGCACATATGTATTTTTATACTTTTACCCCATAATCTTCAACACTAGCTAGTAATATTAACTTTTATTAGTCATTTAAATTAATTTCCCCTGCATGAAAAGATGTGTCTTAATGTGTTTTTAGTAAAGACGTTCAATTGTCAATATTTAAGCTTTAAAATCCTAAGAATATCCATCTTTAAAAGGCATAATATTTGTAAGATACAAGAAAGAAACTATTATATGAAGAGTTGTTTAGCATATGCCTCTACTTCATATTCCTTGGTGTTTGTTTACTATATGCTGTATAGTCTCTATGATTTGCTTACTTTTTTTTTTTTTTTTTTTTTTTTATCATTTTCATCCGTCTTTCTTATGCTTCTTTTTTCCATTTTACTGTTAAAATTGGTTGACATTACTCATTTTTTAACACTTCTTATTGCTCTTTTCAGGGGAACTTTCAAAGCAAAAATGACTAAAGAAGAAAGTACAGTTACACTCGTGTGAAATTATATGTGGCATAAAGTCCGATGTGACATATATTCACTTGCTACCGTTAGAGTATGACTACATTGCTCTCAATACCTAAAAAAACCTTTTGAATACCCACCCACACGAGAACCTTTACAGGAAAACCTTGCCTTGTACATTAATCAATTTGCACTCGGGTGTTTGTAAGGGAACAAGTATGATAACTCCCACCATTTGGTGCTCTCATGCTGGCTTACCGAAACAAGACAGTCTGCAAAATGATAATTGGCTAATTGCTCTACCTACCATAATGCAGACAAACTCGCTAACTGATCTTTTGACAGCAATTAATTAAGTTCAACAATTCAATTCACTTACCTTAAATGTCTGCATATGTTATATATAGCTTCAATCTCATTAGTGGACCCTAAGCATTTCCAACATAATCATAAATTAATAAAGCTCTACCCAAATAATAAATACAAATTATATTAGAGTTAAAGGAACTGAGGACGGGAAACAACAACTGGTATAGCACATCAGAGTTCAATATAAGTCTTCTCAAGAGTTTCAGGAACGAAACAAATGAACAAAAACTCCAAATGTTCAAGCTATATTATGCTTACATGACACCCATTGAACATACTGCACACGTCATCAGTAAAATAAAATATAACATCTTCGTCCCCCTTTTATTTTTGTTAACTCTCAGTAAGGAGAATGGTGAGCAGGAGCAGGAGGACCCCTGAACACAGTCTTTAACATTTGATAATTGGTAGCAAATTTGAAGGTGAGATATTGAACAGAGAGGCATTGAAAGCTTAATAGGAATATGGGCCGATATACCATTATGGGTAACAGAATAGGATTAAGAAAAAAGATTATCTGCTACAAAGAATAATAGCATCCACAAGGAAAAAATCTGAAAAATGGAGATGAAATATTCAATTTTTCATTGAAAAACTCGAAATACAAAGTGCACAACTGGTGTTCTTTTCAGGATATCATTCTGCATACACAGAACAGGACATTACAAGCTTACAACACAGTCAAAAACAGATTTGCAAGGCAGAAAACCACATCATATCCTCCTTCAACTTAATCAACTTCTTCAATCTTTGGTCCAGCACCAGCAGCAGCAGAGGATGATTTGCTGTAACCACCATTAGGCATGCTTGCACCACCATCCATGGGCACATCGCCGCCACCACCTTGGTACATCTTAGCTATAATGGGATTGCACAAACCTTCCAATTCTTTCAATTTATCCTCAAACTCGTCCACCTCTGCTAATTGGTTTCCATCAAGCCACTCAATTGTTTCATCAATTGCCTTCTCAATCTTCTGCTTATCTGCCGGAGCCAATTGCCCTGCAAATTTCTCATCCTTGATAGTGTTCCTCATATTATAGGCATAGTTCTCCAGAGAGTTCTTCGCCTCCACCTTCTTCTTCACTTCCTCATCCTGTGACTTGTACTTCTCTGCCTCCTGCACCATCCTCTCAATCTCTTCTTTGCTCAATCTGCCTTTGTCATTAGTAATAGTAATCTTGTTCTTCACGCCTGCTGTCTTATCCTCTGCTGACACATTCAATATGCCATTTGCATCAATGTCAAAGCACACATTGATTTGAGGAACTCCTCTTGGTGCCGGTGGGATCCCGGTGAGCTCGAATTTCCCAAGCAAATTGTTATCCTTAGTTCTTGCCCTCTCTCCTTCATACACCTGAATCAACACTCCAGGCTGATTGTCAGAGTACGTGGAGAAAATCTGTTCCTTCTTGGCGGGAATTGTTGTGTTTCTTGGAATCAACACCGTCATCACACCTCCTGCAGTTTCAATTCCAAGGCTGAGAGGGGTGACATCAAGCAGAAGCAAGTCTTGAACCTTCTGGTTCCCTTCACCACTCAGAATTGCAGCTTGCACGGCAGCACCATAAGCCACGGCTTCATCTGGGTTTATGCTCTTACACAGCTCTTTTCCATTGAAGAAATCCTGCAGAAGTTGTTGCACTTTTGGAATCCTTGTAGAACCACCAACAAGAACAATCTCATGAACTCTACTCTTGTCAATCTTAGAGTCCCTAAGACATTTTTCCACAGGTTCCATGCATTTTCTGAACAAGTCCATGTTTAATTCCTCAAACCTTGCTCTAGTAATTGTGGAGTAGAAATCAATACCTTCATAAAGGGAATCAATCTCAATTGTCGTCTGAGCTGTGGAAGACAGAGTCCTCTTTGCCCTCTCACAAGCAGTCCTCAATCTTCTCAAAGCTCTAGCATTGGTGCTAATATCTTTCTTGTGCTTCCTCTTGAACTCTTGCACAAAGTGATTCACAAGCCTGTTGTCAAAATCTTCTCCTCCCAAGTGAGTATCACCAGCAGTGGCCTTCACTTCGAAAACCCCCTCTTCAATTGTCAGCAATGAAACATCGAAAGTTCCACCTCCGAGATCGAAGATAAGAACGTTCTGTTCACCAGACCTTGAAGCCTTCTTATCCAAACCATATGCCATAGCAGCCGCAGTGGGCTCATTGATGATTCTCATCACATTAAGCCCTGCAATAGCACCTGCGTCTTTCGTAGCTTGTCTCTGAGAGTCATTGAAATATGCAGGGACAGTAACCACGGCGTTCTTCACCGTTTGTCCCAAATATGCCTCTGCGACTTCCTTCATTTTCGTCAGCACCATTGAAGAAATCTCTTCGGCTGCGAACTGTTTCTCCTCGCCTTTGTATTGTACCACGATCATTGGCTTGTCGCCCGGACCAGACACGACTTTAAATGGCCAGTGCTTCATATCGCTTTGGACAGAAGGATCGGAGAATCGCCGACCGATGAGTCGCTTGGCGTCGAAAACAGTGTTCTGTGGGTTCATGGCGACTTGGTTCTTGGCGGCGTCTCCAATGAGACGCTCTGTATCAGTGAAAGCAACATAAGAAGGAGTTGTTCTGTTACCTTGATCATTGGCTATGATCTCAACGCGATCGTTCTGCCATACACCGACACAGCTGTAGGTGGTGCCGAGGTCGATGCCGATAGCCTTTCCTTCTGTCTGGGCCACCATTGATGCAAGAAATCTATGCGAAAATGACAGAAGAATTTGAGGATTATGAAGAAAGCAATCAAGTTGATTGTTTGTAAGGCGTTTGTGATTGGCGAATAGACTAAGATTTTCAGAAACAGCTTTGATTGGTGATGGAGATGCAGAGAGAAGTAATATATATAGGAAGAAGAAAAAGGTAAAGAAAATTCGAGAGGTGAGTAGAAACAACAGTTTCGAAGAGAGATGTAAAACGGAAAATAGGTGCGACTAGATTGTTCTGGAGAAGGACGTCGACTGAATTTCGTGTTTTAATTCACGCCCTCCGAGTCTGTCTTCTTACTCAATATTATTGGCTCTTTTAATTATTTATAGTACCCTTTAATAATTATGTATTTTATTATATTTTGTTCACCAACATTTTATTATCATAATTTATTTTAAAATAATATTACCATATTATAATACTTAATTTATAATAACGGTTGAATTGGATGTATATTTAATTTAATACTACATTGAGTAGTTTAAAATCAAGAAATCAAATGAATAATTAATTGGATAAATAAAATTGAGTATGGACAAAATTAAAGAAAATATTCAAATCTATTTTTTCCTCTTGATTTTGTTCTTAAATTATTAGAAATTATAGAATAATATAAAATATAAATACTATTTATTTTATAATTTTAACAGAAATACAATTTTAAATTGAAATCGCTTTTAGGCTTTTTTTTCCCTCTTAATTGTAATGTTTTAATTAAAGGAAAAAATATGGACAATGACTTTTCAATTTACATGATTTAAAATATTAATTTATTAAAAAAGCAACATGTAAGCTTGTTTTGTCAAAGCATTTAAGTGTACAATCATCGTTTAAAATTAATGAGTTAGTATTTTCCATTAAGTACCGCTTAACGGTGTTAATTTTAAAAGACCAAATGAGCACTTTACAAACTTAAGGGACTAAATGGATCTTGAAGTAAACATAAAGGACCAAACGGATACTTTGGCCTATATAGTATAACTAATAGTCAAATAGGTGAGATGAGGCAAGAGAGAATGTAGGGAGTTTGATTAGAGTTAATTTCATGATTAAAATTTATATTTTAATTTTGTGTCCTTAAAAATAATTACAATTTTTATTATCCTTGATAATAATTTTTTTTTTCTTGGTCTTACCCCCTTATCCTATGTTTGGATCGAAAGAAAAGCAAAGAGGAAATAGAAGGAAGGGATACAAAGAATGAAAACTTCTAAAAATGGTATTAAAAAAATTACTATTTTTTAGTTTTCCTTCCTAGTCCCTCTAATTTTTTCTCCATCTAAACAGAGGGTTAATTCTCCCTTAATTAAAATATTTTCAGCTAAATGGTTTTTTTGGCTAACTTTTAGCTAAAAGTGTTTAATTTAATAAAAGAATTTCTTTTAATGAAACAATACCATATATCCCCAACCCAAGTGAAAGAATTATTCTTGCTTCTCTAAAAACAGGCTCGTAAAAAGTCCTAAAACCATATTTGCTGACACGTGATCAATGTTGGAAGATCATATTCTACCAGGCTTTTTTACAAATACCTTTAACCAATAAAATAAAATTAAAATTAAAATTAAAAAAATCAAATGCCACATTATGAAAATTATTTGCTAAAATGGTACACTTAGGAAATAATTCCACCATGTAGTATTTGAGTATTTTTTTTAGAATTTATAGAGTATTAGTAAAATAAGCCTATTCTATTTCTACCATATGTAGCCTAAAGTAAGCAGGTTGTATATTGACTTTCAAATACTTTATTGATAGTTTGATACCTTGGTTATTAATAAAATTGACTTCTTTTGGGGGAAAAAAACTTTATTGATACCATATGAGTAGTTTAAAAGGAAAGCAATTTACTAGCATATGTTTAATCACTTGTACCTCCCTACTGATTTCAAATAAGCCTATTCTATTTCTACCATATGTTTAATTACTTTTCCCTACTGATTTTATAAGGAAAACAATTTACTACCTCGACTCTAAATATAAGATATAATTTATAGTACAATTTGCAGTATCAAATATGTCATATATTTAGGACTAGATTTTTTTTTTTTTTTTTTGGCTTTATACTCGTAATTTTATCTCTGCTCCTTCTTTTTTGTTTATTTGTCCTTACATTTCTGCCTTAACGCAAAGGGAGTAATGTCAGCAAGAAAGTTGTATAAATTAATGAAATTTGACACTATAAAAAAAAAAATACAATCAATCCTGTTTATAAATGAAGTTTATACTATTTCATCAAAAAATTTGTATTAGAAATTCATTTTTGGAAGGTCTCTTGGGTTTTTTCTGGTTGCAGCCATTGAATACTTATGCACTTGTTTTTTCGCATTTTCAGTTCATCCACCATGCCACCCATTTTATACACTTTGGTCTTATTTATATCTCCATTTTCATAAATATATATATATATATATATATATATTTTCTTATCATATGTCTAGTTTCAAAATAATAAATGTTGTTTTTACATTTTGCCCCTATTAATTATAGCAGACAAAAATAATTTATTTATGTTGATTTTTAGCACCAATCATACATAGATATGGGCAAAACTGAAAATTTAACCCATAATTAATGAGTTAACTAACCTTCCTTAATATGTGAGAATAAGTTAATTTACTCTTATAAATGGACTAGAGTGCTACATTGTTGGATATATGCTTGGGGAAAAAGATAGAGAAAGAAACAATAAAGAGAGAAAAGATAGAAGAAAAAAAGGAAGATGAGTTAATATCTGGTTTGGTGGGATAAAGTAAAAGGAAATCACATTATCTCCCACCTTAATTTGATGTCAAGAAAAATATTAAATACATGTGTTGATACTTTTTTTTTTTTTTAATTATTATGTCTTACATCACTAGATCAACTCTATATTAGTTAATTGTATCGTTACTAAGACTATTACTTACTCTGCCAATAAGCAAATGATGATAATAAATTTATTTATGTAAAAAATCGTTTTTCTAATCAGGAGTTTAAAGCGATAACATCATAAAATTGGACATGTCTTTAGAGATGCTCCAATTTGCTTTCCGTGAGCTACCCAGAACAGCACCGCAAGAGCATGAGCCAACATTTCACTCAATAGAAGAGAGACCAACATAAAAGCAGAAAACCGAATCAATCATATTAAATAATAAGACGTCTCTAGCAGCGTTCCTTTTTTTAATTAATTAATACTACGTACAATAGCTCCTCAGTTGCAATGGGAGATAAAGGGTGTGTTGGCGGGGAAAAAAAAGATAAAGGGGAAAAAGAGAGATTTTACAATATATTGTGTCATTGCATTATTTGAACAGGTTAAACCAGGTGAGATTCAATTTTTCTTTCTGCTTGGGGTAGAACAAGTCCATGGGCATCTATGGACAAATCCATAGGCGTCTATTGACAAGTCCATGGGCATTTAACAATTGGAATTTATTATAAAAAAGTCTCAAAGGATTTAAATGCAATTTTGAGATTTCAATGAACTATTTTGTTGTATTTTCTCTTGTCCAAGACCTAAATGCAATTTTCCTCAAAAACTTCAGCCATAACCAACCAGAATCGTCGGTTGACGAAGGAGAGTAACTGGTTCTGCACAATGTTTCACTTTTTATCAAACAATTTTCTTCCATCAATTCAGAGGGCACCAATTGGCTTTTACGAGAAGTTAAAGAAACCGTCATGTACGAATTGTCCATCCTCTCTGAGCAAGGGCCCTTATCACTTGGCTGGCAGCATTGGCAGTGTCATTAAGTGGAGGATAACTCCAGCTATCAGTTATCTATAATTTCAAACAACGACTCATTAATGTTATGTGTATATATTCAAAGACACACACACACAAGACAGATCAATAGCAGCAGCAACGATATAGTTTCATCGAATAGAAAGCAAAGATAACTGTTATTGCCCACAATGTGACCTGGACAATGAGCTAGCAAAAAGTTTGTGTGTGAGGAAGGAATCCTTGACCAGAAAATAGGAAGAGTTCGTGTGTGATAGGGATAGGCAGGCAATTGGTTATGATCTTTTTCTATGTGAAGATTCCTCTGTCATTTCTATAATTTCCCTCCACACTTCTCTGCAACTTTCATATTACCGTGACTGGGGTCACCATTTCTCAATACTATTATTTCCATTTTGACGATTAACATAATATAAGCATACTCACCATATTCCATTATTTGTTATTTGACTTTTATAACTTTTATAATTGCAACAGTGTGACTATATATATTTCTTGATCTAAAATAATCAAGAAAACTCACATTCTCCTTTCCGGTGAACAGTCGAGCAACACCTTGGTCCAACAAACGCTTTTGAAAGTCAGCAAATTTCCATGTACACAGCTCTGCTCCAATTACATACACAGGCTCCCTGTAATATAAGATATTGAGTCAAAGAGACCAAAATGTAAGATTAAACTACAACTTTTCAAAATATGGACCCGTGATCATATTTGGCACTTACCCAGTACTGCAAGCCTCACTCAACATACTGACTGAATCAGCTGTGATGACAAAAGCATCAGCCCAGGCAAGATGTCCCATATGTGGATTTGGTCCTAAATGTAATATGACAAAAAGATACACATTATTTCCCATATCAGGAAGCAAGTATGGATTTCGCTTTCAAGAATATGGTAATTATGTACCTTCTCCATCCCATATTGTGACCTTCGGACTTGTGCTGAATTCTCTTATTAAAAACTTGAAATCTGTCATAAGAATAAAAAGCTTAATTTATTACAACAAGAAATAAAGTTAGCAAAGGATATTTCAAGAAGAACTCCGAATCTCCCATCACCTATCACGACGGTGCCAAAGGTGGGAACCAAAGGTGATTATGATCACACCATTTTGAAGACGGGGAAAATTTTATCGTGACAAGTAATAACATCATCTTCAATACCTTCTCAGGAGTTCTTCTTGAGAAAGATATTCTAATAGTCCCACAACTCCAAAGAACATTCTGAAGCATTGTTGTCAACTGTTTTGCAAGATCCTCATCATAGGGACAGTTTCCTGGGAGAGATATTCGTGTAAAATCAAGTGATAAGGTATAATCAAGTATGTAAAGAAAATTGAAAAGTTGGAACAGAGAATTCTTATTTCTATCAAACAGCATCACACATAACAAATATAATCAGACAAATTTAAAAACAAATTACTTGTAGGTCCACCAACATTAACCACAAGCAAAGGCTTAGGCAAAGTTGCTAACTCATCATGCCAGTAAGAAGCAGCAATCCTCAGGGCAGCGGAATCTGCTTGATGAAGAGCTCCCACAGTAAGAATCTAGAGAAAAAATGTAACCTTCTCAATAAGCCAAAAAGAAAATCAGTAACTATTATACAACCATAGAACCTACCACATTGCGTCCAGGTGGTTCTCGTGGAGTAACCAACCTCCGCAGAAACCAAGGAATTTGCCTTTGGGCATGAGGAGTCAATGGATAGTAATCATGGCAAGGAGTGATCACGAGATCAAACATATTCAAGTCACATCTAGGATGTTGTATCTGAAATAGTTACATTAGTGTTAGAAAAGAAAAGCAACATGACGAATGCCCTTCAATAACCATGGTCATGGCTGGTATGAAGCCAAAAGGAGGAAAATATTTGATAAGGCAAAATCTGAACAAGAAATTCATGTTACACTACAAAAGCAGCAAAATAGCCTAAAGGTGGATAATTTGTGTTTATGCTGGGGTGAGAGACAACAGATATTTATTCATCAAGTGGACAATAGCTGCTTCCCAATAAGTAAATGAATTGCCAGTTAACCTATAGCATTCAAGGACTAAGACCTCTAAATCTTGTAAGGTACAAAGGGCATCAAATACAAAGAAAAAGGTACGAGAATAGATCAGGACACTTAAAAAACTATATGCCGTAATATATATTTATGCTTTTGAGGGACCAAAAAGAATAAGTGAAAAGTTTGACCTGAACAACAAAAACGTTTTCTGGAGCTAACCGTTTAATGGAGCTAGCAACAGAAATAGTATCTCGTCCAGAAGCAACCACCAGCAAAGGGCCATCCCTAAGAATGATAAAAAGGGATCATTGAAATAATGGCATTTCGTTAAGGAATTCAAATGATACGTAACACTAAAAATATTAATGTAGGAACTGATGGCTTCCCCTATTGGTGTCAATTAGTTGTTTTGGTTTCTTACAGAGATTGCATGTATCACATGTGGTTGAAATTTAAATGAAATCTAGAAAAATATAAAAGACAAAAGCATGTTGACATACTTTTCAAACGTTTCACGGGCCATTCTTGCAATTTGTGGAGCATCTGCTTCTAAAATGTTAGATAAGCCTGAAATGGTCATTATTTTAACAGACAGATAACTCATTAGTTCAACTTTCAGAAAAAAGAATAAAAATTTTAAAAGTGATCAGCAAGCATTACCAATCTTCTTAGCATGAAAGAAAGAAGGTTTATTTGATAATTGAAACCGTGAATTGCCATATAATTGCCTCATGAAGTAGTCTAACTTTTTATGGATGGAAACTGGAAGCCAATTAAGCCACTTATTAATTCCTCCTATGGGCCTTGTAACAAGCTGCACAAACAACATTCGCCAAAATTTTCTTACCAATCAAACATAACCTGAGATTTAATAATCCCTACGGAAGGCATCAAATTCATATGTATTGAATTAAAAGCTTACATATAAGAAGTGGCGATTCGAGAGGCCGAGAGCACGAACCAAACCAATGCTCTGATTCTCGGCACCGGCACAACCATTGCTAATGATAACAGCTCGTCTGATAACACCATTGACCCCACCATTAAAGATCTCGGGCATGCCCGAGAACCCGTTGGGTGATTTGGGAAGCCTGATTAGTCTCATCTCTGATTGGCCATCAAGGTGCTTAATTCAAAGCAGAAGAACATCAAAGCATCAGGGGAGCATGAATACTTCCAACCAGTTGGGTGATTTGGGAAGCCTGATTAGTCTCATCTCTGGTTGGCCATCAAGGTGCTTAATTCAAAGCAGAAGAACATCAAAGCATCAGGGGAGCATGAATACTTCATGTTCCGCCAAGCCATTTACTTGCTCAATCCCAAACCTTAGATGAGCTTCAATTTTAATGGAACCTGATTTCACAACGAACTAACTTCAAGCCTACCAAACACACAAATGTCACAGTTCCAGTTCCCTACCTCCAATTTCCTTCTACCAAGCAGGGCATAAAGTAAACTAATAGTAGAATTGAGACATATATTCTTCTCAACCATAGTTCAAGTAGAATTGAGACTTGTATTCTTCATATAATGAGCTTGACTATATTTAAAGCCTAACAATCTTGATCCTTCACACTTTGAATACGTATTTTTCATTCCAACGAAAGGGATAAAAGTAAATGAAGTGAAATCCACTAGTGTGTGCGCATGTGAGTGAGAGGCTTGTCACGAAATTATGCATATTTAGAATCTCAAGATAGCTCCACAAAGAGTGGCTTGAAAGGAGTTAAAAAACCAATCAGAATGCTCACAAACGTTGCCAAGTACCGGATAATTTTCATAAATCAACCCGTTGAGATGCACCAATATTTAGTATACGACAAGGAATGAATGATATAGTGGAGCGAATAACCTATTATATAATACTATCCTAGCCACAAAATCAGGAATCGGAAAATAAGTCGAAGCATCAAGGAGAGAAATGTACCTAACTCTGAAACAGAATAGCAAGAACAAAAAGACCAAAAAATAAATGATTAGAACATAAAAATACGCTGAAAAACATTAAATCGGTCATAGCTGAGAGAACAAACTCACACACTCACTTGAATGAAGGAAACAATCTTCATAATGCTACTCACAGCTGGAGAGAACGAGCTCAGAGACAACGAGAACGGAGATGAGGACGAACAAGACTACGGGAGAGAAGACAGAGACGATCGACTAGGACGAAGCAGGGGGCGGCGACAGGAGGAGGAGAGGGGGTTTTGTGCACGTGCTTGTCCGGGATGAGCCCTTTTTTTTTTTTTAATATATAATATATTTATTTAGATTTAAATTATACGTGCGCTTTCAAATTTTTTTACATCTCAAATTAATTAATTTTCAGTCTGCATTCAGAAATTTTCTCTTGTAATACCAGTATCATGTAAATTAATTAACTTGAGATCGGGTCAAAAAAAAAATTCTCGAAAATATCATATAATTTAAATATAAATAAATATAATATATAAAAAATTAAAAAAAAAAAATGTGCTTAGAGATGAGCATGTAAGCACCTTCTGTGCTCCCGGAGGAGAGGCGACGAGACAGACAAGGCGTGAAGAAAAAGCGGCTTCAAGGAAAGGAGGGTCGTAAGAGCGATCGTAAATCTGACATATTGAGAATATAATAAGGATAATCAGAATATAAGATTATTTCTCTCCCCCCCTTTTTTTATTTTTGTTGGACTTTCACTCCCTTTCTTCAAACTTTAAAAAAATGGGAAAATTACGCGTCGGTCTCAAGGAACAAAAAAATTAAAAAAAAGTCCTTTGAAATCACCAAATTACAGAAGTCCCAAGGGACTTTTTTGATATTATTTTATAGAAATAAAATCCATATTTTTAAATGTTGTTGTAAATATAGGCATTTCCTGTTGTAAATATAGCTTTTTCTGTTGTAAATGACCAGATTTTAAATTTTGTTGTAAATACAAAGACTTCTTCGTTGTAAATCTAGTCTTTTTTTTTTTTTTTTTTTTTTTGTAAATGACCTCTCTACGTTCAAAATCTAGGTGTTTAAATGTAGTTGTAAATATAGGCATTTCTGTTGTAAATATAACTTTTTGTTGTAAATGGCCAGATTTTAAATTTTGTTGTAAATACAAAGACTTCCTGTTGTAAATCTAGTCTTTTCTGTTGTAAATGACCTCTCTATATTCAAGATCCAAGTGTTTAAATGTTGTTGTAAATATGGACATTTCCTATTATAAATATGATTTTTTCTGTTATAAATGGTCAAGTGTTTAAATGTCATATGCTAAACCCATCATAGCCCATGAGATTGTCCTATTAAGGACCATTATTTTAGCATGGAGCGTTTAATAAGATGACATAACATTGGAACATTTGTCGGACAAGGTATGCATTGCCTTTGTAATATGTGATGAAGAGCATTTCTTAGGGCAATTAAATGTAAGTGGAGAGCAATTTAAGTGCATGTTTAGATTAGCGGTAGAAGCTGCTTTTTTAATGTGATTTACAATATAAGATATAAGTTAGTGAGAGGAGTTTTTTTACGGATCCAGGACTTATGTGAACATATTTTTCTAACACCAACTCAAACTATATCCGACTCTTCCTGTAATGACTCCGGTCAACTTAATTGGCACCATTCACCAAGCATATGATTTTAGAATGGAACTTGAGTCTTTATGCGCCTCTTCCTGTAATATTGTTGAATTACTTGCTTTGAGCATGGCTTTAGATCCAAGAAACAGTTAGAAGTCATTTAATAGTGATAATATTTGTAAATTTGTTGATAAACTTTATACTAGAGATTTCTGAGAATAGGAAAAATTGCATTTGAAGATGGAGTTACAACATTTTGAACTTAACATTCCTAAATATTCATATTTGATTAATTTATCAACTACATATAAATTATGTCAAGAGCTAACAAAAACTAGAAAGTCCATCATTGACTCTATTATTGATAGAGTAATTAAACTTGTACTTATTCTTCCGGTTTTCAACAACTATTGAAATATTTTTCTTTGCTATGAAGATAACTAATAATAGGTTTCGAAATAGAATAGAAGACCAATTTCTTCATATTTTTTTTTATTACATATGTACATTGAAAAAGAAATTGTTTTGAGTTTTTAGCACAGATTCAATTATAGATGAATTTAACAATATGAAAAACACGTAAGAGTTAAGTGAAACGATCTTAATTTTTGTAATAAATTGCTTTCAATTTTTTTTTTTTTTTTGTATATTAGGTCTATATTATATTTTAAATACTTTTATTTATAATATACCACCTCGATTCTAAATATAAGAAAGAATTTGTGGGGCAAATTGATGAGTAGTACTTCCTCCGGTCCTAATTATAAAACAATATTTGGGAGTTCATTTTGGTCCTAATTATAGGACAACATTCAAACTTTTATCAATTTTTTCCTAAAATAACCTTATTAATATTTTTTCAATAATAATTAAACACAATAATAATTTCATAATACACATATATATATACTATAAAGTAAATAATGTTTGTAACTCATTAATACCACCTACACCTCAATTCTACTATTTATTTAATAAAATAATTTTAAGCAATTTTTATCATATTTTTCCTATACCACCCCCTACTAATACTTTCTCTACAATAGTTAATTTAATAACACGCTTATATTCTATCAACTGAGATATTATATTATTTTTAATTTTAAATAAAAAATTTAAGATTTATTTTAAAATATTTTCTTATAACTATCCGTCCAAAGTGATTGATTTTTCCCTATAAATAACCTAACAAAATATTAATTTCTTATTTTTTGCATGGCTAAAGAAAACAGGGATAATCAAAGAGCTGGTTTATAGGGATGCTTGTTTTTTTACGCAGCAAGCATAAGAAATTGAGGTGCGCGAGCTACCGTTTCGGAAAATTTTTCCTTGTTGTCATTTTAAATCTTAAGTAAGGGTATTTTAGGAAAATCAGTAAAATTAACTAATTTAACTTCTCTCCTTAATTTCTCCAAATTCTAGTAATTATGTCTTATAATTAGAACCGAAAGGAGTAGTTTTTATTTCCTACCCGTCATTAAAATTTCTGCCTCCATCATTACCTGTAAATCTGAAATGACTCCTGGTCGTACAAAATAAAATCATCCAATAACTCCTTGGTATAAAGTTGATGTCAGCTTGCTTGCGAGACCCATCTAACTTGTGTGATTGCTTGACCTGTATAAAATAGAATAATGAAATTGTCTTGTTTAAAATGTGAGTAATTAAAATTAGTTAGGGACAATAAACATGTGAAAAATGAATTTTTTTTTTTTTAAAATACTCTTATTTATGTGAAAGAGAGAATATGTTACTTTTCTGGTCCTTAATGTAAGACATATTTAAAAAATTGATTTTTATTATGAATATAAGATATAATTTTTCATATTTATCAACATTTTCCTAATCGCCCCTATTGATGCTCCCTCAACAATAATAAAGGAAAAAAGGGAATAAGGGAATTTAGGATGATTAGAGTGTTTTATAAATACATGTCATATTAATTAATTTAACTAACTTTCTTAGTCTAATTAAATTAGGTAAATATCTATTATATTAAAGACATAAGGGAGTATATTTAGTGCTTTAATTATACATGATAATTAAATATAATAATGGTATGAATAATTTTTATAATTATATAGGGATAAAATAAGGAGTTTACAAGAAAAATTTTCAGACAGCTCCTAAATCTATTTATAAAAATAAACAAGCATATGAAAAATTCTATCTCGTAAAAAGGAACTCTCAACTACAGCCGGGAATGGGCTCGGCCTGTTTAAGCCCTAGCCTTTCAAGGGCTGGACTTGAAAATTAAAGAATTTAAATGAAATTAGCTACGAAGGGTCGGCCATTAAGCCCGCTAATTTTGTTCTTTAAAAATAATTTAATAAATAGTTGGAAGAGAAGTCCCCATATTCAAATAATTATTGAAAATGAAAGTCGGCTTGATCCTTGTATTAAGCAACCTTCTCATCACAAGTTATAAGGTCAATCTTGCAATAGTAATATTGTATAATAGTTTAAATTTAAAACCTACGTATGCTTTTTATGTTTTATATGAGTTATTCGTGGACAATAGTTTGCTTTTGATTATGAATTAGTGAATGTATTTATTTGTTGAATGATTCGTGTTGTTTGGATATTAATGTTGACATTTATTTAATAAATTAGAACTTTAATTATTGTAATTTACTAATTATATTTCTTTAAAAAAAAAGGAGGAAAAATAGTTAAAATTTGGAATAGTAACTTCCAGGCCCTATAGGGCCGGCCCTGGCCCTTGTGCTCTCGGGCCAAGCTTTAAAAAACATATATTTTTCTTACCCGAGCCTTGTAGGACCGGCCCTGATTCCCAACTCTACTCTCAACTGAGTGAGTAAAAATATTCCAATAATGTCCCAAAAACATAGCAAGCATCTAGAAAAATAACAGTTCCCACAAGATTTGGTAGACAAATAATTTAATTAGAAGGACGCTCTTTCTTAAAAGTAATATTAGCCACCCCGTGGCTAACTAAGTCACCCTTTTAAATAATAATTTTTCATCATAATATAAAAGAAATTGATAAATTTAAAATTTATATTCTTTTCAGTAAAGAATTAGTTTTCTTCTATATGTTAAAAGGAAGATATAATTTTAAAAATATAAATATGTAATAAAGCATGACAAATTATGTTGGCATTTTTATCCATTAAACAACATATACGAACTGCTTTAAAAATTGACCTATAGCCCTAAAAAAATTTCATCCCAAGAAAAATTTATTTTTATTTTTTTAATGTTTAAAGAGGATGAATTTAGATAACCTTCTTAAATTTCAATTTTTAATTTTATATAAAGAGATTGTTGAAATTTAAAATTAATTTTAAAATATAAAGATTGTTGAGAATTCAATGAAAAATAAGGTCCAAATTTATCTCAGAACTTGTCACGCAGGAGACTAGGAGCACTTTGAAAGGTTTTTGAGGCACAATGTTACTCTGAAAATTTTCAAATTCATAGCAATTTTGCCATAATTGTTATTTCAATTAGGTTTGACTATTAGTTAATCAAATATTTTGTGCTACCAATCCACATGGCAATTTTATTTTGATTTTAGGTGCAAATTTGTCCAAACGTTTTCACTCAAAAGTAATACTACCCCAAAAGTTTTCAAATCATAGTGATTTCATTTTGATTGTTATGCATGTTAAGTTTACTCTATTAGTCGACTAAATATATTTATCTGGCAGATCCATGTATATTCACTTCATATTTTTTTCAAGGTTAAATAAAAAAATAAAAAAAAATGCATTTTGAAAAGACCCCATTTCTAACAAAATAATTATTCATGAATGTTTTACAAAAAATCTTTTTAACAAGTGATAATAGAGAAACTTTTTCTCGACAATACACATATCGGGTTCGGGCACAATGCTCGCCCACAAACCAAGAGTCCAGGGCACAAATTTTGCCCACAAACCCACTACAAGAAATCCATAACTCTGGGCACAATTATCAAACAGAAAAATACATAGCCCACGAGTCTTACAACATTAACCCCACAACAAAGGGTCTTCACAAACAATGTTCGCACAAAATAGGAGAGTGGATCCACCATAATTTGATAGTATATAAAATAAGGCCTCCAAAAGTCATCCAAAAGTAGTTAATGTAGTTTTTTTTTTTTTTTTCAAAAATATGAGGGCCCTAGATGGCAATATATAAATCAATACAATACTAGTATCAAAAAGAGGCCTACAAGTTTCACGAATTCTAAGCCTCTGGCTGCTTCCCTTGTCCTCTAGTAGGGTTAGAGGTCTCGCCTGAAAAATTTAATGATGACGGGGTGAGACATAAAGTCTCCGTAACCGAAATTAATTTATCACATATGCAGGAAAGGATTGCAAGTCAGAGAAGCGGGTTTATTGTCATATTTAAAATATCAATAATAATTAAATAATACATAATAAATAACAATATTTAAAACCATCCCCACTCATCCATCCCGCTCCTCCTTATATCTTTCGGACGTGGTATGCCTATCAGTGCTAGTATACCCGGCCAAGGTTAGCTAGTCACTTCAAGAATACTGTCCCCTCCCATGCTACCAACTAGGGGTCCAGGGTACAACATTTTTCCCACAAACTCACCACCAATATACCGTAATAGGGAGGTGTCCGCTCAAAACACTCAACTCAAATTCCGGGCCAGGAATGAGAGAGCCGATGAGCACAATTTCACCCTCAATCTCTTCCACACAACCCAACATATCTCAATAGAAGAAATAATAAAATACTAAAATTCTCCCACAACATTTTATTAAATTATTATTCCATACACAACATCTCACAACAAAAGTTATAACCATCACAACAATAATAATCCCAACAATAATAAACACTTAAATACATAGATTGGAAAATACACTGCTTCACTACATTAATTTAATCTTCAAACATACACATAATTTTTCAAACACATACAAGTAGTATATACAAAAATTAAGCTTAGAAAAATACCTCACAGTCCAAAACAAGCATATAAAATAAATTGACCCCGGTTACCTTAGTTCCAACCTTAACCTTAGCTTGAGGAGCACAACCCGCACAATCACCGATTACAAGAAAGCTCTACATTAATACAATTAAAGCTTATAATTTTCTATGACTTAATAATACAAATTCTAATAATAAAATATTACTGTAACAAAAATTGAAAATGACCCTTTTGGGGTTTAAATTAATTTTATTTATTTATTTGGTTTTTTTTTTTTTCCAATTTGGGAATAATGTTTACAAAAGAAAAGAAGTATATATTTCCAGCCATTTGACATTTCGCTCCAAATGAGACACAATAGAATAACTAATTTACATGTGGTGGGACCAACACTTGACTTTTGTTTATAAGTTTCTTTTTCTTTTTCTTTTTCTTTTTTTTTTTTTAACTCCACAAAACCATTTAGTGCTACAGAGACATCATATACATATATGAATTCCATTGTAAGCTCAACGTCATACAAATATATTTGCGTGCCAATGTACATTTATCTCAGCAACCCTTCTATTATTTTCCACAAGCATAAATGTGTATAAGCAAAGTCAGGTATTTCCTTTTCAGATGTTAGTATATTTATATATCTATATATGCATGACAAATACATTACTACACACACATATATATACCCGCATGACTTTGGGTTCCAAATTTATATATATATATATATAAAACATCAAGCTTTCTTTTTAGACGCAACGTTTACCCACATGTGTATATATATATAACATTACAAGCTTTGGGTTATAATTATCAGCAACTTATATTCAGGTGCAGCAACTATTTATATCAACTTTCTTATCCATGCAACTCATTTATTTAATACAAGCTTTTCTCCAGTGCAACGTTTATGCAAAAAAAAAAAAAAAAATATGTTAACAATAATTATATCAGCAATTAACTTCCATTATATATACACATCAGCAACATTTTTCTTATTATTATTATTTTTTTAATGATCACAACACACAAGGATATAAGCTTAGAAACTTTTCTTTCTCTTTTCTTATGCGGTGGCTTACATGTATATATGTATTTACAAGAAGCTTATGACAAGAACCGAAAGCTTCTAAATGCATATGCATCTATAAACTATAACAGTAAGCTTTTCTTCTTCTTCTTCTTCTTTTGTGTGTGTGTGTGTGTGTGTGCAGCGCTTTACGTTGGAACCAAGAAGGAAAGACGTTTAAATATTACCTCTGTTTCTTTGCGTTTAAAACAGAGCTCCTTCAGCTAAACCTTCACTCTCTCTCGGCTATGTTTTGGTTTTGGTTGAGGCAAGGTGAATGAATGATAGCCAAAGAACATTGTTTATATAATATACTAAGGGTCCAGATCGGGAAGAATAGCCAACGGTCGAAAAAATGCACAGGGGTAACTGTGTTGAACTCGAGAAGCATGGGAGAGTATAGATTTCTTCGATAGCCCGACGTGAGAGGTATGGCTCACGGTTGCGTGAATAGTAGGTAGACGAGAAGAGATACGCGATGGGGAAGTATGGTTGACTCGATTTGTTGGTATTTCTCCTCCGACAAATACTGCTAGACGTAAAACGCAGAGAGAGGATAGTTGATTTGCATAAATTAAAGATGTTGGGGAGTTGAGTATATAAACTAATATAATAATGATTACTGGAGGTGTATGGGTATGGGTATGGGTTTGTGTCTGTTTCATTGCTGCTGCTCGTGTTGGGCTGATGGGATTAAATGGGTTAGAGATTAAATGAATTTGGGCTTTGTATTGTAGCTTCTAGTCCAGTGATGATAGGCTTTGTTGACCAATTACAATGAATATTAATCAATTGAGGAAGTGGCTTTCACGTGGCAAACTTTAGTTGATAAAGGTCCAGCATATAATGAATATAAGGACAAAAACATGTTTAATGAATAGATAGAAATAAAATATTTGTTTTACATGAGATTGTAAAATTATCCCACTTAATTCCCTACAAGCATCTTATTTGTAATTTAGGGCCATTAATCATTGAATTGCAATTATGGAAAATAAATTAAATCCTAAATTCCATAAATTTTTCTTTTTAGGCCTAAATTATTCCTTATTTACATTTATTCTTTTTCTCGAAATAGATTAATTAAGGAAAAATAAGTCTAAATTTCCAATAATTAATTTCATAATTATACTTAAATCCTAATATTAAAATTAGGACGTTACACATTTCATCTCAAGGATTAGAAAAAAATCAAAGAAGTACTTACCTATTTTATTAGTAGTGTACTGAAAGATGGAAGAGTACCCTTTTAAAATGCAAAAATGTTCAACAATCAACACTCAATTTTGTTATCAAGCAGGTTAAATGTTCTTAGAGCCCTTAAAACGAGATAAGTTTATCAAGCCAGCACATTTAAACCCACTTGAGTCAAGGGTTCTATTTGAAAGTTTATAGAGTGTGAAGGGAAATCAAGTTTAAAAAGGTCAATCCATTTAACACTACAGGAAATCAAGTTTATGGTCTATGACCAACTCTTTATAATAAAATATAATTGATTGATGCAAGATGGCAAGGTAAAGTTCTAAATCCTTAGCTATAAAGATCCTATGATTACAATTACAACATATGTGGATAATTGAACCATTTTATTCTGTGTTCAGATTAACTTTGAAAAATTTGACCAAAAAAGATTAACAGTAGGAATAATAGATTTTAAATAAAATTATTATTTAAAATTATGATACAAAAAATTAATTTTTTATAAAATTTATTATAACAATTAATTGTCATAAACTATTTTAAATAATTAATGGTTAAATCAAGATTGATTTTAACTTAAAAATATATTTTTGTATTAAAAAGAGTGTAAATATATTTTTGTATTAAAAAGAGTGTAAATATATTCTATCTATCCAATTAAGTATTCATTTGATGATTTCATGATGCTAAATTATTCGTTGTAGTAGTGTCAAATTATATAGCCAATAATATTAAGAACTAAGAAGATATGTCTGTAATAAACACGAAAGTCAGGGGACGTCTTGTTTCCAGATTCCAGATCTCTTGGAAGACGTCGTTTCTAGTAATCTCTAGAATTTTCTTGAACGTCTTCTTTCTTCCTATATATTTCTCCTCTCAATTGGTGCTTCTTCTTCCTTCATAATCCTCACATTCTATCTTCCTTTCCGCATCGCGTAGTTTTCTTGCATGAATGATGGCCCAGACAGAAGGAAAGGCCATTGGCATCGACCTCGGAACCACCTACAGCTGTGTCGCTGTATGGCAGAACGATCGCGTTGAGATCATAGCCAATAATCAAGGCAACAGAATAACTCCTTCTTATGTTGCTTTCACTGATACAGAGCGTCTCTTTGGAGACGCTGCCAAGAACCAAGTCGCCATGAATCCCGAGAACACGGTTTTCGACGCCAAGCGACTCATCGGCCGGCGATTCTCCAATCCTTCTGTTCAAAGCGATATGAAGCACTGGCCATTTAAAGTCGTGTCTGGTCCTGGCGACAAGCCAATGATCGTGGTTCAATACAAAGGCGAGGAGAAACAGTTCGCAGCCGAAGAGATTTCTTCAATGGTGTTAACGAAAATGAAGGAAGTGGCAGAGGCATATTTGGGACAAACAGTGAAGAACGCCGTTGTGACTGTCCCTGCCTATTTCAATGATTCTTAGAGACAAGCTACCAAAGACGCGGGTGCTATTGCAGGGCTTAATGTGATAAGAATCATAAATGAGCCTACTGCTGCTGCTATCGCATATGGTTTGGAAAAGAAGGCTTCGAGGTCTGGTGAACAGAACGTTCTTTTCTTTGATCTCGGGGGTGGAACTTTTGATGTTTCACTGCTCACAATTAAAGAGTTGATTTTCAAAGTGAAGGCCACTGCTGGTGATACTCACTTGGGAGGTGAAGATTTTGACAAGAGGTTTGTGAATCACTTCGTGCAAGAGTTCAACAGAAAGCACAGGAAGGACATTAGCACCAATGCAAGAGCTCTAAGAAGATTGAGGACTGCTTGTGAGAGGGCAAAGAGGACTCTGTCTTCAACAGCTCGGACAACGATTGAGATTGATTCTCTCCACGAAAATATTGGTTTCTACTGTTCAATTACCAGAGCATGGTTTGAGGAATTGAACATGGACTTGTTTATAAAATGCATGGAACTTGTGGAGAAATGTCTTAGGGACTCTAAGATTGACAAGAGTAGAGTTCATGAGGTTGTTCTTGTTGGCGGCTCTACAAGGATTCCAAAAGTACAACAGCTTCTGCAGGATTTCTTCAATGGAAAAGAGCTGTGTAAGAGCATAAACCCATATGAAGCTGTGGCTTATGGTGCTACCGTGCAAGCTGCAATTCTGAGTGGTGGAGGGCACCAGAAGGTTCAAGACTTGCTTCTGCTTGATGTCACCCCTCTCAGCCTTGGAATTGTAACTGCAGGAGGTGTGATGAGGGTGATGATTCCAAGAAACACAACAATTCCCGCCAAGAAGGAACAGATTTTCTCCACGTACTCTGACAATCAGCCTGGAATGTTGATTCAGGTGTATGAAGGAGAGAGGGCAAGAACTAAGGATAACAATTTGCTCGGGATATTCCAGCTCACCGGGATCCCACCAGCACCAAGGGGAGTTCCTCAAATCAATGTGAGCTTTGACATTGATGCAAATGGCATATTGAATGTGTCAGCAGAGGACAAGACAGCAGGCGTGAAGAACAAGATTACTATTACTAATAATGACAAAGGTAGATCGAGCAAAGAAGAGATAAAGAGGATGGTGCAGGAGGCAGAGAAGTACAAGGCACAGGATGAGGAAGTGAAGAAGAAGGTGGAGGCGAAGAACTCTCTGGAGAACTATGCCTATAATATTGGGAACACTATCAAGGATCCGGCAGATAAGCAGAAGATTGAGGAGGAAATTGATGAAACAATTGAGTGGCTTGATGGAAGCCAATTAGCCGAGGTGGATGAGTCTGAGGACAAATTGAAGGAATTGGAAGGATTGTGCAACCCCATTAGAGCTAAAATGTAGCAAGGAGGCAGCGGCGGTGCAAGCATGCGTAATGGTGGCTACAGCAAATCATCCTCTGGTGGTGTTGGTGCAGAGCCCAAGCTTGAAGAAGTTGATTAAGTGTTCAAGGGGAAGACTTCTCCATTGATATCTCGGCCAATTCGACACATACGTTCTCGGCCTCCGAGTCGGGGGAGAATGTAATTCCTCCTGCTCCAGTTGAATTACAACAAAAGAAAGATGAATTCCATTTTCTAGTTTTAAGTCAGTTTCTGCATTTTTGCGACAGCGATCTGCAATAATGGCAAATTAATACACCTGAAGAAAGGGGAAGCCCTTTATATTGCTTAATTTTTTGAAGGTCATGCAATTCCTTACTGAACAGTGAATGGTCCTACTAATAATCCTATTCGGCATTCTAAATCACTCACTAATGGCAAAACATGTGCCCATGTCATTATAAAAATGAGGTAAACACTCAACAGTCAGTCTTCTAGCCGTCTTGGGTTAATATACCATGCGTATCATGCAAAAACATTTATGACCTTCTACGTTCCGTACGTACGTACGTACGTATCGGTAAATTTACCAAAATAATAAAAATTTTAAAAAAATGTACAAAGTACAGCAATTCTGAAAATATTTTCTTAAGTAAGGCAGTTAAATTTACGTTAGTCACATCAAGGGTCCTGACACTATTGTGGAGTAGCGTCAGTACCATTGACACCACCGATGCAAGTGGCGTCAATACCACTGACGCCATTGTGTGGTGTCAATGGTACGAACGCCACCGCCGGGGCGTCGATCCCTATTGACCCACACTCGGGGTCAGACCCCCCCCAATGTCGACCCCCCAACACGTGAAACATACAAACGCAATCCGTGACTCCTATGACCCCTCTTTATAATTCACTCCCTCCATCCTCCATTCCTCATCCGTGACTCTTTCACTCATCTACTCTCCTTCTCTCATCCTTCACTCATCTACAAACTCCCTCCATCCCTCTAACTTCCTCATTATTTTTCATCATATTTTTTTTAAAAAATTCATATATACATTGTGTTTCTTCTTAGGCTGATATGCAATTCGTATAGTTATTATTTGTTTTATCGTAATCTATTCTTCTTTTTCATAATATAAAATAAGCAAAAAATGAATCAAATTTGTTCAATTGTATACTATAATAGTTCTAAAAATCTAGGTGCAAACGGATTGAGCTTTGAAGGTGAAAGAAGACCTGACATTGTCTTGACGCGCGTCAGGTACTACTGACATGAATGGCGTCGTGTAAATCGACGCCATCGGATGGCATCGATCTATTGACACAACGCCACTAGTGATGCCACCGCAATCAGCGTCGATCAGCTCACGCAACTTGTCGCGTCAGTCAAACCGCTTGTTTGACTGCCCTAGTTTGGAAAATATTTTTAGATGTGCGGTAATCTAATACATTTTTTGTAAAATATTATTATTTTGGTAATAAAAAAAAACCCGTACGTATCCATGCCTTTAGTCAACATGTTCCTCTCCAACGGCTTCAAGAAGCAACGAGGCTCAATCTACATATGGACTTAAAATGCTTCAATAGATACTCATGGCCGCCCAAAAATATCTTCCATTGGTCTCATTAAAGCGTTCTAATTAAGATGCCCAGCATTAATGACGTTGTATTTCCTGCATCTTCATCCCTTTCATATTGTTGAAATTTGAATTTTATTTTATAATAAAAAGATTTTTGAAAATTCAATGTGAAATAAAGGATTGAGATCCAAATTTATCTTAGAACTTGTCACGTAGGAGTACTTCAAAAGGTTTTTGAGGAGTAATGGCAGCTGAAAGTTTTCAAATTATAGTAATTTTTACCTGGTCATTATTTCATTTAAATTTGACTGTTAGTTGACTAAATATTTTGAGTTGTCAGTCTACGTCTCATCCACGTCAATTTTGTTTTAAGTTTAGGTGTAAATTTGCCCAAACGTCTTCACTCAAAAGCAACATTGTCCTGAAAATTTTCAAATCATAGCAATTTTATTCTTGATGTTATCCATGTTAAGTTGACCTCATTAGTAGACCAAATATATTTATCTGACAAATCCATGTATCATTTACAATAATCAAAGAAAAGAGGGAATGAGAAAATTATGGAAGATAAGTAAAGTGTTTTATAAAATACATGTCATATTAACTAATTTAACTAACTTTCTTAATCTAATCAAATTAGGAAATTATACCTTATATTAAGGACCGAAGAGAGTATATCACTACAAAAAAAGCCTTTTTTTTTGTGACGGAACTTTTCCGTCGTAAAAATGGTTTGCGACGGAAAACAGTCCGTCGCAAAAAATGGCCTCGCAAACTATTTTGAGGGAAAATATTTCCCTCACAAATTCTAGATTTTGCGAGGGAGACATTTTCCCTCACAAAATCTAGAATTCCTCGCAAAATCCATTTTAAAAAAAATACATAAAAAAATAAAAAAATATATAGGAAATAAAAAAATATTTGTATATCATAAAAAAAAAAATTGTAACAATAATAAGACTTTACATAGTAAAAACAAAATATTACAAATTACAACTTAACATAAGGGCGAGCGTTTTAGGCATACTTGTTGTCTCACCCTCAAGCTCAAGAATGCGCTCGGTCAGAGGAGTCACAGTACCATTAGTTGTTCTGTTATTGCTTCTACACTGTTGCAGTTTTGTTCCTGGAGATGCCTTACAAGCTCATTGAGTCTCCGAATGTTCTTCTCTTGCACTAATACAATCTACAGCAAGAAACATGCATTGATTATTAGATCACAAATGATGTGGCACTGCAGTAAATCCTGAGAACTAGCAGCTAAATTTGCTTTTGAAATTTTCCATTTTAACTTTCAAGTATTTGAGATTTGATGTGTGGAAATTGTGCATTATATCACTTTTCATGGGAGAGCATACATATGGTTCCAGACTTCAATGGCAAATAAATGTTGACTCATAACCTATGTTTTGAATAGCGGGTAGCGGCCGACCCCAAAAACGGTATAGCGGTATAGCGGGTAGCGGTAAAGCCGCTACTGTGAAGTTCATATAAATACTTGTAATAAATTATATCACATATATAAATGCAATATAAGATAAGAAATCACCCAAAATATTACACATCCAAAATAAGGATTCAAGGAACATAAAGGAAGCCACATACTAGTTCATTGAATGTAACTAAATTAATAACATTCTAGAAACATAAACAATCCAAGTAGAGTCAAATACAAATTTTTAATGGCTCTTTCAAAGTCAAGCAGGAAAACAACTAATCAGAATCATCATCAAACATTTCTTCAAGGTCTTCTTCTCCACCCTCACTTTCTTCACTAGTATTAAATTTGTATATCTGTTCTTCTTCCTCATCTTCTATTTCTTCATTATGACCTTCTTCAATCCCTTCAACCCTTATTCCCCTTGAGCTTGATGGCATAGAGGCGAGCTTCCTTCCCGAATCTAGTATCTTTTGCCTAGTGAAAGTAATAGGCTCATTAGCTCCAGTTACATTAGCAACTTCTCCCCAAGTCAAGATATCATCATCAAAAACGAACTCATTTTTCGCACCTTCATCCACTTCTCCCACCAACCATTCATTACTTTCATCAATATCGTTGAGGAGAATAGGATCAATCAAATCATGACTCTCAAAACGTTCTTTAAGAGCTTGATTATACTTAATAAAGACCAAGTCTTGCAACCTTTGATGCTCAAGTCTACTTCTCTTCTTAGAATGGATCTAGTTTACAATTTCCAATAAAGAATATTAGTTTCATAATTATGATATGAAACTCTACAAACAAAGGTCATTTAATAATTACTTACATGCTCAAAAGTACTCCAATTATGCTCACATCCTGAAGAGCTACAAGTTAAGCCCAACACTCTAATAGCAAGGTTTCACAATTCCGGAACTTGTGCTCCATATGACTTCCACCATAAAGCTGTAATCCAAATTGCAACAACTTGTTAACATAAAAACGTGTTAAATAAAAGCTTAAAGTGATGAAATAAGCTTACCAGGGGCGCTCTTAGTCCTTTGTCTTATTGCTACATTCATACCAAAAAGGCCTTCTGCACGCCTATATTTTTCCAATTGCCCATGTATCTTGTCCACCTCTTCCTCATTTGCACTTAGCTTGTCAATGCATTTATATAATCTAGTTATCAATTCAGCATCATCATCAATCTGTGGATTGTCATAAAAGTATTCAGGGTTTAGATAATGGCCTGCAGCATGTAATGGATGATGAAGTTGGCAATCCCATCTTCTATCAATGATAGCAAAAATATCCCTGTATTTATCTTCATTTCCATTGAAAGATTTTTGAATTGCTTCCTTGGCCCTATCCATTGCTTCATAGATATATCCCATTGCGGGCCTTTTTTCATTATCAACAAGTCGAAGCACCCGCACAAGAGGCCCCATAACCTTTAAAGAATGAATAACATCATTCCAAAATGATGGCATAAAGTACAAAGTGTCATCGCCCTTTTTCCCTTAGGATCTTTTGTTGTATTTGATTTGACCAATCATCGATATGAACATCTTTCTAAGATTATTTTTTTGTTTATGAAGCCTTTGCAATGTGAGGAATGTTGTAGCAAATCTCGTCACTCCATGCCTAACCAATTCGGTCTTGCTTGTATACTTCCTCATTGTGTTCAATGCCAATGTGTGATTGTAAATGAACCCAACAAGCTTGATGCCTCTTTGTATTGCTTTTTTAACTCTCTCAATTTTTCCAATATCTTCAAGCATCAAATCCAAACAATGTGCAGCACATGGAGTCCAAAACAAATGTTCTCTCTTGGCTTGTAACAATTTTCCTAAGAACAAATTAAACAACCTAGAATGAGTAACAATTAAAATAAAAATTAACAATCAAATGAGACTAAATGGAAGTAATTATGTCTTACCGGCCAATACGTAGTTACTTCCATTATCGGTGACCACTTGAACAACATTTTTCTCCCCGATCTCTTCAACAAAATTATCCAAAAGTTGAAATAATTTTTCTCCACTCTTGACATAAGAAGAAGCATCAACGCTCTTCACAAACATAGACCAGACGGAGAATTCACCAAGAAATTTATCAATGTTCTATTCTTTCTATCGGTCCATCCATCGACATAATGGAACATCCATAGTTGGCTCTTTGTACGGCATGATCTTTTAACAAATCATTGGTGTAATCCAATTCCTTTTTAAGTAAAGGAACTCTACACTCATAATAACTTGGGAGCTTTAGACTTGGACCGTAATTCCCAATTGCTTGAACCATATATTTGAAGCTTTTTGATCGAACAACATTGAAAGGTATACCATTTGTACACAAAAATCTTTCAATGTATTGAATAGTTCTACCCCTTGTTTCTTTATCACAAGCATCCTTTATGCTTGTTTGCCTCTTTCCTTTGCCTGCTTTAAAGCTTGCTTCTGGTTTCTTGAAAAACATTAAATCCAAGGGGCCTTTAACTCTCTTGGCAGCAGCAGTAGAATTGCCATCAGAGCCTTGACTTGAAGATGCCCCACTCCTTTTCCCATTTTTAATGTGCTGAATTTCTTGCACCTCTTCTAGTATATCATCATCTTCATGTATATCAACACAATACGCATCCTTTTCAAAGCAACCTTTTGCATATAAGCATCCTTCACCATTTTCTTAATTTCCGGTGGGATTTTTTTACAAGGACCCACATCCCCCTTTAACCCAATCTGGTGTTTTTTGGCTCGGTGATGCTTCGGTTGTTTCCTTCCCACAAAAATCACATGTAACATATCTCTTCTTGTTGATATCTTTTAGGCTATTCCACTGCCATGCCATATCCAGATTTTCACCAGTGGGCTTTACCAATCCGCCATCTAAGTAAAACCTATTCTTGGGTCAAGAGACTCACTACTTTCAGTAGTCTAATAGCATTTGGACAGCATACAAGGCATGAGCTGTCACCAATTACAAAAGATTGCTATTTTCGAAAGAATGAGCCAACCCAAATTTACTAGGAAATTCTGACTCCTATTGGACCATTTGCATATATAATCATTAAGAATTAGGATCCCAAGTCATGGATCTCTTGGTTACAAAAATCAAAATAAAAGGGTTAGACCATTTCTTCACTAACTGGTCTGAAAAATGTTAGTTGATAGCATCTTTCTTTCAAGTTCAATAATTCAGTGTACTATTCCAGTTTCATACCATTCAATTCCATATTAAAAGAGAGTTTTGGATTTATAAAAAAACAGAAGGGGTAGAGCTATAATACCTTCTCCTTAACCGTTTCTTCTCTTTGAAATCTGGTTCTGCTTTTGAGATACACTGGGATTTGAATCAACATCAGCCACAAGCTGCTGTTTCCACTCAAACTGAGAAGTGATTATAAGTATAAGCAGCAAGAAAACAAGAAACATGGGCCTCGACATCATTACCAATTATAGACAGAAAACCTGCAGAAAACAGCAATTTAATAATAGCAATCAAAGTTGCTGAAAAGCGAACAAATGCACAATCTAAACTCAAGTTGTGTGTTCTTCTATGCTTTTTCCTCCTTTTCAACAGCTCAAAAAATTTCTAATAACTTCTGATACCCACAAAATAATCTAAAGTCCACCCCATGAAGAATAATATCTTCCATCGCATAAATTCAAAAGGTGGAACTAATGACATAACCAAAGTCATCCAAGACGGACAAAACCCACCTCAGTCTCTAAGTTGGATTAATGCATGTTCTAGTAAAGAAGCTTCAGTTCCAGTAACTGTATTCAACATTAATATTTGTGTTGTTAAGCTAACAAGCCCATATGTGTATTTGTTAATTAATGTGTATTTGTTTTGGTGTGTCTATAAAATAAATAGTAAACAGAGCAATTTCAATGGTTGATATATACTCTCTCTAAATGCTAAGCTAATGATTATAAGAGGTACTGAGCTTAATAATTATCATATCCATTATTGGTCCTATCTTAACTACAATGAATTTAAGGGACATTGAAGACCCACAACAAGAAAAAACAACTTTCCAATAGATTTAGGCAGTTACTTTATAAAATTGAAGAGCGCACACACACAGAGCTACTTTGGTTAAGAATAAAGATATACAAAGAGTCCTCAAATGATTCTTTTTAGCTCTATTCTGTTTTCACTATGACATAGCACAAAAATATAATAAACAATCTTATACAAAGACTTTTATTTATGGATAGCATTTCCTTTAATTAGAGCAACACTGAGCAGCAAAATAGCAAACAACGCAGTGACACATGTATCTTTATACCACTCAATGTGTGGCTGGACCAAATTGGCATTTAAAGAAAAATCAAATAACTTTGGGAATAAGGAATGGAACATCACTAAGGAAAAATACAACTTTAATTTCAGTGAGTGTGCATTGTTGTTGCTGAGACAACAATAATACAAAACATAACGGTCTGCTCGGCACATTCACAAACGGAAAAAATGGGAGCAATTTTCTACTGCAACTGTATCCTCAGGAATACTTAACTGAAGCCCAAATAAATCCGAATATCCACATAATGATCCATAAATGCCAGTATACATACGTGTCCTGTGTGCTAATTAGCATACATACAACAGAAAACCCTTCTTAATCGTGTTCAATATCACCCAAAGGAAAGATGAGGTGCACGAGACAAGAGTCAATTTGGATGTCAGAATTCAGAATTTCCTTCCCAGGGCCGTGGAAACCAAAAATAAAAGGTAGATAGTGAAGCAAATACTCGGAGACGGAAGAGGAAGCCACGACCAAAAAGAAAATCTAATCAGATATGTTTAAGTTACTTTAGTTGAAATTTTTCGGTTTGAGAAATGGGAGGAGGAAAAATACACAAATTCAATTAGTATTCTTTTCCCTCGTTTTTGCAGCAGCTCAGCTTGTCCTAAAACCGCTAATAACTTCAAAATCTCACATTTGTTACCAAACCACATGAGATCAGAAACACGGCAAAATTCCAGCTCTAAACTCGCATTTAAAATGACTAGACAACACGAAATAACTTTATTGAGCTTTCGAAAATTCTAACCAACACAAAACACTAGATCCCAAACATAGATTTTATTTTTCCCCAAACCAAGGTTTCCTGGCGAGGGAACGCTAGGGTTTATTGGACATAGAACTAAAGTCCAGGAACTCACAGCGACATTTGGAAGCCTCCATTGAAGCTGAAAACTGATCCTCAGAGTTCTTTGGATAGCCCAGCGTTAGGGTTTGCAGCGAAGAAGGGAAAATGGGCGCCTTGCTCGGACAGATAAAGTGATCGTGCGAAATTTTCAACGGACAGGGGAGAACAAAATTGAGGCTCGGTTTGCGACGGACCAGTATAGCCGTTTTGCGACGAATTGGGAAGCTCCATCGCAATTTTTTTTTTTTTTTCCTTTTCTTTTTTACAAGAGAATTTTTAATCCCTCACAAAATCTATCTATTTTGCGTTGGAAATTTTTTTTCTCTCGCAAAATTCCTTTATTTTGTGAGGAAATTTTCTTTCCTTCGCAAAAGCCCTCTATTTTGTGAGGAAATTTTTTTCCTTCACAAATTCTGTCACAATTTTTATATTTTCTAATAGTATATTGAGCACTTTAATCAGACATGGTAATTAAATATAATAGTGGTATCAATAATTTTGGTAATTAAATAAGGATAAAGCAAGGATTTTTTTTTTAAAAAAAAAAAAAAAAAAATCAGACAGCCCTAAATCTATTAATAAAAATCAACAACGCATGTGAAAAAATTTATCTCATAAAAAGGAATTCTCAACTGAGGGAGTAAAAATATTCCAACAATGTCCCAAAAGCATAACAAAAGCATCTAGAAAAATAACAGTTCCAAAAGATTTGGTAGACAAATAATTTAATTAGAAGGTCACCCCTTTTTAAAAGTAGTATTAGCCAACGCGTGGGAAACTAAGTAACCCTTTTAAATAATCATTTTTCACCATAATATGAAGAAATTGATAAATTAGAAATTTATATTCTTTTCAGTAAAGAATTAGTTTTCTTATATTTGTTAAAAGTCAGATATGCTTTCAAATAATATATATATATATATATATATATATATATATATTGGCTTTGCATAGAAATAGTATGTAATTTGGTTAATCAAATTTACATTTTAACTTTCTGTATTTTAATTTATAACCCACCATCCATCATGATAACTCCAATACCATTATCAAAGGCTATCAACTGCTCTATAAGGGCATTTTAGTTGGCATATTCTCTTAAACTAGTAAGAAAATTCAGCGCCAGCCCCAGAATGATCTAATTAATAGAACTAGAATGACTTTTATGAATTTAATTAAAAAATATAAATATGTAATAAGGCATGAGAAATTACGTTAACATTTTTATCCATTAAAAAATGAGGTTTATACTTCTCATGTTGCATAAGAAGAAAATTCCTACACACACATGAAATGATGAGACTTATATCTTTTTATATTTATGACATGAGGATACACTTCTCCTATAACATGAGAAGTGTATTTCCTTTAAAATATATATACGAGCTCCTTAAAAAATTGACCTACAGTCCTAAAAAAATTCCATCCCAAGAAATTTTTTTTTAGTTTTTTTAGTTTTTTTTTTTAATGTTTGATGAGGATGAATTTAGATAACCTTCTTAAATTTCAATTTTTAATTTTATATAAAGAGATTGTTGAAATTTGAATTTTATTTTATAATAAAAAGATTTTTGAGAATTCAATGTGAAATAAAGGGTTGAGGTCCAAATTTATCCCAAAACTTGTCACGTAGGAGAACTTCAAAAGGTTTTTGAGGAGTACTGTCATCACTTGAAAGTTTTTAAATCATAGTAATTTTTGCCTGGTCATTATTTCATTCAAGTTTGATTATTAGTTGACTAAATATTTTGAGTTGTCGGTTGCGTGTCATCCACGTCAATTTTGTTTCGAGTTTACGTGTAAATTTGCCTAAATGTTTTCACTCAAAAGTAACATTGTCCGAAAGTTTTCAAATCATAGCAATTTTATTCTTGATGTTATCCATGTTAAGTTAACTTCATTAGTAGACCAAATATATTTATCCAATGCAGATCCATGTATCATTTACTTCAATTTCTTTCAAAGTTAAATTTAAAAATCACAATTTTTGTTTTTTTTTTTTAAAAAAAAATCCATTTTAGGGAAAATATAAGAGGTACTCACCGATCTTATTAGCATAGTATTGGAAGATGGAAAAGTACCCTTTTAAAATGCAAAAGTGTTCAACAATCAACACTCAATTTTGTAACCAACTTAAATGTTCTTAGAGCCCTTAAAATGAGATAAGCTCGCTAAGCCAGCACGTTTAAATTCATTTAAGTTAAGGGTTCTATTTGAAGTTTATAGAGTGTAAAGGGAAATCAAATTTAAAAGGGTCAATCCGTTTAACCCCCAAGGAACCCTTTCGGCCAATTATTCAAGCCCGCTATATTTTTTAAAATGAAATATAATTTATTAATGCAAGATGTTAAGGTAAAGGTTTAAATCCTTAACTATAAAGATCTTACGGTTAAAATTACAACATATGTGGATAATTCAACCATCTTATTATGTGTTCAGATTAACAGTGAAAAATTTGACCAAAAATGATGAACGGTAGGAATAATAGATTTTAAATAAAATTAATTATTTATAAAACTGATTATAACAATTAATTATCATAAACTATTTTAAATAATTAATGGTTAAATCAAGATTGATTTTAAAATAAGAATATAAGTGTTTAGATCATTTTTAACGAAATTAAAGTTTTGTCCTGTAGTAGTATCAAATTACTATATAGCCAATAATAATATTAAGAAGACGTGTCCGTGTAATAAACACCAAAGTCAGGGGACGTCTTCTCTCCAGATTCCAGAACAATCTAGTCGGACCTATTTCCAGATCTCTGGGAAGCCGTCGTTTCTAGTAGTCTCTAGAATTTTCTTCAACGTCTTCTTTCTTCCTATATATTTCTCCTCTTAATTGGTGCTTCTTGTTCCTTCATACTCCTCACATTCTATCTTCCTTTCTGCATCGCATAGTTTTCTTGCATGAATGGCCCAGACGGAAGGAAAGGCCATTGGCATCGACCTCGGCACCTCTTACAGCTGTGTCGCTGTATGGCAGAACGATCGCGTTGAGATCATAGCCAATGATCAAGGTAACAGAACAACTCCTTCCTGTGTTGCTTTCACTGATACAGAGCGTCTCATTGGAGACGCTGCCAAGAACCAAGTCGAAATGAATCCCGAGAACACGGTTTTCGACGCCAAGCGACTCATCGGCCGGCGATTCTCCAATCCTTCTGTTCAAAGCGATATGAAGCACTGGCCATTTAAAGTCGTGTCTGGTCCTGGCGACAAGCCAATGATCGTGGTTCAATACAAAGGCGAGGAGAAACAGTTCGCAGCCGAAGAGATTTCTTCAATGGTGTTGTCGAAAATGAAGGAAGTCGCAGAGGCATATTTGGGACAAACAGTGAAGAACGCCGTTGTGACTGTCCCTGCATATTTCAATAATTCTCAGAGACAAGCTACCAAAGACGCGGGTGCTATTGCAGGGCTTAATGTGATGAGAATCATAAATGAGCCTACTGCCGCTGCTATCGCATATGGTTTGGACAAGAAGGCTTCGAGGTCTGGTGAACAGAACGTTCTTTTCTTTGATCTCGGAGGTGGAACTCTTGATGTTTCATTGCTCACAATTGCAGAGGTGATTTTCGAAGTGAAGGCCACTGCTGGTGATACTCACTTGGGAGGTGCAGATTTTGACAACAGGCCTGTGAATTACTTAGTGCAAGAGTTCAAGAGGAAGCACAGGAAGGATATTAGAACCAATGCAAGAGCTCTAAGAAGATTGAGGACTGCTTGTGAGAGGGCAAAGAGGACTCTGTCTTCAACAGCTCAGACAACGATTGAGATTGATTCTCTCCATGAAAATATTGATTTCTACTGTACAATTACTAGAGCAAGGTTTGAGGAATTGAACATGGACTTGTTTAGAACATGCATGACACCTGTGGAGAAGTGTCTTAGGGACTCTAAGATTGACAAGAGTAGAGTTCATGAGGTTGTTCTTGTTGGCGGCTCTACAAGGATTCCAAAAGTACAACAACTTCTGCAGGATTTCTTCAATGGAAAAGAGCTGTGTAAGAGCATAAACCCAGATGAAGCTGTGGCTTATGGTGCTGCCGTGCAAGCTGCAATTCTGAGTGGTGAAGGGAACCAGAAGGTTCAAGACTTGCTTCTGCTTGATGTCACCCCTCTCAGCCTTGGAATTGAAATTCCAGGAGGTGTGATGACGGTGATGATTCCAAGAAACACAACAATTCCCACCAAAAAGGGACAGATTTTCTCCACGTACAGCTCTGACAATCAGCCTGGAATGTTGATTCAGGTGTATGAAGGAGAGAGGGCAAGAACTAGAGATAACAATTTGCTCGGGAGATTCCAGCTCACCGGGTTCCCACCAGCACCAAGGGGAGTTCCTCAAATCAATGTGTGCTTTGACATTGATGCAAATGGAATATTGAATGTGTCAGCAGAGGAAGTGAAGAACAAGATTACTATTACTAATAAGGACAAAGGTAGATTGAGCAAAGAAGAGATAGAGAGGATGGTGCAGGAGGCAAAGAAGTACAAGGCAGAGGATGAGGAAGTGAAGAAGAAGGTGGAGGCGAAGAAGAAGGTGGAGGCGAAGAAGAAGGTGGAGAACTATGCCTATAATATTAGGAACACTATCAAGGATGAGAAATTCGCAGGGAAATTGGATCCGGCAGATAAGCAGAAGATTGAGAAGGCAATTGATGAAACAATTGAGTGGCTTGATGGAAGCCAATTAGCAGAGGTGGATGAGTTTGAGGACAGATTGAAGGAATTGGAAGGATTGTGCAACCCCATTAGAGCAAAAATGTAGGAAGGTGGCAGCTGCGGTGCAAGCATGCGTAATGGTGGCTGCAGCAAATCATCCTCTGGTGGTTCTGGTGCAGAGCCCAAGATTGAAGAAGTTGATTAAGTGTTCAAGGGGAAGACTTCTCCATTGATTTCTCGGCCAATTCCACACAGACGGGCTCGGCCTTCGAGTTGGGGGAGAATGTAATTCCTCCTTCTCCAGTAGAATTACAACAAAAGAAAGATGAATTCCATTTTCTAGTTTTACGTCAGTTTCTGCATTTTTGCGACAGCGATCTGAAATCGGCAAATTAATACATCTGAAGAAAGGGGAAGCCCTTTATTTTTCAATCTTCATTCATCTGGTTTTGAAGCCCTTTACCTTGCTTAATTTTTTGAAGGTCATGCAATTCCTTACTGAACAGTGAATGGTCCTACTAATCATCCTATTCCGCATTCTAAACCACTCACTAATGGCCAAAATAAAAAAAGGTAAAACATGTGCCCACGTCATTATAAAAATAAGGTAAACCCTCAAAAGTCAGTCTGCTAGCCGTCTTGGGTTAAAATACCATTGGGCCATGCCATGGGTATCATGCAAAAACATTCTTATTACCGTCTACGTTCCCTACGTATCCATGCCTTCACTATTCAATTTTATTCCCACTAGTCAACATGTTCCTCTCCAACAGCTTCAAGAACCAACGAGGCTCAATCTTAGATATAGACTTAAAATGCTTCACTGTACTCATGGCCGCCCAAACATATCTTCCATTGGTCTCATTAAAGCGTTCTAATTAAGATGCCCAGCATTAATGACGTTGTATTTCCTGCATCTTCATCCCTTTCCCCATCCTCGCCAATCTGATTCCATATTGTTGGAACTGATGGAGAAGAGAGAATGGCAAAGCCCTTGAGATCCAAGAGAGAAGAGGCTGTCGTTATCGTCCTAGGCTTCCTGTTCAATCGTCCCCCTCCTCTCTCAGTGATTTATTTCACTAAATCCTACAAGAACGCTTCTTTTTAAGGTAAGAATTAAAAAGAACGTGGATCAGCTTGCTTCTGATTAATTAATTCCCTCAATCTGTTTTTGAGTATTTATTTATTTTATTATGTTCTCTATCTGCATTGATCGACCTGATGATTGGCCAAAGATTGCGGGAACAAACTGTTCTGATATTTCTTTGGAAAGACAGATTATGCATACAAGTTCATCAAGACTGATTTTTCATCTAAATATCGCAGCCGGCTGGAATTAGTTCATGATTTTGTGCACACGTACGCTGCAATATTTGCTTATTCTTTACAGTTTTGATCTTAATCCATACAATGCATTTACACACACTCTTTCTGGCTTTGAAAATTAATTATTGCTCACACATCCGCCATTTTTGTAGCGGTCTATTGAATTAAACCTCAAACCGCTACCAACTTGGAACCATATTTTTTAGCGGTTAGTTCGTGATAACCACTATAACGGAAGCATATAAGGTGCTTGTCCCTTATGTGCTTCTTATATGCTTGTCCCCCTAAAATTTTTTTTATATATATTTTGATTAAATTATATCTTTCTTTCGAAAACTTTTTTGCATCCAAGATTCAAATAAATTAGTTTTCGGTTTTCCATACGAAATATCTGTCCTATAACATCAAGATCTGGAAAATTAATTAATTTGAGATTCGGGTACAAAAAAAATTTAGAAACTAATATGTAATTTAATCTAAATAAATAAAATTTATAAAAAAATTAAAAAAATAAAATAAAATGTGCTTGTCCCTCTTATTAGAGGGACAAGCACATAAGAAGTACATTAGGACAAACACCTAATGTGAACTCCCGCTATAACTTTCATCCCCAACCAGCACACACGAACATTCCCGTTACAAATTTGTAACGGTTTGGCTTTAAACCGCTACTAATTATGTTTTTTGTAGCAGTTATGTCTGACATCTACGAATTATCATTTTTTTTTTTTTTGGGTAGTGATATGCTCACCTTTTGCAGGGATCACTGTGAAAAGGGACAAGTACTGTAAATATGTTTGTAAATATGTTTGTCGTACGCTTCTGCTGATGTTCACCTTCCGCATCATGACTAGGCCATGACGCTCCTGATGGTGTCGATATCGTTCTTATTCTTTCAGTTCCAAGGGGATGCCGACATATGGTCTTGAAGGACCAATTGGCCTGTCACTATTAGTTTTCTCCATTGTGTGATATACTTGGGGCTTGATCGTCATGATCTAGTCCCCCTCACTTTTCAAGCCTTGGCTTGCCTTTTTCCTATTAAAAAAAAAAAAAAAAAAAAAAGAGATTGTATCAATTGTGCATGGGGTGGGTGATGTTCGCGTTGATAGGCAGATCATATAAATGGAGGATTATTATTTCACCAAATTCGAACGATTGTATTTATTATTCAATTATTGATAATCAATTCAAGATTTATATTCCTATAAACTCAACAACGGACACTCTTAGGGGATTTTGAGATTCATATCGTCATCAAGTCTTATGTAATTTGGGGAATTACAAACATGTCAAAAAAATTTACGAATTGAAGTGATTATAATTGGTATCCATGAATACACTATTATTATTTATGGAATTTAGAGGGTTATAATTTTTGTGCCAATAAGAGGACTATAATTAATTAATTATACTTATTATTAATATTTATTTTTTGATTATTGATTATTATTATTATTATTATTATTCATAATCATATCGAATTGATTAGGTGCATACAAGTTACGGGATTTAAACGTTTATTCTATCGAATTCAAATGATTGTATTTATTATTGCTTTACTTATTGATTTAGATTAGTATGAATTGAGATTAAATTTGATTAAAATGAACTAATATAGTAAAATAATAACTTTTTTCGATAGATTTAGAAAGTTTTTTTATAAAAATATAATGGGTTTAATGTTTCGTTTTTCTTTTGTGGAAATTTTTTTCCGCCACACTCACATAAAAATGAGTGAGTCCTATTGTAAAAAGAAGAGAGAGAAAATATAAGTGGGATCCACTCACTTTTATGTGGGAGTGACAGAAAAAATGCAAGAAAAGCAAAAATATTAAACCCAAATATAATTAATTGAAAGTATTTAAAGAAAAGATATAAAATTCAATCTATATTTAATTAACAAAGAAGATGGGTGTAGTTAAAATTCAATCTATAAATTTTTATCTATTATTATTTTTTGGTAAAATAAATATTTAAATGTTGCACGACCCCGCAATTAATTATCATAACTGACAATTTATTTATCATAAATTGGTTTAATCAATGAAGGAATTACATTGTCTTTAATTTTCACATGGTTTGGGGAATTATTTACTTACAAATTAATAATTGATTTTTTTTTTTGAAATTACAGTGTTATTAAGTCTTATGTATATTTGTATATGATTAAATAATATTTTTTTTCAAATTAAAATTCAATTTTAAGATTTCTGACATTTCATTTCTGATATTATATAGGTATTGGTAAGATTATAAATGTTTGATATTCATTTATTTTTGTTTTAAAAATTGAAAGTGAATGCAAACTCTAATCCCCACTATAATAGGCATGCCTAACCAAATATTTTAAGTGGTTGAGGACTTTTTAGTAATCAATTGATGCAGACTCTCCCAGGGATGAAAGGTTTGGATAAACCTGTGACAAGACAATAAGATTTCTCCATAATGTTAACTATGATTTGCTTTGAATATATTTAAGGAAAAAACGTATCCTCTGTTTTTTTCAGATGTAAAAAAGTTGATGAAACATTTCCTATCTAAAGGATTATAATGTCCGTGACTATATCATGAATTAAATATTTACTTTTTCTGTATTAACTTCACATCTCAGCCAGATTATGATAGTTTCAATTTATTCTCCATGAGTATGTGAAGATTTATTTTAGGGCTAAACCTAATCTAGCCATATGTAGCCACCGTTAAGTGACTAATGAGTTTTTCTAAATGTCGAGGGTAGTTTATTGTATCAATGAATATGACAGGAGAAAATAAGGGTGTTTCTTACTTTTGATAAGTTAGGACCAGTCCTTTTAAGTTTTAATGTTGGAATGTAAATATTTATATCAATGATCAACCAAAGAAGGAAGAGCAGTTCTAACTTTTAAGAAATTAGGATATATATTATGCATGATTTGAGTGTTTAACTATATTTCATCCAACAACAATAATATGTATCCTTAAACTTTAAGTTCTATGTTTTCGGGCAATGTACCAGTATTTTGTCTTATATGGAAGTGAAAGACATAGGAAGTATTTCTCATCTGGGCCGTCTAGATGAGATCTGGATGGCTCATATCTAATTTTCTTTAAAATTATTTTAATAGGTAGAGAATCTAAAATAAAGATAATATCTCAACTAATATTTTTTCAAAAAATCATTTTTTATTTAAAAATCACCGAAAGACACATGCCGCTATTGAAGCAAAAGAATTCTTTGCATCATAAAGTGGTGCCACTGGGGGGGTTGGGGGGACCCATTATACAAAATGAAACAATGAGTCTTTCCAATATAATGTTTGGACATAATTAGGATGTGAAGTGAGAAGTGAGAAGTGAGATGTAAGAAGTAAGGAGTTGTGTCAAAATTAAGTGCAAAAGCAAAATACATAGTTATATATGTCACAATCAGTATAAGAAATTGTGAGTATTTCAACTTATGAAGGAAATCGGCATCGCTACGACATTACTTGCAAAACTATGGTGTGATAATAAATCAGCGATTCATATAGCATCAAACTCGTGTTCTATGAGCGTCACGAAGCATATTGAAATCGACGATCACTTTATTCGTGACAAGATCAAAGAGAATGTTGTATCTACAAGACACATGAGATCAAACAACCAACTGATAGATCTTTTAACGAAAGCCTTAAATGGGACATGGATTGAGTATCTGTATAACAAGTTGGACATGACAATAGATAACCTCCAACTTTAGGGGACTGTTAGAATCATATTCGGTATAATCAAGGATTGCGGATTGCATAGAATCATATCTCATATAATAACTGATTTGCAGCAATGTAAATAAAGAAACGGATCCTAGTATTTATTAGATAAGATTGGATCTTATGTATATACATAGACATACACTTGTACATTATTTTTTCAAGGAATTCATATTCACAATTCCCTCTTTATTTATTACTTTACAGAAGTTTTAGAAAGTTTTGAGAGTTTTTTTAGAATAATTTGCCTTAGAAGGGTGCAATAAAATTTTCCCTAATTTTGAAAGTGTCCTAAACACACACACACCCCTCGAATCAAATTGCCGTGAGCATTGGAGCACTGAAGCCAAAAGAAACTGAAAAATATTGTTTTTATAATTATATTGTATAATACTCATTGTATAATACTTCCTCTCCGTTTTTTCCCCGATGAAAATGTAATTTCGCATTATGAAATAAACTTATATCTTACAAATTCCCATATCATAGAGCGTATATCTTATAGTAAACCTGTCATATATAGCCCATGCGATTGTCCTATTAAGTGCCATTATTTTCGCATGCGAGCGCCTAATAAGATGACAGAACACCGGAACATTTCTTAGGCAAGGTATGCATTGCTGTTGTAATATGTGATGAAGAGCATTTCTTAGGGCAGTTAACTGCAATTGTAGTGCACTCAGCTTTTAAATGTGTTTGGATTAGTAGTAAAAACTATTTTTTCAACGTAATTTACTTATACGAGATAAGTTTGTAAGAGAATTTTTGCCTTAATTTTCATAAATGTACTTTTCCAACACTATTCACCAAGCATTCAATTCAATTCCAGATTCCATTTTTTTTTTTTTTTTTTTTTTTTTTTATGTGCTTCTTAGGTGCTTCTCTCCTAAGAAGCACATAAAGAAAAAATTGATGGCATTTTTTTTATATATTTTATTTATTTAGATTAAATTATATAATGCATCCTGAAATATTTTTTTTTTCATTCCGTATTTCAAATTAATTAATTTTCAGGATCTACCGGTGTTACAAGAAAAATATTTCTGAATGCAAAACTGGAAATTAATTAATTTGACATAATCGGGTACAAAAAAAAATATTTCAAGATGCAACATATAATTTAATCTAAATAAAAAAAAATGCCATCAATATTTTTTTATGTACTTCATAGGGAGAGAAGTACCTAAGAAGCACCATTAAAAAAGCATGGAATATAGACTCCAAAATGAAATCATCCAATAACTCCTTGGCATAAAGTTGATGTCAGCTTGCCTGAGAGACCTATCTAACTTGTGTGATTGCTTGGCCTATATAAAATAGAATTAATGGAACTGTGTTGTTTAAAAAGTTAATTAATTAAAATTAGTTAGGGACAATAAGTATGTGAAAAATGAATTTTATTTTCCTAAAATGCTCTCATTTATGTGAAAGAGATAATATATTACTCTTCCATCCTTAATATAAGACGTATTTGAGGAATTGATCTTTTTCATAACTATAAAATATAATTTTCATGTTTTTCAATATTTTCCTAATTTACTCATATTTATGCTCCCTCACAATAATCAAGGAGGAGATGGAATGAAGGAAGTAAGAAAGATGCTAAGATTTTTTATAAAATACATATCATATTAGGGTTAAATACCATTTTTGCCATAGAAGTATTGGGGTGCCTCCGAAAGTTTTTTTTGTATCATTTTGCCCGGAAATTTACAAAAAGGATCAAATATGCCCTGGAAGTTTTTTAGGAGAAAATTTGCCCCAAAAGATTTTTTTAGGAGCAAATTTTTGTAAACTTCCGGGCAAAAATGATACCACAAATGATCAATCCAACGGTCAAGATCAACCGATGGGCAAGATTGCTACGTTTGTAAGCTTTTGTGGCAAAAATGATAAAAAAACTTTCGTGTTCGGGTGCTCCAAAACCAAAACTTCCGAGACAAAATTGGTATTTATCCCTATCATATTAACTAATTTAATTAACTTCCTTAATATAATTAAATTAGATAAATATGTCTTTTATTAAGAAACAAAGATGGTATTTTAATTGCCTTAATCATAATGATAATTAAATACAATAGTGATATGAATTATTTTCGTAATTAAATAAGGATAAAATAAACAAGGAGTTTTAAAAAAATTCAGATAGGCCCAAAATCTATTTATAAAAATCAACAACGCTTATGAAAAATTTTACCTCATAAAAAGGAACTCTCAACAGAGGGAGTAAAATTATTCCCACAATGTCCCAAAAAACATAACAAGCATCTGGAAAAATAACAGTTCCAAAAGATTTAGTAGACAAATAATTTAATTAGAAGGCTTCTTAAAAGTAGTACTATTAGCCAACCCATCGGTAACTAAGTTACCCTTATGGAAGGAGTACAGTAAGGCATTAGCTCAAGAGGAGCTCCTTTAGTTTCAAAAGTCAAGATGCAACTGGCTGAATCAATTGGAACTGTTATTGCCAAAACGCCCGACCTTTTGAATCCGACTCCATAAACTTAGTCACAGTGTATGACTCAAGACCTAGTCTTGTCTATAACTTCCTGAATCAATCAATCATGTACAATCATACAAGATATAGGTGATTAAAGTTACTAGTACGCAAATGTACCATTTACCGCGTAATTGCCAAAACGCCCGACCTTTTGAATCCGACTCCGGACTTCTCGGATATCCTATAATGTTACTGTCGGATTATTTCCTTTTCCATGATATTATAATTAATATCATATTTCCTAGGATAATATCAAAAAGGATATTTTCACCTATTTTGACATTTCTACCCTTACCTTTTCTTAAAAACACAATGCTGGATTTTCTGGGCTGATTTTGCAGCAACTTTGAAAAATCATAATTAATTCTAAAAACATCAAAATGAGGTTCCGTAAAATTCCTCATGACCCTTGACATGTCTATTTTCAAGGAAAAATATTCCCAGAAGCTAGAATGTAACACCCCAATTTTCAAAAGTGGAATAATATGATTTAATCAGAGTGGCGCATCGGAGCAATTCAAAAGAGTGAGTACTGATGAGTATGTTACAAATATTAACCATGGTTTGTTATAGTAGTGGTACAATTATCCCAATAATTCAAAATATTATACAGTCCAAAAATAAACAAAACAACTCCGGCCGAGTCTTCATGCGGGCTACTTACCCTTGTCGTCGGCCCTCAGTCCTCTAGACCCTGATGCTATAGTAAGAGCTGAGGTCTAATACCCATTGGACCTCAGGTAACGGTTAACCTGATGCTCAATTAATACAGTATATGTATGATAGATATTCATGACATTACAGCAGTAATCAATACATAAGCACACAACAGATGCAAGATTAACATATCAACAGTACATAGCACACAGCACATGTAAAGTCATCCCCGTTTGCACAAACCGGTGCCACGATAGCTTGTCGTGTCCTCAGCGCTAGGAAAACAATCCTACGGTGCTATCAAGACTATAACCCGTGTAAAGTTGAATATATAAACAGTGATCTAAGACCGAGTCTTAGTCTATGAAATCATCTATCACATATAAACATACAATAAGCATCAGAGTTAGTGTTACAGTACGCGTCCGTACCTTAGTCCGTGTGGGTGGTGGTACGTTTAGCTGTCGGTTCGTTTCATCGGATTGCCTATAAATGTATAACCGCATTATTTTCCATCAAATTTCATGATTTAATGATTTCATTTGCTACACAAAATGATAGCCTCAACGTGGTTGACTTCAGAAAAATTCCCAACCGTAAACTCTACCAGAATCTCGCTACTTTGATCTTCAACTTTCAAGAATTTTGCTCCACCATATTTTAATTTTTGAAATGAACTCTTTTTTTACCTCAAAAACATGAAAACAAAACTACTTTTGAAGATTAAAGATCAAAGCATAATCTAACTACGAATTTAAAGACTAAAACTCAAGAACTCACCTTGATCTTTCCTCTACTCCTTCAAGCTTCTCCACGCTCACTCTCACTACTTTAGAAATCACCTCTTGGAGCTGATTTGGTGTGAAGAATGAAGAGAGGATTGCTCTCTATTTATAGGAAAAATCCAAGAGCCTCAACCCTTGGATCATTTTTCTTCATCAATGGCTTATGTTGATTTGGTTTTCCATGGAGACACATTTTATGACTCAAAAGGTTATCATTGGTTAGTTTAATTTACATAGGATTTAGCCCATTTTTCTTTAACTATCTTATCCTCTTCCATGCATTTAATTATCTTATCCTCTTCTATTATCCCATGTGCCTCCATTACTCCATCTTAATTAAAATACAATAAAACTCCTTCCTCCTCCATCAAGCTAGCCGTGCCTTCCCTCTTCACTTTGACTCTAGGATTTGTGCTTCTTATGTCTCTAATATCTAGTATTTAAAGCCTCTCATTGGTCCATCCAAATTCACATGGATTAGATTAATTGTGTAGTTAATTAGAACCCTTAGATTCCACTTTATTAACTTTAATCTTGGCCTTCCACACTACAAAAAAAGTGTCGTTTGTCGCGGTTATATTGTAGCGGTCAGATTAAACCGCTACAAATTTCCGAATTCATAGCAGTTTCAACCCAAACCGCCACAAATTAGTATCGGAAGCATTGGCGCCAAATGCTAACCATTTTGCTTTGCTTTTTGTCACGATGACACAAAACCAAACCGCTACAAATATGGCGCCTGACTTTGGCGCGTTATGGCGCGAAGTCTGTTCGGTTTTTCCTAGCGGTTTTGTCAAAATAACCGCTACAAAAATTTGAAACGACACAACTGTCACGATGAGAAGAAAGGGACACCTTGACCGCGTCAAAATTTCAAGATTAGTAGCGGTTTCTGCTATAACCGCTACAAAATTTATTCTATAAATAGTCAATTCCATCCGTACAACAATTATAAATATTCAAACATATTCTAAATTTGGCTTTGTCACTGAATGAACATTCTCGGCTTGGTTCTCGAAAACAGAAGATATGCATATATCCGAAGCGCCGATCTCGGGAGATGAGTCTTTGCAGATATTTGGTCGTCTTCACATCGTTCAAGCCGAGGAGGTTCCTTCAAATGACAATCCGCATTTAGTTATTCCATTGACCTAAAGACTTCTACTCCTCTAAATATGTCTAACATGCCACCGAATATTGGGTTCAATATTAGCCACCTTTGTCTCTCGGCAAATATCTCGATGAAAATGAGTCGGTGAGTTTTTCTAGGGAGATCGGTGGCTATCGAATCCAAATCTTCATCGGCATGTTGGACAATTTTCAATAAACTTGTCATTCCTAATTTATTAACGAAATTAAAGAAAATAATTGAGAATGTTTTTATTTTAATAAATAAAAAATCCAAACTAATTAGTTTTATATACTAATTAGTTTGAATTTTTTTTTAAAAAATATTAAATTTGTAGTGGTTTTAGGAAATTTAAGAAAATAATCAAATGAATTGAGAGACTTTATATTGAAATAATCAAAAAATCCAAACTAATTAGCTTGTAACTCAAACTAATTAGTTTGGCATTTATTTTTTAAAAAATATTAATTTTGTAGCGGTTCCTAAAAAACCGTTACAAAATTTGATCATTCTAGCGGTTTATATGTATAACCGCTACAGAATTGCAACAGTCATTGAGTTTGTAGCGGTTTTAGGACCGCTACAAAGTTTCACGAAGAATAAGGCACATTTGTAGCGGTCAGGGTAGCGGTTTTTGTAACTGCGACAAAGTGATTCATTTTGTAACGATTATTTATTTTAACCGCTACAAAGTGACAGCGGTTTTTATACTGTTCCTCTCACTTTTGAAATTCACACGCGCGATTTTTTACTTTTTATCTTTTAACCTTTCAACTTGTACTTTCCATCATCCTTTCAACTTGTACTTTCCAACATCATGGTTTTTGAGGAAAGAGACCCCCGAAAAGGGAAAGATCCTGTACCCCCTAAAAAGCCTGTCAGGGGTAGTGGTAGTAGAGGGGCCCATAGAGGAGGGCGTGGGCCACAAAATATCCCCCTTGAGCCCCCTCAAAGGGGGAATGAGTTTGATGCTCTCTTTCAAAATGACCCAATCCCAAACCCAGAGAACCTAGAGACTGTAGGGGAAGATCGGGGCGCAAGTCTGTCGTTTGACGACATCTTGAATGAAGATGAGGAGCTCGAGTTTGACATTCCCATGTCGAGGCGGAGCGGTTTCTCGACGAGGAGAACGCGGGACCATGGGAACCCCGACCGTCGTCTTCTCATTCCACTGGATTTGTGGTGGATGTCGAAGGTAAGTATAAGTAGTTTATTGGCAAAAAATAATATTTAAATTATGTTAAAAAATTATGAAAATTTATTTAAAATGCAATACAACAATTTTGTTATAATTGTGCAGATTTACATGGGAACATCGGGAGGACGTTGGATGTTCCCACGCTCGTCCGCGACGGACTACGGGTGATAGTTCCTTGGAACATGCGAGGACGAACCAGTCGATCGCGGCGGTGGTCACCCGTTGAACCGATACTGTCACAATTTGGGGGGAATTGGGTATGGTTCCCGATCTATTTCCACAGTTGGAAAAAGGTCCCGAATGACAACAAGGAGAAGGCGTTTGAGGACGTTGTGCGAGTAAGTTATGTTGTGTAATTAAATTCATTTTTTTAATAGTTATAAGTTGTGCTTAATTTAGTTATTTGTTTCTTAATTACTAATCATTTTATGATACGAAAAAAAGTTTAAACTACGGGCCCACGCTTTGAGGTACGTAAAGATGAAAATGGGAGAAGGATGGAAGAGCCGGAGGATTCGCCTCTACGACTGAGAATGGAGATGGGACTATGCCTCGCAACAAGCGATGGAGAACGTCCCGGACGGCGTGGAGGCAAATGATGGGCAGCTTTTGTCCAATATCGAGGAGTCCGAGAGGGTGTGGTATGTTTTTTAATTAATCATAGTTTAGTTTTTTTTTTAACATGAGGGTATTGTATAGTTTAAAATTTGTTTTTATTAATTTTGTTTAAATGTAGTTTAAAAATTTAAATATAAACAAAATTAATGTAGTGTTTAGATTTGGTTTAAATTAAATAAATTTAGAGCAAAATATATTGACTACCCCTCTATTTTACCTAAATTACACAAACATCTCATTTATTTTGCGGTGCTCTATCGCAGAGGAACACCGATGCAAGGCGGCTCGTAGGTCAATCACACAGACGGGATCCAAGACGTTTTTGTGATCTACGGTGAGATGGTATGTTAAAAGTTAAATTAATTTTATGTTTAAATGATTATTGCTTTGTTTTGGAAATAACAAAGTTTATATTCTTTTAACTCTTTTAGCAAGAGAAGGCTCGGGAGGAGAACCGTGAGATGGACTATGGGCAGTTGTGGACACGCACACATAGACACCGTGATGGGACGCCGACCTCTGAGGCGTAGAGGAGATAATAGTAAGTTAAAAAAATATTAATTAAATGAAATTTAATTAAATTGTTTGACTAATGTTTTATGAAATATGTGCATCGGTCCGGATTGAGCGAGCTAGCAAGACCGCGAGCGTCGCGAGCCCCGGAGTCACAGGGTCTCGTTGATCCGACGGCCTCATTGAAAGCCGCGTGGGCCCGGTCGAGCATCCCGGCCGGGTTAGGGGCTTTAGGCCGGGCGCCGGAGCCTAGCATGGTGTACGACAAGGGCTCCTCCTCCGACGCCGGAACATCGGCTCGTGAATGCCATCATCGGATGCGGTTGATGCGATGATTGCCGAGAAAGTTGCCGCGCGCAGTTGCCGAGCGGGTTGCTGGGCGAGAGGGCCGGGGAATGAGGTCGGGAATAGGCGTATGCGGGAGAGTCTCGACCATTGGTACGCTAATCGAGACATAGCCGTCGTCCACCACGGGGCCTTGACAGAGATGCTACCTAACGACGGTTTCCATCTCCCGAGCCTCCCCTCCGTTCATCCACGAGGATTCCCCGGCTCCCCCTCCGGATCATGCTACCGGTGAAGGCGAGGACGTTGTTACCTCCGGGTCGTGTCCACGCCGCCCCCGAGAGAGCCCCCCGAGAGCCCCCGAGAGACGGGACTCCGATCATCGGGCTCCTAATAGTTAGTTTTTATTTTCGAAGTAATTAATTTTGTACCGCTGGATGTTTGTTCACCTTCGTTATCTTAATTGATTTGTCGACAATTTTATTAAATTTAAAAATTTTTATCTTTTTTTTTTTTTTCGTAGGTTTTTGATATTGTAACACCAATACTTATATGTCATTTGTAAAATAATAAAGGGAGTTAATAATTTGTGGATAAAAAGATATGTTTTCAAAAGAATAAACGGAGTTAATAATTTGTGGATAAAAAGATATGTTTTCAAAATAATAAACAGATTTAATAATTTGTGAATAAAAAGATATGTTTTCAAAATAATAAACGGAGTTAATAATCTGTGAATAAAAATATATGGATAAAAATAATTGTCGTTGCGGTTTGTACACTTTCACCGCGACCAAACTTATTTGTAAGCGATGCGGTTAAAGTGTGAAAACCGCTACAAATTTGAATTTCAAAGTAAATAAATAACCGCCGAAAATTTGTTGCTGTTCTCGCACTAACCGCTACGAATCTCAAACGGTAATAATTTAGTAGCGGTTTGTACACCGCGACTAGTTTATGGCGGGGATTTTCTATTCAAATTTGTAGCGGTTTGTAAACCGCTACAAATTTGCTTCTTCATTTTGTCGCGGTTATGGTCGTGTTTTTTAACCGCTACAAATTATTCCAAGTTGTATTTAAAGATCTCAAGTGTTGGAATGAAAGTAACCCAAAATTGTCTCCACATTTATATACTATCCTAGCTTCGTTTACTACAGATGGATAAGTCATGGATCAAGATGCCACGCAATTCTCCTGTATATTTAGCGGGATTGAAAAATTTCTTAGATTTCGCCTTCTCGCACGCTAGCATTAATGGCAAGATCGTGTGTCCTTGTTGTAGATGCAAGTTTAAGAAGTGGCAAACACGAGAAGGTGCTATGGCACATCTTCTTATGAAGCCTTTTCCGGAAGCATATACATTCAGGGTGTTCATGGTGAGAAACATGGTATGAGATATGAGGATCATCTTCCTCAAACCTCACAAGTAGGAAATCAACTAAATCAAGATGATCCGGTTAATGAGGCTGTTCGTGACGCTTTTAGTGTTCAAGATGACAACTTCACGGTAGAAGTGCAGGGTCCAAAACCAGTTTTCTTCATAAATGACGCAGCTCGGGAATTTTTCAGCCACATGGATGAGAGCAATCGTCCTTTGTATAAAGTTTGTCAGAAATACTCAAAATTATCCTTTCTGATCAAATTGTACCATATCAAATGTATGTGTGGGATTACTGATAAGGTAATGTTGATGATGCTGGAATTACTACGAGATGCTTTCCCTGACGTGGACATTCCCACAACCTTCTACAAGGCCAAGAAGATAATTAACAGATTAGGCTTGAACTACGAAAAAATCGATGCCCGCCCCAACGATCGCATGCTCTATTGGGGGAGGACGCTCGGAGGGAGACTTGTAAGAAGTGTCATACTTCGAGGTTCGGGAGACGTTTGGAAGGGAAAAAAGTGAAGAAGAAACCCGCAAAGATTCTAAGGTACTTTCCTTTAAAACCTCGCTTACAAAGATTGTTTATGTCGTCTAAGACAGCTGAGCATATGAGGTGGCATGAAGCCGACAAGAACGAAGATGGTAAACTCAGACATCCACGGGATGGTGAAGCGTGGAAAGCGTTTGACTCAGCCTTTCTTGATTTCACAGCGGAGCCTAGAAATGTTCGTCTTGCTTTGGCGACCGATGGTTTTAATCCGTTTGGGAATCTTAGCACAAGTTATAGTATATGGCCAGTTGTTTTGATACCTTACAACTTGCCCGCTTGGATGTGTATGAAACAAAGCTCCTTCATTATGTCCATGATCATTCCAGGCAAAAAGGCACCGGGAAATGACATCGATGTGTATCTACAACCGCTTATCAAGGAGTTGGTAGACTTGTGAATGTTGGCATAGAGACGTATGACGCGCACGAGAATACACTGTTCAACTTGCGTGCGGCGTTGATGTGGACTATCAGTGATTTCCCTAGACCCGGGAACATTATCTCGGGTGGAATGTGCATACGGCCTTGCGTGTCCGGCTTGCAATTTTGTCTCTGACTCAGTGCGCCTTCCCCACAGTCGTAAGTGGTGCTTCATCGGTCATCGTAGGTTTCTCGATAGTACGCATAGGTTTAGGTTGCAACGCGATCGTTTCAATGGGCAACAAGAAAAAGAGGACCTCCTCGGAATTTATCCGGTGCGAGAAATCATAGAGCAGCTTGTGGATGTTGAATTTGAGTATGGGAAAAAGACGATCCAACAAAGGCGGGACAAAGACGGCCAAGGCTTCTGCTTCTGCAATCCAGCAATGGCGAAAGGTAAGCGTCTTCTTCACTCTTCCGTATTGGACAGATAATTTGCTCCGACACAGTCTGGATGTCATGCACATTGAAAAGAATGTGTGCGACAATGTGTTGTACACGATTATGAACGAACTAGGCAAGTCAAAAGATCATCTTCGAGCGAGGAAAGATTTACGGGAGATGGGGGTTCATGCGACGCGTGGCGGATGAGCATGACAAATTTCAACCGGCAAAATTCACCCTGACAAAACTGAATAAGGAAATCTTCCTCGGGACGTTGAAGAATATAAAAGTTCCTGACGAGTATTCAAGCAACATTTCACGATGTGTTGACGTGCAGGCTCGAAAGGTTACTGGGCTGAAGAGTCATGATTCACATGTGCTTATGCAGCAGTTATTTCCGCTGGCCATAAAAAATACCTTGCCTCTCGATGTGTCGATCGTTTTGGTCAAGCTTTGTACTTTCTTTCGGAAGTTGTGTTCCAAGGTTTTCATTGTGGAGGAGCTCGACCAACTGCAGCAGAAAATCATTATTACGCTGTGTCATTTGGAGATGATCTTTCCTCCGTCATTTTTCACGGTCATGGTTCACCTGACAAGTACACCTTGTTCACGAAACCAAGCTTGCCGGCCCAGCTTCACTACCGATGGATGTATCCTATTGAGAGGTACTCATTTAAAATTAATTACTTTAGCATTACTCCTCTAGCCGCATGTTTAACCATTAGTGTATCGACATTTTTCCTCATTACTTTATAGGTTTCTTGGGAAACTGAAATCTTACGTGAGGAATAAGGCGTGACCTAAAGGTTCAATATCACAAGGTTATATTGGGGATGAGGTCATGTATTTTTTTTGCAGGTACTTTGATGACATTGAGACGTCATTCAACCGACCGCCTCATGTAGACGATTTTCCTAAGCCAGAGCCAGAGCCAGAGCCAGAGCCAGAGCCATTAGCAACAGAGTTGTTTATCTCTCGTGTTGGTAAACCAGTTGGCGGATGTGAGAACTTCAGTAAGGATTGCACACAGATATATATAGTTATCTTATATGTTTCCTTACATTTTATAGTCACATTTCTTGCTCGTCATCGCATGTTTAATTGCAGGGAATTCAAGATTCATGTGAAGTGTCAGCTGAGGATCCGTACACAGACATCCTCCGAAATTGATAGAAAGGTCCACAGAGAATTCCAAAGTTGGTTTAGGAGGAGAATAATGAATGACCACAACCCCCACTCAGCAGAATTCAAAGCTCTCGCACTCGGCCCGCTTGACCACGCCCAAAGATTTACGACATACAATGTCAATGGCTTCAAGTTTTTCACCATTTCATGAGATCAGGGATTGCTCACCCAAAACTCAGGTGTATATGGAATGTTTGAGACGAGGAGTTATGCGAGCAGCAGTGATGGGAACATGCAATTCGGTGACGTCCCGTATTATGGCAAGCTGCTTGATGTGGTCGGGATAACTTACCAAGGCCTTTTCTCCGTGACGTTGTTCAAGTGTTTGTGGGCGAATACGACAACGTCCCGGGACTCACGACTAATGACTTAGGCATCACATCGTGAATTTCTCCCGGCCTATTCACACCGGTCGGGTCGAAGATGACGAGCCGTATATTCTTGCCTCGAGGCCCATCGGGTTTATTTTGTCGCCGATGGAGGCACGGGGATTGGAATATGGTGGTTCACTTAAAGCCTCGGGACCTTTACGATATGGGCGATGGTGAGAACATCGCTTACGATTGTGAACCGCTCCAGCCTGCCAGTTTCGAAAACTTCTTCCCAGACGGTGATGACACTTTACGTATAGTTCGGTACATTTTTTTAACTAAAGTTCTATATGTGTTATTACATATTAAACTCACACGTAACCTTTTATACAAACTTTCTTTGCAGGATCTTGTGAAGATTGAGAGAAAAAATTATCCATACTCTTCATTTTACTTTTTTTTTTAAAAAAAGCCCCACAAGTTTTTGTAGCAGTTTATTAATCGCTACAAATCCCAAAAAAACCGCCACAAATGTTGACCGCTACAAACAACTCAATATAACCACGACTACTAAAACCGCTACAAACACCGAAATGTCAACCGCGACTAATTAAACCGCTACAAAAAACAGACACGTCAACCGCTACAAAGTGATGCACTGATATCAAAATAAATACCCCCACCAAACCAAATGTAATATGCTTCACTTTTGTTTTCTACACCCGTTTTCTCTCATATTTTTACATTTTCTGAACGAGGTAAAGCGTTTGAATAGGGTAAGTTTCATTCAACCAGATCAATTTCAATACTTATGAAGTATTTGTTTTTCGTTTACTCTGTTGATATTAACTTCGTTATTTTACGGGTGCTTTTTGTTAATTTTCAACTTTCTTTCTACTTTCACATACATATTATTTTACAGGTTTTTTTTCATCTACCCACACTTTTGTTTTTAATTAATTTTAATTTAATTAACTCATAAATTATTGTTATTATACTTATATATTCTAATTGTTTTACTAATCTTATATAATTGAATATCATATTTTAGTATTCTTTATTTTCGGTAAAAATAGAAGTAATTAATAATATAAATTTTTTTAAATTACATTAAGAATTGTTAAAAAAAAATATTTTTTCAATTTCATCCATTTGTAGCGGTTATGAAACCGCTACAAATTCCGAATACCAACGCACACGCCGATGCGGCTTTTCAAATAAATGACGTCAATATTTTGTATCGGTTATTTAACCGCTACAAATAAAAAAATGTTTTTTTAAAATGGCGGGAATTATTTGTACCGGTTACTAAACCGCTACAATTCCAATTTTTTTTTTTTAAAAAAAATGGTGGGTTTTGTAGCGGTTATTCACCGCTACGAATATTCCGGCGGTAATTTTTTTTTTTTTTTTGTAAATTTGAACTTGTTAGGATCGGTTCTTTAACCGCTACAAAATATTTCAAACGTTTAGTATTGGTTATCAAACTGCGACCATTTTATTAAATTCATATTGTAGCGGTTTTGTACCGCGACTAATGTGTACGTAATTATGTGAGCATAGCCTTATTTAGTGGCAGTCATTTTAACCCGCGACAGATACAAAGTAGCGGTTTATGACGATGTAGTAGCGGTTTATTTTAACCGCGACTAATATGCTTGTTTCGGTTGTTTCCGTAGCGGTTTCTTTAACCCCGACAAATGTCGTTTGTCGCGGTAAAACCGCTACGAATTTGCTATTTTAACCGCTACAAATGACCCTTTTGTTGTAGTGCCATTTATGTAGAAAAATCCTACTTACTATTTGAAGATTTTATTTCAAATCCCATGTGCTTTGATTAAGATTTATTAAATAATTCCACACTCTCTCTCCCATGTGAATTTCGTCCTTCACCATGACTTTAGGGGCTGAATATTTAATCTTAATTAACATCCCTAATGTAGTGATTTATATGTTATTAGATGTAATTGCCATAGTGTGATTGGTTCTTTAATTGATTATGATCATTAGTGCTTCATTCAAGGCTGTAAGAACCGGCTGAACCCAAGAGCGGGGTTGAATTGGGTGAAGTATAAAAACTTAGGAACTTTGAAAATCTTTTTGCAACTCAAGTAAAATCAGTTTGTATGACAAAGTAAAGAGTTATAAAGCAATAGACATTCATTCAAACATATATCTTGGAAACATAAGAGATAAGGGAAGAGAATATGCAAATTGAGATTTATCCTGGTTCGGTCCAATCCTTGACCTACGTCCAGTCCTCTAGCTCCACTTGAGATTTTCAATCCACTATCCTCTTGTTTAATCCGTGCACAAGAGAAGCCTTTACAAACCACAAGTTCACCCAGGCACTTGTGAAGCCAAATCTCTCACCGAGATACTCCCCCTTACACAATGTAAGGTTACAATCTATTTCCCTCTCAAGATCACCCAATCTTGAGTAACTCTCAGATAAACAGATAGAATGTTTTGCAATGAATCTTCTCTCTCTCAGAAGTGAATGAATAAACACTGAAGAACAATACAAATCATTTCACTCTCTATGATAAGCTATGTAAACATTGAAAACAGAGAGTAAATAATATGAAAATCAGAGTATGAGCATTTTGAAGATGTAGTCTTGTGTCTTGCTCTTTTGTCTTGAATCTGTCTTCTTTTATAAGTAGTTGCAATTTATGACCATTGAGAAACTCTTCCAGATAAGAATATGACCATTGGAAATCCCTTAAAAGTAGCCGTTAGGGTTTCTGCAGCACATTCAATGTTTCTAACACAAATATGACATTTTGAAGATTTGTATCTAATCCTTTGTTTAATCACCTGAAACTTGTCCACAAATGATATAAATAATGTTCGGAAGTATTATAAGTCATTTGGGTAATCATCTGGATGTTTATCAAAAGAATCAAGATTTTTGAAACGGTGATTTTCTGAAGCGAAGATGAAAACTCGATTTTTCATTTGTAAAACTCGAGTTTAGAGGTTGTTGCTTTACTCCTGATTCCTCTTTGTGTGATCAAAACTCGAGTTTTGGTTTCACAAACTCGAGTTTGGAAGATGCTCTGAAGTTTGCTGCTCTCTATCTGATGGAAACTCGAGTTTCCACTAATAAAACTCGAGTTTGGATGAACTTTTGGACTTGGTTGCTCTCTATAACCTAAAAACTCGAGTTTTGTACTTACAAACTCGAGTTTTGACTTTGTTGAGCCTTCTTGAACTAACTATCAACTTTAGAAGGTCATATCTCCCTGGTTTGAACTCCGTTTTGGTCCGTTCAACTGTTGATGGAAATCTTTATGAGTCTACTTTCATATGCCACCAATTTCAGCTTAATCGGATTTGTAGTTTGTGAGATACACTCAAAACATTGAAGCTTGGTTTGCTGTGTGGCGTGGATTTCAGTGTCAACTTCCACAATTCATAGCTCCTTGATCTGAACTCCTTTAGGTTTGAATTTTATATCAAAATGACGCATTGGGAGTATAGTTTCATACAAAATTGGTTTCACCTCAATCCGATGCTAAAGAAACTTGTTAACTCAATTTTGAAGTCCTAAACTCGAGTTTTCTCATACCAGAGGAGCAAATCATTGTAGCGAAGCAGGAAACTAGAGTTTTTAGATATGAACTCGAGTTTTCTCATCTTGAAGCTAATTTTTGCTGACTTTAATTCCTAATTGAGCCATTCCAACTTCCATATGATCTTGGAGGCTTCTAGCTTCAATATAAGAACTTGAATAATTATATCTTCATTCCATTCAAGCAAGTTCTTCCTTCTTCCATCTCCCAAATTGATCATTCTTCATAACTCAACTCTTTCTTTTTCTTCTCTTCTCTTGATCATTCTTTATCATTTAACTTCACATCTTCTTTGATTCAATTTCTTTCTCTAATTCAATACTTCTTTATTGATCTTCTTGCTCATCGTTCTCCGTCATTCAACTTGGATTCATCATTCTTTGCAAGTTCTACATTTTTCAATATTTCATCTTCTTCTTGGCTATTCCCAAAATCCTTTGATAACTTCTTATTTCCTTGACATTCTGATATTCTCATTATGTTGTGTGCAAGAACTTCTTTCTTCAATCTAGTTTCTTGATCATTCTTCAATATTGAACTTCACATCTATATTAAATATAAGACTTAGTCAAAGTAGAAGATAAATGTAGTATACAAACTTTTTGCTCTTAATAATGACATTTATATAAGACATAACACATCCTCAAAACTAATCATATCCAACAAAGGCTAATCTTGTTTTCTTATTGGCTCTTGATTTTTATTTAAGACATTCCCTAATTGATGCTTTTTAATTTGCCTCTTGATTAATTTTGAAGAATTACTTAAACATTTAAATTAGTGGAAGTTTAATTGCCCATTAATTGTTGTTAATTTCCTTTAATTTGTTTAAGTATTCTCATAACATTTTCTTGCTTCTTTTGGTTATATAAGAACCATGATTTAATATGATAACTATATTGTATTTTATAATCCTTAATTGTGGTCTTAAATTTAGCCTTTGGTTTATTTAATTCCAAGGAAAAATTGCCTAAAATTAAAATTAACAGACTTCAAAATTTTGAGACACATATTCACCTTTATTTCAATATTTGTTATTTATCAAAATATAGTATTTATGATAAATAGGATTTTTTTTTAGGGTTTTACATTATATATGTGAATTTCTTAATTTTAATATATGATTTTGAAACTTGGATTGATGTTAATTTTCTCTGTTAGTTTGACATTTGTATTTGAGATTGAATTTTGAAGTGTGAAAAATATATATGGTTGAATTTCTTTGTGGCTACAATGAGATTATATTAATTAGCATGTTATTGTCTAGCTAATGTGGTTGATTTGTGCCTTTGAAAAACTGATTAGTACTCAAATTTCAAGAAGACTCATGCTGCATTATTTCAATTTTAATTGCACATTAAGTGGTTTTAAACAATATCTCAAGCGGTAGTAGCTAGCTATGTTTGTAGGAGCTACTATTAATTAGGAATATTGAACTCAAGTGTTATTTTGAGATTTTTATTAAGACTTAATGAATTTTAACTCTCACACTTTTTGGGCAAGGATAGTCATTCTTCCATTACAAAGAGCATTCATTACTCATATTTTCAATTCCATACCATATCATTTACTCATTCACCATTTTTATGACAATATCAAAAACAATAGTTAGCATTTAATTAAATTACGTTCATATTTTAGTTTATTAATTTGAAAAGCCAAACCAAATTTTTCCTTTATTTTTATTGCACTTGCATGACATTTAGATTACTTAGACATCAATAAAAGGCTCCTTGAAGATAGAGAACGATCCTATGTTTGCTTATACGCATTCCTTAGTTAATTTTTTTATTGTGTACCCCAAGTCTAAAAACAAAGCCCTCATCAATCCGTTAATACTTAAATATAAACCAGCCAGATAACCATATAAAGAAAAACGGACCACCTTCTTTGCCTTTAGGGAAGAAAATTCCCACGGACAGAGAATTTGGCGGTCGAGAAGCACACTCATGGACACACAACCACATAATTCACACAATTTAAAAAAAAATGAAATTGATGAAATATCCAAAAGTCAAGTAAATTTGTTTCTATAAGAAAGATGCATGGAAAAAAGGGAAAATTAAGGAACAAAACAAAAAGTTTTTAGTTTATTTATATAATATTTATAATTATTTTTGTCATTACTCACTACTATTGGGCTTCTTCTTGCTCAGGACCAAGTCCCAAACAACGCAAGTTTTAACGTTACCAATTACAAGTTGATGTAAATTCAAAGATGATATGTTAAAAGTTCACTATAAAAGCAGAAAATTACACATAAACCGAGGGAATGATATATATGTCCTGAAAAGAAAGTCTTTAGTTCCGAAAAAATTCTAAGAAAAAGTTATAATAATGTATTCAAATTTGCAACTCATTCTTTCGGAAAATTTATTGACGGATTAACTGTGATTAATTTAATCATTTGCGAACTTATTATCATTATTCCAGAATACTAATTATCAAGGAACTCTTGATTTTAACAATCTGATGAGATTTTTTATGAAAATAATTTTGTGATATCCAAAGATTTCATTGTAATTTGAAAAAGTAGGAGTGATATATAGATAATGGCCTTCACAAGTATAAATGAATTCTTTTTATTGAAAAACATAAATTAAAATATATATATTTTTTGTACCAAGAGTTTTTAGTTGTTAAATGTAAAACCCTAAAATTCCTATTTATCATAAATATTATATTTTGATGAATAATTGGTATAAAAAAAGAAAAAAAGAAGGTGAATATGTGTCTCTAATTATTGTAATTTGTTAATTATAATTTTAGGTGAATTTCACTTTGAGTAAACATTGACAAAAGACAAGATATAAGACTAAGATTATGGATCATAAAATGTGATATAATTAGCACATAAAATGATGGTTGTTTTATGACCAAAATGGACAAGAAATGTTATGAAAGACACTTAAGCAAGTTAAAGGAAATTAGCAAAAACTAATGGGCAATTAAGCTTAGACTAATTAAAACAATTTGTATAATTCTTCAAATTAGTCAAGAGACAAATTAAAAAGCATCAATTGAGGGATGCCTTATTTTGAAAGTCTAGGGCCAATGGGAAGACAAGATTAATCTTGTGTGAAACATTAATGACCATGTTTAACTAATAAACCAATCCTACTATGGCAATTAATTATATTTAATAGCATATAAAACACTTAATTAAAGATGCTAATTGGGGATTATATGATCAGCCCCTTTGGTCCACAAAAAGGACGCATAGGCACATGAGGAGAGAGAAAGAGAGAGAGAGAGAGAGAGTGAGTGAGGGAGGGAGGGAGAGGGAGATAGAGAGAGAGAGAGAGTTTATTATTTTATAATATTTATAAAAGCACATGTTGTTTTAAAATAAAAATCTTCAATAGTGTTTAGATTTTTCTAACAACAATGAAGGGTGAGGATTAAGTTTAATAAAGTAGTTTTGATCCAATGGATGGGGATCAAAGTGATTGAGTGTGGTAGTTTCTTGTGAGCTTGGAAATTTTACTATAAATAGGGGCTCAACCCTCTTCATTTTTCACACCAAATCAACTCCAAGTATCTGATTTCTTAGTATTGAAGTGAGAGGCAAAATCCTTGGAGCAAGAAGGAGGAAGGAGAAGCAAGGTTCTTCAAGGGTAAGTTCTCTAGTCTTAGGCTTTTAGTTTTTAGTCAAGTTGTAGTTTTAATATAGAAAATTAGGAAGAAAAATTCCTATACTTGTTTTTAGGCCTCCTTGCTTTGGAAAATGCTGGATTAGGTAAAAACATGGTGGGAAATAATTTTTGGAATCAAAAGACCCAAACGGTGGAAGTTGGGAAAAAAATCCCAAATTTCAGTTTTTCTGGAATCAGTCACCTTGTGGTCATTATATTATGTATCAAATGAACTCATAAAATCGTGAAAGTTTATAAGGGTAAATTAGACATGTATAGCTTTCCATTGATATAAACTATGTAGAAATTAGAGTTTTGTAGAAGGAGATAAAAATTCTTAAATTTGGGTCATGTTTTTTGGAGGAAAATTTGAATAGTGATTGGAAAATATTAAACTGGTATTGATTCACATACTTCAAGTGCAAGACGTTATTTTTCCTAGAAAATATACATGTCAAGGGTTGTGTGGAATTTTACAGAACCTCATTTCAATTTTTTTAGACGTAATTATGGTTTTTCAAAGTTACCAAAAAATCTAGGCAGAAATGCTGAAATTTCATTTTTAAGGAAATGTAAGAGTATAATTGGAATAACAAATCAACCAGGGGTAAGAATGTCAATAGTGGCTAAGATATCTCTTAGGATATTGTTTATAAAGGAAATAATGTGGTGATACTATTATAAGATATTTGGGAAAATTAGGAATTGTACTGAACAGACAAACGTACCACTAAGCTATACGGACTAAGGTACGGACGCGTACTGTAACTCTAACTCTTATGTTGTCTTGTATGCTTATATGTGATAGATGATTCATATATTCATGAACAAGACTAGGTCTTGGGTCATGTTAGAGCCGGGAAATCGGGCCGGCCCGTTTAGGCCCTGGCCCTGTAGGGCTCGGGCTTGAAAAATATGCCTGAAATTTGAAATTGGCCTTGCAGGGCCGGCCCTGTAGGGCCTCGGGCTTAATCGGGCCGGCCCTGCAGGGCCTCGGGCCGGCCCGTTAGGCCCTGTTACTGTAGCATTTTCATTTTTTTAAAAAAAAATTAGTCAAAGAGTGAAGCACAACCTTCTGCTCAAAGTGAAGCCCAATCAAATATCTATGAAATTGATGATAGTGATGAAGAAGGTGACAATTGACAATGATAATGGTATGCTTTTATATTTTATGTGAGTTATTTAATGTTGCTTAGTTTAATGCTTCTTACGTTTTATGTGAGGCAATTGTGGACAATGGTTTGTTTTTTATTATGAATTAATGAATGTGTTTATTTGTTGGATGATTTGTATTGTTTAAATATTAATGTTGATAATATTTATTTGATAGATTAGAATTTTAATGGTTGCAATTTACTAATTATATTTCTTTGAAAAAAACCCAAAAAAAATAGTTAAAATTTGGAATAGTAATTTCCAGGCCCTGGTACTATCGGACTGGGCTTTGAAAAATAGATGTTTTCCTTATCTCAAGCCCCGTAGGGCCCCGATTCCCGGCTCTAGGTCATGTACTGTGGCTAAGACTCGGTCTTAGGCATCTTTTTATATACATTCAGCTTTATATAGGTTATAGTTTTGATAATACCGTAGGGTTGTTTTTGTAATACCCTAAAAGTCATGTTTATCATAAATATTATATTTTGATAAAAAGTGCCTATTAAAAATAGGTGAATATGTGGTCTCAAAAATTGAGTAACATATTTATGTTAATTTAGGGAATTTTCTCTAAGAATTAAGGTAATCAAAAACCAAATTCTCTAATTTTATTTTGGGATCATAAAATACCACAAAATTACCATATTAAAGCCTAATCTTATATAATCATAAGAGCAATAAAATACTATGGAGATACTTAAATTTATTAAGAGAGATTAATTAAAATTGAAGGGCCAATTTTAAGAGTATGATAGAATTATCATGTTAAAACATGGTTCTTGTGTAAACCAAAATAATCAAGGGGTGTTATGAAACCACTTGAATTAATTAAAGGGAATTAACCACAATTAGGAGGCAATTAAATTTGCACTAATTAAAATAATGGTATAATACCCCAAAATTCATATGTCTCTTGAATATTATAATTTGGCCGAATAATACCTATTTAAAATAGGAAAGTATGTTGTCTCTAAATTTAGTAATTTATTTGTTTATTTTCATTGGAATTTAAAGAGGCAAAAACCCAATGTTATTTTAAGGGACCATAAGTTGCCTTATGATTATTAAATTAATACATGGTGCATAAATGGCCAGGAAAAGCTAAAAAGTTGTGAGGAAATAATTAAACCAATTAGAGAAAATTGCCAACAATTAGTGGATGATTCAATCTATGTTAATTAAATTATTTTCATAAACATTCACAATTAATTTAGTGGCATATGTTAAAGGCATAATTAAGGATGTATTACCTTAATTAAGAAACAATGGCTAGTGAAGGACTAGGATTAGCATAGAAGTGGTTTCTAATGATCATAATTAATCTTAGAATCAATCATATTTTGACAAGTACACTTAACTACTTTATTAGGGATGCTAATTAAGATTAAATTTAATAAAGCTAAATCCAAAGGCCTTAATTAAGCCTCATAAAGCCAAATCCTTGTGAAATTGAATTGACCAATGATAAATCAAGAAAATATTCTTAATCCTCATGAAATTAATTGGGCCAATGAGAGATTGGAAAATAAAAGGCCAAGATTTGATTTAATAAAGTGTAATCTAATGGCCTTAATTAATAAATAAGCTTAATCCATGTGATAATTAAAGAACCAATAGGAGGAGTTTGAGTTCATAATATCTAGATATTATTTGAATCAAACACATGGGTTCACATGGGTTCATTAATTGCAAAATTGATGAAGGAGAGAGGGAGAGTTGTGTGTGTATGTGTGTGTAAGAAAAGAGAGAGTGTTGTGAGTGCTAATGTTGTGAGTCTAGTGAGTGAGAGAGAAAAATAAACTCAATTCAATATTAATTTGAAATCCAAGTAAATATCTTATGTACACAAGTAAAAACTCAAAACAATAAATAAAGTGAGAATTTATACAAATTTAAATAGTTGTGAAGAAGTAGGAACCCCGGAGAAAATATAAGGACTTATCTTGAACCCACATAATTTAACCTCGAAAGTAAGCCTAGTAAAGGCTATTTTTGCAAACATTGAAGAATAAGCTTAGTACAACCAAGGGAATCTCATTAGACCATAAATCTGGATATCCAACTACTAATCAAAAAGCATACTCATAATTCAAAAGTATTGGTAATTGATCAAGCAATCAAAAATAGATTTCATTAAAGTAAATTAATTCTCAAAAAGCAAAACTTAGAGATTAAGTTAGGGTTTTCTAATCACATGGATGGATGAGATTAAAACTTCTTTACTAAGTTTAGATCCAAGGGTTCATACACAAGAAGAGTTAAGTTTGAAATATTTACCAAGGTGCCATAGCCTTTTGCTATAAATAGGGGGCTTTGGTCTTCATTATTCTTCACCAATTCACAAAGGTATTAACCATATTTGAGAGAGTAAGGAAGAGGGTGAAGAGCTTCTTGAAGGAGTAGCAAGGTTCTTGGTAAGTTATCTAGCTCTAGCTTTAAGTTCTTTAAGTTTTAGATCTTAAATTCATAGTTAAAAGTAGCTTTGATTTTAAATATGCTAGAGTAATTTTAATATCATTTTTTTATAGTAAAAAATAGTGATATTTCGAAAATTAGATGAGCCACTTGGTATAGCAAAATTTCTGGAAAACTATGAGCAAAGTAGCGAAGCTCGGCGAAAATTCATCGGGTAGGAATTTATGAAATCAGTGATAAAAATGCCAATATTTCATGTTGGAAATAAAGTCACAAAATTCTGGGAAAATTCATGGTTATATTAGACATATAGGGATTTTCAAATATGCCAATAACATGTTAAAATGAGTTTTGTACAGTGAGATAAAAATTCTCAAAGTTGTGCTACAAATTTCTGAAAAATTCTGGGCAGAGGCTCAAAACTTTAAAACTGGGAGTGACTCATGTAATCTGGGCAAAATTGAGTATTTTTACTTAAAAATAGACATCCTAAGGAGTCCAAGGAATTTTACGGATCCTCGTTTCGATTTTTTTGTAGATTTAATGATGATTTTTTCAAAGTTATCGAAAAATCTGCCCAGAAAATACTGCACTGCGTTTTTAAATAAATGTATGGGCAAAATTGTAAATAACAAACCCACCAAGGGTAGAGAGGTAAATAGAGGTGAAAATATCCCTTAGGATATTATTTTAAGTACTATGGTGATATGTTAGGATATCCGGATGTCCGGGTCGGGTTCAAAGGTCGGGCATGTGGCCATTACACGGTGAAAGGTACGTTCGCGCATCGTAACACTAGCTCGTGTTTATTGTATGATTATATATGATTGTTGTGTTCATCGACTAAGACTTACATACGTGGTTATGTCACATACGAGGTTATGTTCTAACTATTGTTTGTAGCATACGTGGTTATGTTACATACGTTGTTATTATCTTACATACGTGGTTATGTATTTCTAATCATACATCTGTTATGGGCTTTTGTATTGATTATTGCTGTAATGTCATGAATATCTATCATACATATATTGTCATATTTAAGCATGAGGTTAACCGTTACCTGAGGTCCATTGGGCATTGGACCTGAGCTCTTACTTTAGCTTCAGGATCCGGAGTGAACAGGATCGAAGACAAGGGTAAGCAAGCAGCCTGTGGACCGGGCCGGAGAAAGTTCTTTTGATATGTACTTAACGTTGTAGTCATTCGAAATTTTTGTATCACTATGGAAGCAAACATATACAATACAGTGGATGTTTATCAGTTACTCTTCAATTTAAATACTTCCGATGCTCTACTCTGATCAAACTATTTTGAAAACGCTTTCAAAAATTGGGATGTTACAGTTTTCCTAGCGCTGAGGACACGTGGAGGCGTGGCACTGGTGAGTGTAAAACCCTAAAAATCCCTATTTCTAGTGAAAGCTATATTTTGATAAATACTACATGTTTAATAAAGGAGAGTATGTTGTCTCTAAATTTTGTAAATTTGTTAGCTATATTCTAGGCAATTTTCTCTTGGAAATTTAAAACAACCAAAGGCAAATCTTTAGGCCACATTTAAGGATCCTAAAATACAAATGATTATTATATTAAACTATGGTTCTTGAATAATCAAAAAGAGGAAGATAATGTTATGAAGATACTTAAAAAATTTTAAGGATTGATAAGCAATTAAGTCTTCACTTAATTAAATAATTGTGTAAACCTTCATAATTAATTATGGTGCATAAAGCTTGATTTAATTAAACAATGGTTAGCTAACAAATACAATTAAGAGTTAATTAAACTTTGCTAATGACACTTAAGCTTTGATTATGTCATCAAAGTGACATCACAAGGATGACATCGCAAGAGCTCATGCTTTATAGTAAAGGGCCAAGATTTAATTTAAACAACACAAAATCTAATCCAATGGATAGGGTTCAAGATGAGAGGATAATAGATTATTTAACAAAATTAAATAATAACATAATTAAATATAGCACATGGGCTCATAAATGCAAAATGGGAGAGGATAATATAAGAATTTAGGATAATACTTAAAATAGGATAAATACACTAGCACATGGGACCACATATGCAAAAATGCAAGGAGACAAGAGAGAGGGAGAGGGAGCACGGTTGGGAGAGGGGAAAAGAGAGAAAGAGAGAGAGAGAGAGAAAGAGAGAGAGAGAGAGAGAGAGAGAGAGTGATTAAAATATTATATTTGAGAGCACATGTAGAATTTAAATAAGGAAATTAGAATAATTAGCTAAATCCAATAAAATTAGTATGGTCCAATGAGAATCCTTTGCTCACAAATTGTATCTTCATGGAAGCACAAATTAATATGAGCCATTGATAAGAAAAGATGATCCAAGGGATGTAATTCTTGAACTTTTACTATAAATAGGGGCCTTGCCCTTGAGCCCTTCATCATTCTTCACCCCAAATCAAACTCCAAGAGTTGATTTCTAATAGAGTAGAAGCAAGAAGGAGGAAGCAAGCAAGAGGCTTCAAGAGGTAAGCTTGTCTTTAGTTTTTAGTTTCTAGTCTTTAGTTCTTATAGTTCTTAGTAGTTCTTAGTAGCTTTTAGTATAATTGTTAGTTTTAATCTAGGAAATAGGTAAAGTAATTTTCCATAATTTTTTCAAGCCTTATTGCATCGAAAGATGCCTGACAAGGTGGAAACATATTGGGAAATGACTTCTAGGACTAATGGAACAAGTTAGAGTGAGATAGAGAAGTCTAGGGTTGGTGGGTAATGGGAGTCAGACAGTTAGAGAGTAATATTTCATATGCAATATTATCTTCATAAATTCTGAAATAAATCATGAGTAAAGTAGACATCTAGACCTTTCTATACATGTATAATATGTGTTATTTTGAGTTTTGTACAAGGAGATAAAAATTCTAGAAATAAGGCTACGTTTTTCTGGAAAAATTCTGGGCAGAGGTTGAACATCATTAAACTAGGATTGAATCAAAAATTCTGGGTAAAAACCATTATTTTTCCACAAAAATAGACATTCTAAGGTTTCCATGGAATTTTACGGAACCACATTTCGATATTTGTAGAATTAATTAGAATTTTTCAAAGTTATCATGAAATCTGCCCAGAAATGCTGGAACAGCGTTTTTACGAAAATTAAGGTATATAATTGGAATAATGAATCCACCAGGGATAAGAAGGGTCAATAGTGGCTAAAGTACCTCTTAGACTTCGGTTTAAAAAAAAATAATGCGGTTATACATTTATAGGCAATCCGAGGAAACGAACCGACAGCTAAACGTACCAACACCCACACGGACTAAGGTACGGACGTGTACTGTAACACTAACTCTGATGCTTATTGTATGCTTATAGTGATGGATGATTTCATAGACTAAGACTCAGTCTTAGATCACTGTTTATACATTCAGCTTTACACGGGTTATAGTCTTGATAATGCCGTTGAGTTTTCCTAGCGCTGAGGACACGACATGCTATTGTGACACTGGTTAGTGCGACTTTACATGTGCTGTGTGCTATGTACTGTTGATATGTTAATCTTGCATCTGCTGTGTGCTTATGTATTGATTACCGCCTGTAATGTCATGAATATCTCGTGATACATATCGTATTACTTGAGCATGAGGTTAACCGTTACCTGAGGTCCAATGGGCATTGGACCTCAGCTCTTACTAAAGCATCAGGGTCTGGAGGACCGAGGGCCGACGACAAGGGTAAGCAGCCCGCATGAAGATCCGGCCGGAGTTGTTTTTGGACTGTAAAATATTTTGAATTATTGGGATAATTGTACCACTACTATAACAAACCATGGTTAATGTCTTGTAACATACTCATCAGTACTCACTCTTTTGAATTGCTCCGATGCTCCACTTTGATTAAATCATATTATTCCACTTTTGAAAATGGGGTGTTACAATGAGTGCAAACATTGCAAACGTTACATTTGTTGTGTGGTATGTATTGCTGTGCTATTGACATTACATTTGTTGTGTGCTATGTATTGTTGGAACCTTATGTCTGCTATGTGCTATGTATGGTTAATGCTGAAATGTAATGAATATCTGTCATACATATATTGTTTATACTTGATAGATCATGAGGTTGACTGTTACCTGAGAGTCAATGGTTATTGAATCTCAGAATTTACCCTAGCTTCAGGATCTGGAGGATCAGGAGCTGGTGAAAAGGGTAAGCAGCATGCATGAGGACTCAGCCGAAGTTTTTATTTTGGGACAGTATTATGTATAATTTTTGAATATTCAGAGAATTGGACCACTAATGTGCCAACCGAATACACCACAAAGAATTTAAGTTTGCAGTCACTTGCCAGTTTCTCACTCACGCTTTAATATTATAGCTTGAACTGTGAGTCCTATGAGAGATCGAGGGTTGATTTTTATTAGGTCCAACAATACTTAAATATAACCCAGCCAGATAACCACATAAAGAAAAAAAGACCACCTTCTTTGCCTTTAGGGAAGAAAATTCCCACGGATAGCGAATTTGGGGATGAGAGTTCAAAAGCACACTTGGACACACAACCACATAATTCACACAATTTAAAAAAATGAAATTGATGAAATATCAATAAGTCAAGTCAATTTGTTTCTATAAGGACGATGCATGGAAAAAAAGGGAAGTTTTTAGTTTATTTATATAATATTTATAATTATTTTTTTAATTTCTCACTACTATTAGGCTTCTTCTTGCTCAGGACCAACTCCCAAACAACGCACGTTTTAACGTTACCAATTACAAGTTGATGGAAATTCAAAGTTGATATGTTCAAATTTCACTATAAAAGCAGAAAATTACACATAAACCGAGGGGATGATATATATGTCCTGAAAAGAAAGTCAATAACAGTTAAGTTCTGAAAAAAGTCTAAAAAAAGTTATAATAATCTATTCAAATTTGCAACTCATTCTTTCAGAAAATTTATTGACGGATTAACTGTGATTACTTTAATCATTTGGGAACTTATTGTCATTATTCCAGAATATTAATTATCAAGGGACTCTTGATTTTAACAATGTGATGAGATTTTTTATCAAAATACTTTTGTGATATCCTAATATTTCATTGTAATTTGAAAAGGTTGGAGTGATATATAAGTAATGGCCTTCACAAATATAAATGAATTTTTTTATAGAAAAAATAAAACATCAATTATAATTTGTTTTGTTTTTTACCCAAAATTTTTTATTTGTCAAACAAGTTATTATCGTCATGATAGTTACGTGTCATTCTATACTACTTTTATAAAACCTTTCATAAGGGGCAAAAAGTAGTACCAACAAGCTATTTTTTGATGTGGGAAGTAGCCTCATCCTGTAAGGAAGACGAAATAAGATCGAAACCCTAAAATTGTACTTGTTAAGAGATGTGAAAATCATTTTCACTCTACACCTCGAAAGGAAACCCTAAATCAAATATGAAAAATACAAAAGTAGTAAAGAATTAGCACAGTCCAATTCCAGCTAGTTGATGAGAGGGTAAACACCATTTCAACTTCCTTGCTACTTATATAACCAAGTAAGGTACTACACTCACCGCCTTGACCTCTCTTCACTGAAACTTGAATTCCCCACTCTCTCCAATTTTAGTTTCTCGCCATCTCTGCTTTTCAATTTGCTTAGAGCTCGTCAAAGTTGTTTATAAGAACAATTATTTCAAACACGCTTGTATATTGGTTTTCTAAAATATATTTTTTATAAAATAAAAAACAAAATTAAACAAGGGTAGGATTTTTCTTAAAGTTCCCTTTAATATTTAAAGTTTTAGGAGCTCAATATGGGGGTCACAGAAGCTGAAGAAGCTTCAAAGCTGATGTTTATTATAAAAGGAAAATTGTGGAAATCTTCCAAATTCGAGAACGGGGAAGGACAAGTTATCATTAACCCCCAAAGTTTGGGGTGTAACTGGTTCTATTAGCTTAGAGGTAATTTACAAGAGTTTCGTGTGGAAGCTTTAATATTATAGCTTGAACTGTGAGACCTATGAGAGAGAGTTGTTTTTTATTAGGTCCAACAACACTTAAATGTAAACCAGCCAGATAACCGTATAAAGAAAAAGGGACCACATTTTCTGCCTTTAGGGAAGATAATTCCCACGGATAACGAATTTGGGGATGAGAGTTCAAAAGCACACTCATGAACACACAACCACATAATTCAGACAATTAAAAAAAATGAAATTGGTGAAATATCCATAAGTCAAGTCAATTTGTTTCTATAAGAAAGATGCGTGAAAAAAAGGGAAAAGTAAGGAACAAACACAACCACATAATTCAGACAATTAAAAAAAAATGAAATTGGTGAAATATCCATAAGTCAAGTCAATTTGTTTCTATAAGAAAGATGCGTGAAAAAAAGGGAAAAGTAAGGAACAAAACAAAACGTTTTTAGTTTATTTATATAATATTTATAATTATTTTTTTCATTACTCATTACTATTACGCTTGTTCTTGATCACGACGAAGTCCCAAACAACGCATGTTTTATCGTTACCAATTACAAGTTGATATGTTCAAATTTCACTGTAAAAGTAGGAAACTACACATAAACCGAGGGAATGATATATATGTCCAGAAAAGAAAGTCAATAACAGTTTAAGTTCTGAAAAAAATTCTAAAAATAAGTTATAATAATCTATTCAAATATGCAACTCATTCTTTCAGAAAAGTTATTGACGGATTAACTGTGATTAACTTAGTCATTTGGGACCTTATTGTCATTTGTTCCAAAATATTAGTTATCAAGGAACTTTTGATTTTAACAATTTGATGAGATTTTTATATGAAAATACTTTTGTGATATCCTAATATTTCATTGTAATTTGAAAAGGTTGGAGTGATATATAAGTAATGGCCTTCACAAATATAAATGAATTCTTTTTACCAAAATTTTTATTTGTTAAACAAGTTATTATCGTCACGATAGTTATGTTTCAATAACTATTACTTTTATAAAATCTTTCTTAAGGGGAAAAAAGTAGTACCAACAAGGTATTCATTGATGCAGTAAGCAGCCTCATCCTATAAGAAGACGAAACAAGTTCAAAACCCTAAAACTATACTTATTCAGTGAGGTGAAGATCATTTTCACTCTAGACCTTGAAAGGGGAACCTGAATCAAATATGAAAAATATAAAAGTAGTAATGAACTAGCACAGTCCAATTCCAGCTAATTGATGAGAGGGTAAAGACTACTGCTTCCTACCCACTTATATAACCAAGTAAGGTATTACACTCGCTGGTTTGTGCTCTCTTCTTTGAAACTCGAATTCCCCACTCTCTCCAATTTTAGTTTGCTCGCCATCTCTGCTTTTCATTTTGTTTAGTGTTCGTGAAACTTGTTTATGAGAATAATTATTTTCAAACTATGATGTATATTTGTTTTCTAAAATATGATATTTTAAAAAAAATAACAAAATTAAACAAGGGTAGTGTTTTTCTTAATGTTGCCTTTACTACTTATGGTTTTATGAGCTCAAAATATAGGCGTCACAGAAGCTGGAGAATCTTCAAAGCTGATGTGTATTATAACAGGAAAATTGTGGAAATCTACCAAATTCGAGAACGGGAAAGGACGAGGTGAAAATTATCATGAACCCCCAAAGTTTGGGATGAAACTGGTACTATTAGCTTAGAGTTAATTTACAACAAAGTTTCGTGTGGAAGCTTTATATTATAGCTTGAACTGTGAGTCCTATGAGAGAGGGTTATTTTTTATTACGTCCGACAATACTTAAATATAAACCAGCCAGATAACCATATAAAGTAAAAAGGACCACCTTCTTTGTCTTTAGGGAAGAAAATTCCCACGGATAGCGAATTTGGGGATGAGAGTTCAAAAGCATACTTGGACACACAACCACATAATTCATACAATTAAAATAATAATAATTGAAATTGATGAAATATCCATAAGTCAAGTCAATTTGTTTCTATAAGGAGGAAACATGGAAAAAAAGCGAAAAGAAAGGAACAACACAAAAAAGTTTTTAGTTTATTGATATAATATTTATTATTATTTTTGTCATTACTCATTATAGCTATTAGGGTTGTTCTTGCTCAGGACCGACTCCCAAACAACTCACGTTTAGTTGATGTAAATTCAAAGTTGACATGTTCAAATTTCACTATAAAAGCAGAAAAATACACATAAATAGAGGGAATGATATATATATGTCCAGAAAAGCAAGTCAATAATAGTTAAGTTCTGAAAAAATTCCAAATAATAAGTTATAATAATCTATTCAAATATGCAACTCATGCGTTCAGAAAATTTATTGAGGGGATTAACTGTGATTAATTTAGTCATTTGGGACCTTATTTCATTATTCCAAAATAAAGAATTATCAAGGAACTTTTGTGATATCGAAAGATTTCATTGTAATTTGGAAAAGTAGGAGTGACATACAAGCAATGGCCTTCACAAATATAAATGAATTCCTTATATTAAAAAACATAAAACATCAATTATAATTTGTTTTTGTTTTTTTTTTTTTACAAATTTTTTTCAATTTTAGAACAAGTTATTATCATCGGTATAAATATGTGTTATTAACTATCCTATTTTTATAAAATCTTTCATAAGGGGGGGAAAGCAGTACTGACGAGCTATTGGTTAATGTAGTAAGTAATCTCACCTTGTAAGGAAGAGGAAATAAGTTCAAATCCCAAAAATCGTACTTGTTAATTGTTAAAAGAGGTAAAAATTCTTTATACTTTTAGTCTCGAGAGGGATCCAGAATTAAATACAAAAAATATAAAAGTAGTAATGAATTAGCGTAATTCATTTCCTACTAACTGAGAGGGTAAACGCTACTGCTTGCAGCTACTTATATAACAACATCCCCCCCCCCCCCCCCCCCCAAAAAAAAAAAAACACCTGCATCACCTCTTCTGTTTTTCTTACTTGGCTAACTTTCTCTCTCTTTAATATAATATTAATGACCGGACAGATACCATCTTTATAGAATTCAACAAATCACATGGAGAGGACGCCCCAAGGAATTCTATGGATCGTCTTCATCACACAACATTTCCTGCTTGGCAACGCAATGATGGATGGAATGAAAATCACCACCGACGACGCGCACCCGGGTAAAGTTTCCAATCGATGTTTATGTGTATATCTATCTATATGATGACAAGCTTTTATATGTTTCGTTGGTTCGATCACAAGTTTTGCTTTAATTTAAAGCCAACCAACCATATTTTGTTGTACTTTTAATAAATTTGTATCAGATTTCATAAGCATTGACTGTGGAGCAAGCAACGCATACACTGATCAACAAACTGGAATCTCGTACCAGACGGACATGGGTTTTATAGAAAGAGGGAAAAATTATTTGGTGTCACCTGATAATAGAAGCGACATAGATTATCCCTACTTTGGGAGGCAATTGCAAACGCTGAGAAGTTTCCCAGAAGGTAAAAGGAATTGTTACACCCTGAAACCAAAACAGGGCAAAAACAACAAATACCTTATAAGAGCTTTGTTCGCATATGGAAATTATGATGGCAAAAACGAAGCTCCAGCTTTTGACTTGTACCTCGGCGTCAATCACTGGACAGCTGTAAGTCGGGAAAAATATTTTCGACTAGCAGAGATTGTCCATACTCCCACAAGCGACACCATAGACATTTGCCTTGTAAAGACTGGCAAAGGAATACCTTTCATTTCTACGTTGGAGCTAAGACTACTCAGCAATTCTATTTATATCACTCCCTCCCCTTCTAAATCACTATTAATCCTTGATGCCAGAGTTGATGTTGGCTACATTAATTCGACCACTAAGGATGTGTTCAGCAGGTGACTCTAAATTTTGTTCTCTAGCATTTTGTGCTTGCAAGTTAGGTAGGTGGCTTGCATTATTAATATCCATGCTCTTTCTTCACGAATTAAGAGTAGCTAAAAGCAGTTTGTTTTAAATTAGAGTAAAATACTCTAACCACACTTCTGCTTTGCTTTAACTGAATAGACCTCCCTTCTATTTTGAAAACATACATTTTGGTCCAAACCATTAATAGTATTAAAGAACATTCTAAAAAGATTCTTAAATTTTAGTTTATTTATTAAAAACTATATTACACAGACCTCTCCTCTTTTGATTGCAAAACATTTTAGCCAATATATGTATTTAAAAGATTACGCCACAAGTAAGTTTTAATAAATAAAGGAGACTAGGCATTTAAATATATTGAAAAAAAACATGATAACTGTTAAATGAATTAACTGTGCAATGTAGTAGTCAATTTAGCAATATGACAAAAAATAAATAAATATATATTAAGATTATTTTTTAATTTTGGATAACAATATGTAATTAAATGATTATTAAGTATATTTATTTTGAGGGGCATTTTTGTCAAAACGATGGGTCAATGCTATGATTTAATGGTCTCAATTAATGGTTGGATAGATGGAAGTTAAATATCAAAACTAAAAGGAAGTTTTATGCAATATAAATTCTGATTTCAGAAAAGATCCATATAGGTTTTCAAATTAGAGAGAAGATATTTATAATTTAGATTAAATAAAGGGGACATTGATGTATTTTACTCTTAAAATTAAAGGAAAACAGTAATTTTTTATTTATTAAATAAAATAAGAGAGTTGCTGGGAGAACCTTGAGCTAAAGATAAGGGTATGTTGAACATAATCTGCTTCTAGCTTATTATGACAAGCTACTCGAAGTATATCATTTTTAAGTTTCAATCTTTATCCCAACAACTCAGGTTGTATTTCTCTCATTTTCCCTTTTCATTTTCTTCTCATAATCTCATATGCAAAATTAGATTAAAACAATAAATAGTTCAGATTCAATATTTTATAAAATTATTTCTCTAAATAAGTAAATTTAAACTCTTAAAATCTAATATATACCGTACCATTCATGACTAGAATCTAGAGAATAAATAAATAAATAATATTTTATAAAATATTATAATAATAATTTTATAAAGTATTAAATCTAAACCATCTATTTCATTATCTAACATTTGAGATAAAATTATGAGAAGATAATGAGAAAGAGGATAATGAAAGTATCCTCTTCTCAACAACTCTCTCTTATATTTAATAAACTAAAATCACTTATTTTCTACAATTAAAAGAATGGGGCAAAACTCCTACTAGAGTTGAAGTCTATGCCGAAAATATACAATTACAATTTACAGGAAAATATAACACTCAAGCATCCTAGCTCCTTTGCATTTGAGAGGCATAGACTATCCTAACAAAACTCACTTATGTCTTGCCTTCTCTCTCTCAATCCCTATCCTAAAAACTCGCTTATATATATAGGTACATGGATGACATATATGATCGTCTGTGGCGCCAGGAAGAAGTTTTTAAGGTGAAAGATTGGTTCCCATTCAATAGATCTGTGAATATTGATCCAGCTGGAAACACAAATAATGATCCTTATAAGTTACCGAGAGAAGTGTTGACATCTGCCTCCCAACCATTGAATCGCTCATTTGCTTTAAATTTAGATACTGTTTCTGACTGGGGAATTACATTTGAAGAGTCTTTCAGCTTTTATGTCTACTTTCACTTTGCTGAAATCGAGCAGCTTCTCCCTGGGCAAAAAAGAGTAATCAATATTACTCTTAATGATGAACCCTTTACCAAAGAACCTATCACTCTTGAATACTTGAGACCACTGACAGTTGTTGCTGTTACAAATCGAAGCCGTATTCGTTTCAGAATAAGTGCAACACCAGAATCTGATGCTCCTCCAATCCTCAATGCTTATGAGATTTATAGATTCATAACACCTCTAACTTCCCCAACAGACCAAATAGATGGTATATATATGCTCTACTGTTTCCCTTGTATTCTATCATTTCTGTGTGTGTATGTGAATGTGTTTGACTTTGACTCCCGATCCCCTATTTATTAGTGGATGCCATTTTGGACATTCAAAACACATACAAAATCTCCAAGGTTGATTGGCAAGGTGACCCATGTGCTCCCAAGGAATATGCATGGCAGGGACTTAGCTGCACATATGCCATCAATGATTCAAACGCAAGGATCACCTCATTGTAAGCCTTCTTCTTTTGAACTATACTAAAAAATGTTGGATTTAATAGAGCAACATGGTGAAAATGGTTAAGTCATGAACATTCCTTGATTCAATATGAACGATATGTGATTAGTTCCACTCATTCTGAATGTTTGATTCTCAAATGTATATATATATTGGACTTAACTCGAGTTAATTTGATGTTTAAACTCTATTTGAGGAAATTTCGTGTTTTAGCATTTATTGTTTATTGCAAGCAGAAACTTGAGCATGAGCAAGTTGACAGGGCACATAGCTACTTCATTTTCACAACTCACTGAGTTAGAGTCCCTGTAAGTCTATAATAATTTATTATAAAAGTTGGGGTAAAGTCCCCACTAAAAATTTTATTGGTGGGAAGGACTTAAATCATATTATTATTACTTTGTGTGTACAAAATTTATTTTGCAGAGTACTGATACTCTGTATGTATATAAAAATTTACCAAGTCCTTTTCATATATAAAATTTTTAATGGAGTACTTTTCTCCAAATTCTCCAATAATATAGTCTAAAGTATTTCTTTGCTTTGTTGTAGGGATTTGTCAAGAAATGATTTATCAGGATCGATACCAGAATTCCTAGTTGAATTGAGAAATTTGAAAGTTCTGTAAGTATTGGTCGACTTAAATTGTGTATGATTTCATACTATAGTATATATTAAGTTTTCAACTTCCAAGATCGTCAAGTGAATATATTTCACAATGTCTTCTACAGTAATTTGAATGGCAACAAGCTTACGGGCTCTATTCCCAAAGCTCTCAAGGACAACCCAGATTTGGAAATGAGGTTTCTCACCCTAATCTATACTACTAATAACTCACTTGCGTGATTGCCTTTTTTAATTAATTGATTAATGTTAATTTAATGTGATTAAGCTGGATGCGTTTCATTGGTGATCAAGCCAATATTATTTTTCTTATGTTTTCTGGCAACAGGGGAAAAAAGATTTTTGACCATTTAATAAAACTCAATACAATTACTGAATCATTTGTAATGCTAACTTGATTTGATTTATCTTTCAGTTTAGAGGATAATCCTGGCCTGTGTTTGAGGCATCCATGCAAAAAGCAGAAGTTCGTCATTCCATTAATTGTATCTGTTTCAGCTTTGACTGTTATAATCTTGGTTTGCCTAGGAATATGGATCTTCAAAATGAAAAAAATGAAAGGTACGCACAGATACTCCTTATTTTTATCACTTTGTCCTCATGTGTAACTTCTTCTTCGGTAAAGCAAAGAATGAAATGAAAAGATCGATGAAATAAAAATAATAATTTTATTGATGAGAAATATTTGTGGGAAAAATCCCAATTAAATTTAGCTAAAATACCAAAATCAGTCATACACTATGTACAAAATCTTAATTAGGCCAAGAGGATTAATTAGGGAATTATAAATCTTGCTAAATGACCACATTGCCCCCACACCTTTTCCCCAAAGCCACCTCTACCACCAATGGGCCGGTGCTATGCAAAAGTGTTTGTTGTGAATAGAAAATGGATACCTGTGAATTGCTAAATTGAAATCAAAAAATTCTGAACATCAATTTACAAAATTCAGAAATTTATCATTAGTTTTATTGACCTAATTAGAAATTTGTTAAAAATGTCGGTATGATATGAATTTTGGTATTTCATCTAGATTTAATTGGTATTTTCCCATATTTTCATGTCTTTGAATAAAAAGATAACACTTTTAAATATTCGTTAACTATATAAGTAGTATAATACGTACATATCACATGCTTCGAATCATCGAGAAAGAAAAGATTCCTTCTCTTTTCGATACAAACCAAGGAAAAGCAAATCACCAACTTGGGCTAATTCTAATAATACCAATTCTCCTTTGCGCTAAAATAATTATCCCAATTTATTAGTCATATCCCTTTGAAATAGTAGAGAAAATATCCTAGTTCTAAACTTCTAATTAATGTCAATATTCACTTATCATATCTTGTGTAATATTCGTTTGCAGCGGATTCTACTGTTTCAACAAAGCAGAAAGCATCGGAATATTTAAGAAATCGTTCTTTTTCATACCCGGAGGTTCTTGAGATCACCAATAACTTCCAAAACATGATTGGACAAGGGGGGTTTGGAAACGTTTATGCAGGAACTCTTAAGAATGATACTCAAGTTGCAGTGAAGTTACTTTCTCAATCATCAATGCAAGGTCATAGAGCATTTCGATCGGAGGTGAAGTCAAAATCTAACACTGAAATTATTTTTCTTTTATCTCACGGATGCCTGGCTTTGTGTGACATCATATTTAATTAGAAACGTAATTTGTTATTGTTGTATATATAATGAAATTGCAGGTAGAAGTTTTAATGGTTGTTCATCATAGACACTTGGTTTCTCTGATCGGATACTGTGAAGAAAATGGTGCTAGGGCATTAATTTATGAGTATATGCCTAATAGTGACCTCCACCAACATTTATTTGGTATGAAGTTTTTCTTGTTAAAGCTTTCTTTTCTTTTCCATATTTTTGGACATATTCTAAGTAGCTACATATTTTAACCAGGCTTGCCTATTATATACTCCTTTGGTCCTATTTTTTGGGTAGAGAGATGGTGCTTTTTTTTATCCTCTTTATAAGGCACATCATTAAATTTTTTACTTGAATGTACAATTTCACCCTTCATTTATTATTATATATGTACTCCAGTCCATAATAAATGGCGCTTTTACAAGAATATTTTAGTCTAAAATATAAGTCACTTTCAAGATAATTAATATTCATTTTGAAATTTTTTCCTTATAATTAATGCTCATTTAATTTTGCCCATTCATTACATTTTCAAATACATTTTCTAATAAAGGTAAAAGTGAAAAAAGTTCTAATTATGACAAATTTAATGAGTTAATTGTCACTCCTTTTTCCCATGAATCAATTAAAGTGGCTATATTATGGATAAGAAGAAATAGATAGTTATTACTTAAAGAATGTGTATTTATATAAGGATAAAGTTGAAAAACTATTGAATTTTAATATACAGTTAATGAACTTTAAAGTTTTTTTAGTATCTTATAAATAAAACTAGAGGAGCATACAATCTCCTTGCAAATACAATCTCCAAGCACGTACGTGTAGTGTGTCTTCTACCTCTTTTCTGGACTACTCACTATTTAATATATTAAAAACGTGTCTCATATGGATTAGTTAGACATTGAATTGAAAGGATATAAAGTTGACCTAGTTCCTGTCAATTGACTCAAGTCATTTTATTTTTTATTTAAAAAAGAAAAAGAAAAAAAAGAAAACAGCATTAACTTATACCTATATCTCACATTCAACACTCAACATGTTCTTGTTGTGTGATTTATCATCAACTTGTCATGCAAAGTTAGCCAACCATCCAAATATCACTGGATGCTTGAAAATCACATTCAAATTGTTATTTACACATTCCATCTTCAAAAGCACATAAGTTGGCAAACTAGAGTTACAGTTAAATTGATTTACCCATAAATAAATAATTATAGAGTAAACACCCTATTTGGTCCCTGAAAAAAAAAAAACACGGACCCCTTTTTCGTCCTTAGGGACTAAAATAGGACATTTTCATGGACTAAAAAGGAGTTTTTGGAAATTTGTGAGAGATCAAACTCGTTCACCAATCAACCCTTATTCGTCCTTTTCAAGGACTAAAAAGGGGTTTTCTTTGTTTTAGGGACAAAATGGGGTCCGTGTTTTTTTTCCAGGGACCAAATAGGGTATTTACTCATAATTATAATAGCTATAAAACAAATATAATTATACTAAAGATTCATTATTTCTTTTTAAATTATACAAATTACAAGAGCTTATTAATTTGTTGAATACTGAGTTCATTCTGACCAAACTAATATGGAAATCTACGTATATCCATTTCGATAACTTTAGAAAATGAGGAGATATATATAATTTCTAGCCACAATGGTCCTTTAGTTTCATTGATCAACTTGTGAAGATATAAATCTAATTATACAGGTAAGAATGCGGGTGCTTTGAAATGGAAGGACAGGCTTCAAATTGCTTTGGATGCTGCACATGGTAAATAATAAAACTATATTTGTTAACCTTTAATATTTATGAGATTGGTGCAAAAAGGAAAGTTAGTTAATTAAGATAGTTATTATGACATGCTTTTCTCTAAAACGCCCTAATCATTTTTCTTAATTCTCTCCATCATCCCTCTCTTTTCTTACCTAATTACTATTGAGAGAGCAACAATATGAGTTATTTTAGAAAATATTGACAAATATGAAAATAGGTATTATATTTAAGAAAAGATCAATTCTCCAAGTAGGTCATACATTATGAAATGGGGGAGTAAAATTTAGATTAAAACAATTTTTTAGAAAAGGCTTAAACAAATGAAACTTGCATTCTAATCTTACAAATTTGTATTTATATATTCATAGGAAAACTGGAGTTTGGAATCATTCTTCTCCTATTTATACAAGTATTGACACCAATAATAAATGGTTTATTTGGTTATAAATATAATATATGGAGTGCAGGATTGGATTATTTGCATAATGGTTGCAAGCCAGCGATAGTGCATAGAGACCTAAAGGCTTCCAACATTTTGTTAGACAAAAATATGGAAGCTAAGATTGCTGACTTTGGACTGTCTAGAGTTTTTGAAAATGATATTGATACTCATTTCTCAACTCGTCCTGCTGGAACATTTGGATACCTTGATCCTGAGTAAGTATTTTTATTTTTATTTTTATTTTTTATAGCATATGTATACATGTGCATGCGTGTGAGTTTTCTTCAACTAGGAAGCCCTAAAAAACTAATTTGAAGCTGCTTACAAGAAATTGGACTTGAGTATCATACTCCCATTCCCATCTTGGGATTCCAATATTAAACTTTGGATTATCTATAATAAAATTAAACCATCCAAATTTTATTATATATTTTTTAAATTTAACATACTAAGTCCTATTGGAACAAAATGTAAACTAAATTAATTTCGATGGTTCAATTATCCTTGAGATGACTATTAAACTTGGAGGCGCAAACTGAAAATCAATTAGAATTAATTGGAAGACATATTAACCTCACGTGCACTTTGGTTCATAATACTTTTTTAATAGTATGACATTAAAATATTATCAAACCGGCACAAGTTATATTTTGGAAGAAATATAATATTAATTTTTTTGATATTCAGCTAATATGCATGAGTGAAATTTATTCAGATATTTTTATTCGTATACTAAACAATTCATGATACGCAATCGTAGTTGAGAAGAAAATTCTATCCCTTACAAAGCTAGGGAACAGATATTTTTTTAGGTCTAATATAACCCTTGATTAGTTTCCATCTGTTCCATTTTAGCAGATTTCACACTTCTGGAAACCTCACAAAAGGAAGTGATATTTATAGTTTTGGAATAATTCTATTAGAGCTAATTACTGGAAAACCAGCAGCAAAAAGACAACCAGACAATTCCTTTAGTCTCCTACTTCAATGGGTCTCCCTTAAACTTGGAAGCAAGGATGTTCAATCCATCATGGATCCAAGGTTGACAGGACAATATAGTACTGTTTCTGCTGGGAAATTTCTTGAGATAGCTATATCCTGCACTGCACCATCTGCAATTCAAAGGCCTGATATATGTCAAGTAGTAGTTGAACTAAGGGAATGCTTGGCAATGGAAATAAACTTGGAAAGCACTAGTTACAACACTAATTCAAGCACTTCCATGGATTTGATGAGCAACGCGAAATTTGATTCGGAGTTTAGTATTCCATCCGCTAGATAAATATACTTGCTTACATTTTGGAAACAATCTCCGATCAGAAGCTAAGTGATAAATTTGTTTATTATATGATTTTGAAACTTGGATTGATGTTAATTTTCTCTGTTAATTTGATATTTGTATTTGAAATTGGATTTTGAAGTGTGAAAAATATATATGGTTGAATTTCTTTGTGGCTGCAATGAGATTATATTAATTAGCATATCATTGTCTAGTTAATGTGGTTGATTTGTCTCTTTGAAGAACTGTTTAGTACTCAAATTTCAAGAAGACTCATGTTGCATTATTCCAATTTTAATTGCATATTAAGTGGTTTTAAACAATATCTCAAGCGGTAGTAGCTACCTATGTTTGTAAGAGCTACTATTAATTGAGAATATTGAACTCAAGTGTTATCTTAAGATTTTTATTAAGACTTAATGAATTTTAACTCTCATACTTTTTGAGCAAGGATAGTCATTCTTTCATTACAAAGAGCATTCATCAGTCATATTTTCAATTCCATACTATATCATTCACTCATTCACCATTTTTATGAAAATATCAAAAACAATAGTTAGCATTTAATTATATTTTAGTTTATTAATTTGAAAAGCCAAACCAAATTTTGCCTTTGTTTTTATTACACTTGTATGACATTTAGATTACTTAGACATCAATAAAAGACTCCTCGAAGAAAACGATCCTATGTTTTTTTATAGGCAATCCTTAGTTAATTTTTTTATTGTGTACCCCTAACAACAAATGTAACACCCTATTGTTCAAAAGCGGAATTTTTTTTTCATCAGAGTAGAGCATCGGAGCAAGAGCAAGTAAAAGAATGAGTAACTGATATATCATTAACTGTGGCGTATCCGTCTGTTTATAATGTACAGTACATTTATCCGAGTAATGTCATAATGTTACAAGTCTAAAAATAGGATCTTCAGTCGGGTCTCTACGCGTGCTATTTACTTTGCTTACTCTTGTCTTCGGTCCTCGGTTCCCCGGACCCTGAAGCTATGGTAAGAGCTGAGGTCCAATGCCCATCGGACCTCAGGTAACGGTTTACCTCATGCTCATGTATAACAATGTATGTAGGACAGATATTCATGACACTACAACAATAATCAACACATAAGCACACAGTAGATGTAAGATTAATATATTAACATTACATATCACATGTAAAGTTATCTATACAATTCACATGTATAGTCGTTTGCACCTCACCGTGCCACGATGGCCTATCGTGTCCTCAATGCTAGGAAAACTTCAATGGTATTATCAAAACCATAACCCGTGCATAAAGCTGAATGTATATGTAGTGATCTAAGCCCCATAAACTTAGTCATGGTGCATGTCCAAGACAGAGTCCCGTCCATGACTTTATGAAAGTATCCATCACATACAAGTATACAATAAGCATCAGAGTTAGTGTTACAGTACGCGTCCGTACCTTAGTCCATTTGGATAGCGGTACGCTTGCATGGTCGGTACGTCTCCCGATTTTCCCGGATATCCTATAATAGTATTATCGCATTATTACCTTGTAAATAATATCTTAGGAGATATTCTAGCCATTACTAGCCTTTTTTCCCCTGGTGGATTTGTTACTCCAATTATATCCTTTTATTTTTCAAAAACGCTGATTCAGCATTTCGGGCAGAATTTTCACTAACTTTGAAAATTCATAACTAATTCTACAAAAATTGAATCGAGGATCTGTAAAATTCCCGGACTCTTTAGGATGTCTAGTTTTGAGAAAAAATATTAAACTTCACCCAGAATTTAATAAAAATTCCCAGTTTTCATGTTTTCACACGCTGCCCAGAAATTTTCCCAGAAAACATAGCCTTTTTTCAAGAATTTTTATCTCTTTGTACAAAATTCAAAATGACACACTATAGGTACCTTTAGAAATATTTATATGTATAATTTAACCATGAAAAGTTTCAGAATTAATTAACTTCATCTTCCTCATAAAATTATGGCTTCTTTGTGGCTGGGTTTAAGAAACTTTTACCGAAAAATTTTTTAACGTTACTTTGATGTTTCTCTTCCAAAAATTTTTCTCTATCACTTCCTTCATCATTTTTTTTTGAAATAAACCCATTTCTAACCATAAAACCTGAAAATAAAATTATTCTAGCATATTTAAGATCAAAGAAAAGTCTATCTATGAATCTAAGAACTCAAACTTAAAGGACTTACTTGCAAATGCTCTAACTCCTTCAAGCTAGTTCGCACTCATCCTCACTTCTCTCTAATTTCAGATTGCTCTTTCTTGTTTTGGTGTGAAGAATGAATGAACCCAAGGTGCCTATTTATAGCAATTTGTCATGGCACTTTGGTAAAATTTTCAAATCTAACTCTTCTTGCATTTTGGCCATTGGATGCAATTTACTTTACAAGAGTTGATCTCATTCCTTCATGTGATTAGAAAACCCTAACTTAACCTACAAGTTGTCTCCCTTCTTCAACAAGTTTTCTCCCTTAATTGTTTTTGATAATAATTAATTGATTAATTAATTGATCATAAAGATTAGTGTTCAATTAGGCAAATATTATCTCATCTTTATTGGATTAATTATTTGAGATATTATTTTAGAAAGCTTGGCTCTCATGGCTCCAACAAGGCTATTTTGACTTTAATTACAACATGTGCTTTATGAAGTTAATATCTAGTTTTTTTTTTTTTTTTTTTTGGTTCAATTCTCCTCTTCCTTCTCATAGCTTGAATCCGTGGCCTCCCACCCCTCCATACACTCTTGATTTTGTGTTTCTTTTAGCCAAGTAATAGATGCTTAAATCTCTCTCATTGGTTCACAACTTATCACTTGGATTAAGCTTTATTTCATGTATTTAATTTAGGCCATTAGATCTAGCTTTATGCGATTAAATCTTGGCCTTCCATATGTGTAGAAAAATCCTACTTAATTATTGAAGATTTTATTTTTAAATTGCATGTGCTCTTGAATATATTATTAGATAATCTTTCTCTCTCTTCTACATGTGCAATTCGACCCACATCCTTGACTTTAGGGAATGAATATTTAATCTTAATTAGTACTCCTAATATAGTGGTTTAGATGTTATTAGGTATAATTGACAAAGTGTGATTGGTTCCTAGGTTAATTATGATCATTAATAATTCATTTTATGTTAATCTTGAACCCTTATTGGCCTTTGATCTTTAATTAAGTTGATACATCCCTAATTGATAACTCTTAATTTGTCATTTGATTAATTATGAAGATTTACACAATTATTTAAGTTAGTGAAAACTTAATTGCCCATTAATTTTCGTTAATTTCTTTAAGTATTCCCATAACATTTTCTTGCTTATTTTAATTATATAGGAACCATGATTTAATATGATAATTATATTGTTTTTATGATCCTTAGATGTAGCCTAAAAATTAGCTTTTGGTTTAATTTAATTCCAAGAGAAAATTGCCTAAAATATAGCTAACAAATTACAAAACTTTGAGACCACATATTCACCTTTATTTAATATTTATCATTTTTATCAAAATATAACATTTATGGTAATTAGGGATTTTAGGGTATTACAACAAAGCCCTCATCAATCTGTTAATACTTAAATCTAAACCAGCCAGATAACCATATAAAGAAAAAACGGACCACCTTCTTTGCCTTTAGGGAAGAAAATTCCCACGGATAACGAATTTGGGGATGAGGGTCGAGAAGCACACTTATGGACACACAACTACATAATTCACACAAATTCTTTTAACAAAAATGAAATTGATGAAATATCCATAAGTCAAGTAAATTTGTTTCTATAAGAAAGATGCATGGAAAAAAGGGAAAATTAAGGAACAAGACAAAAAGTTCTTAGTTTATTTATATATTTATAATTATTTTTGTCATTACTCACTATATTAGGCTTGTTCTTGCTCAGGACCAAGTCCCAAACAACGCACATTTTAACGTTACCAGTTACAAGTTGGTGTAAATTCAAAGTTGATATGTTCAAAGTTCACTATAAAAGCAGAAAATTACACATAAACCGAGGGAATGATATATATGTCCTGAAAAGAAAGTCAATAACAGTTAAGTTCCGAAAAAATTCTAAAAAAAGTTATAATAATGTATTCAAATTTGCAACTCATTCTTTCACAAAATTTATTGACGGATTAACTGTGATTAATTTAATCATTTGGGAACTTATTGTCATTATTCCAGAATATTAATTATCAAGGAACTCTTGATTTTACAATGTGATGAGATTTTTTATGAAAATACTTTTGTGATATCCAAAGATTTCATTGTAATTTGAAAAAGTAGGAGTGATATATAAGTAATGGCCTTCACAAGTATAAATGAATTCTTTTTATTGAAAAACATAAATTATAATTTTTTTTAACCAAGAGTTTTTAGTTGTTAAACAAGTTATATCGTCACTATAGTTATGTTTCATTATTTATGCTACTTTTATAAAATCTTTCATAAGGGGGAAAAAGTAGTACCAACAAGCTATTGGTTTATGTGGTAAGCAGCCTCTCATCCTGTAAGGAAGAAAAAATAAGTTCAAAACTGTAATATCTTGAATTTTGAGCCAAGTAACTTAAGAATACGCTTTGTATTTAACGGACGACTAGACCTAGTTCAAGAAAGTGTGACAATAATATGACAAGAATTTTCTTGGTATTTTAGTAAAATATTAGTTGAATATTTTGGTTTTCCAAATTTTAGATTTTTGTGATATAATGTGAAATAAAGATATTTGTCATGGAATTAAAATTCCAATGTCCAATTAAGGTCACAATTTGAAGTAAAAGAAGGTTGTTTAAATTTTTCCTTAATAAATATAATTAAGGAAATATAAATGGCACTTTAAGGTTGTTATTTGCCTATTTGAGAGATTACTTGTTGAGTTTGGCCAACAAGTGAATTTTTAAAGAAATTATGGTTACTTTGGGGTGATTTAAAAGTAAAATTTGGGTATTATATGATTATTAGTATTTTTGAAATAATGTTGAAAGAATTAATTGAAGGATGGCACAAAGGTCATATGTTGAGAAGAAAGTCAAATAATCTTCCTTCCCAAGCCACCAATTTCGTCCAAGCATGAGACAAGAGAGAAAGAAAATGATTCAAGCAAATTTAAAGCCAATGTGAAAGCCAAACCAAGAGTCGATGGCTTAGGAAAAATGGACCAATGAAAAAGGGCCAACAAGGGATAAATGAAGGATTCTTTTCGAAGAAATTGGAGACAAAATCAGACCCTCTTTTCAACCAATAAATTGCGCCAGTTTTAAGGATAAAAAGATGAAGGAAAAGTCCAACAATAATGATAGGAAATAAAAGTCAAAAAGCTTAAGGTTGAAGCCAATTAAAATTATATCATCAAAGATGATGTAGGGTGGCTTATTGGACGAGAGTCAAATTAGGCATCATGAAGACACAAATTCTTCCTCAAGAAGCATGAAGGTGTCGTCCATGAAGAAGGGGAAGGGTAATACACAAAACACACATGCAAGAATGCAAGGTCAAAAGCAATTAAACTTATGAGGATAAGTGGCAACTTAAGGGAATTAAATTGGACTTTTGAAGGCAAAGTACAAGAATAGTTTAGGGTAATTAAGAGCCATGAAAAGTCAACGTTTCTTGTCCTCTAAGCCATAAAAAACGTCCAGCCATAATCATGAGGGAAGAAGGAAGATTTTCAAGCTAATATGAAGCCAAAACATGAAGTCAAAGCTTAGGAAAAAGTTAGCCAATGATAGAGGACCAAATAGGATGAAGTGAAGGCTTATTCTTGAAGCCAAAAGGAGACAAAATCTGAATCTCCTTCAGCTCTTAAATGACGCAAAAGAAGAGTAAAATATAAGGCAATTCAAGCAATTAATGAAGGTAATTAAAATCAACATACTTGGAGATAAAGCCTACTACCTTGTACTAATCATTAAATCCAAGTTTGAACAAAAAGGGGCACTTGAGTTCAAACAATAATCTCATCCCATTTTCAGCCCTTAAATGGCGTCAGATTTTGAGGACAAAGAGGGGATAAAATGACTTGCAAGATAAACCAAAGCCAAGCAATTATGATGGGAGGCTTGGCCAATAAGATAACCTAAGTATAAGACTTAAATCTAAGTTAAAAGGGCTTGTGGGACAATCCAAATCTCTGCAAAAAGAAGCAGATTTCGTGCAGCAAGAGAAAAGGGCAGAAAAGTCATGAAAAATTTAGATAAAATGAGAATAACACATGTTAAAAAGACTAGTCAAACAAGGAACCAATAGGAAGCAACTTGAAGGGATGATTTAGGAAGTGTTAGGCCATTATTTAAGGGTACTTTGGCCTTAATTTATGCTGCCCATTTCGTCCAAGAGAGAGTGAAGAGAGAAATTCATACACAAAGAAGAAGAAGAAGACACACAATTGAAGCTCAAGGTAAGTAGTCATGGTTTAGGTATCAACTTCTTTTCTCTATTATTTATGAAAGCTTTAAGGATTAAAAATGCCATTATATGTGGTACTTTAAAGGAAGTCTGAAGGTTTTAGGAGGTTCAAGAAGGAGATAAAAGTTGTCAAAGTCCAAGATCAAGCCTAGTGGTAAGAACATCCATTTCTTCAAATTTTTGGAATCTCAAGTTTGAAACCTAGATTTCATAATTTGTGGTAAACTTAAAGAAAAAAATGGATTTTGGTAAATCTGAGCTTACCAACATGTTCCTCATGGAAAATGGAGTAGGAATATGCTGGTGAATGAACTTCTAAAAGGATTTTCAAATATAAAATAACATGCTCTTTAAAGAAGTGAAAATCACCAGTTCTGGAAAATCCTGGGCAGCAGTGGTTGTTTAATGGTTTTAAAATAGAAAACGAAGTCAAATGGCCATGAATATTTACAGGCTTAAAGTAGACATCTGGAGCTTCATTGTGGTATATAATTTTGTAAATTTTCAAGATGTCTACTAGGAGAAATAATTTTTGTAAAATAGCCCAGAATCTGAAACGTTGCCTCTGACCAGTGAGTGATATTCTTACACAGAAAAATTATGCGTGTGTTTTTGGCCTTTGGGAGTGTTTTTATTGAAAACTAGACATGTCAATGGTTCAATGGCCACTAGAATAATACAAAAATGATTTTTCTAGAATAAATGGTGAATATTTGAAGTTAAGGCATATTTTCTGGAATTTCTGGAAAAATGGGCGAATTTCATGAATTACAAAGAAAAGTTTATATAAGTGATTAAAGTGAGATATATTTGCTTTGTTGAGGGTCCACACATGTCTATAGTAATTTCCAAGCACAGGGAAAATTTATTGATTTCGATAAAATTGTCAAGTAGTAACTGTTTACTCGCATACTCTATGTTACTTTGTATGTTTGTGGTGCCATGATTGAGGATTTGGGCTATAGGGCCTAGTGGTTTGTGTGTCCTCGGGTCGCTATCCGTAGGGCCTAGTGGACTGTGTGTCCTTGGGTCACTACCAAGCCGTTGATGCATTCAATGTGGTTAGGGTTTGAATCCCTGGCTACAGTTGTCTTCCTAGCGCTGAGGATTTTTGGGGGCTGGCCTTGGTAAGGCAGCCCAACGGTGTGTTGATTGTGATTCTGAATGCATGTGGTATGTTTACCATTGTTGATTTGTGATTTTCCTAATTGTGGATTGCATACATATTATATATGAGTTTAATAGTTACTCTGGGGTTCAATTTTGAACTCCAGACTGTGCTAAAGATATAGGTGTTTCTGGCTAAGTTGACTGAAGATTTGAAGTAAGGGCATGAGCTAAGCCGAGGGTTGAAGAAATAGGGGATGCCCTATCGTCTTGTGTATTTTATAGTTTGGGATGACTGCATATTTTACTTTTGCCCGGTATTTACTTGGATTATTCTACCCTAACCCTACGGGGAATATTTGCTGTTTACTTTCCGCACTTTTACCAGTATTGTGTACGTTGTCCAAATCGATCAAATGCTCTGCTGTGTAATGCTCTGATGTATGATAATATGAGAAAATTGACTAAGGAAAGGTAATAAATAAAAGAGATCCCTCTAACCGCCACCCGAGAGAGCGAGGCCGGTAGGGGTGTAACAAAAACTTTGAAACTGTACTTGTTAAGAAAAGTGAAAATCTTTTACACTTTAAGCCTTGAAAGGGGAACCCTGAATCAAAAATGAAAGATATAAAAGTAGTAATGAATTAGCATAGTCCAATTCGAACTAAATGATGACAATGTAAACACTCACTACTACAAATAAGGCGTTTAGCTTCTTTTTTTTTTTTTTTTTTTTTGCCTTTTAACGTCTAAAAACAGGGGGAGGCCTATGGCAAGGACATAGTAAAGTAAGGATACAACATCCCTAAAAAACCCAGACACTATAAGAGACCCGTAAGAGACTCACAGCATCCCCTTTTTTGGGACGGCTTAAGATCTTTTTTAGAAAAAAAAAAAATCCTCAGCTCCTCAAAACCAGCAATCAAACAATAAATCATAAGAACTAAGACCGAATCAAAAACCAAAAATTGCCGCGATCAAACAAGAACTAGAATCACCATAAACAAGAAATCAAACCAAATCAAGCAAAAAAAAAAAAAAAAAAAAAAAAAAAATCGAAGGAGTAAGAAACTATGACGGAAGATTTTCACCATCGCAGATCCGAAACCGAAGCTGAGATGTTTAGCAAGCAACAACGAGTGAGTGATGGAGGCCTACAACAAGGCTCAAGGAGTGCGATCTAGAACGCGAGGTTTGTTCTCACCATCGCAGATCTGAAACTGAAGCTGGGATGTTTAGAAGGCGACGGCGAGGCTCTAGGATCTGAAATCAAAGTTGGGATGTTTAGAAGGCGACAACGAACTAGGAAGGATGGCGAGCAGGAGTCCCAATATAGTATTGGGATGCCTAAAGTGGAATTTTAGGCCACTTTTAGTGTCTCAATTCTAAAAGGGACACCAAAAATAGTGCATATGGCGTCTCTTTTCTAAATTGAGATGCTAAAAGTAGACTTTTTGCGTCCCAATTTTAAAAGAGATGCCAAAATCTTCCACATAATTACAAAATGCTACTGCTTTTAATTTTTACTTTCTTTTTTTGCTAAAATCACCTTTTTAGGACAGAAATATATATTTTTTGTAGTAATAACCACTGCTTGGCTAGTTGTATAACCAAGTAAGCTATGACCCTTAACGGTTTGAGCTCTCTTCTCTCAAACTCAAATTCCCCACTCTCTCCAATTTTAGTTTCTCGCCATCTCTGCTTTTCAATTTGCTTAGAGCTCGTCAAAGTTGTTTATAAGAACGATTATTTCAAACACGCTTGTATATTTGTTTTCTAAAATATATTTTTTATAAAATAAAAAACAAAATTAAACAAGGGTGGGATTTTTCTTAAAGTTCCCTTTAATATTTCAAGTTTTAGGAGCTCAATATGGGGGTCACAGAAGCTGAAGAGGCTTCAAAGCTGATGTTTATTATAAAAGGAAAATTGTGGAAATCTTCCAAATTCGAGAACGGGGAAGGACAAGATGAAAATTATCATTAACCCTCAAAGTTTGGGGTGTAACTGGTTCTATTAGCTTAGAGGTAATTTACAAGAGTTTCGCATGGAAGCTTTAATATTATAGCTTGAACTGTGGGTCCTATGAGAGAGAGTTGTTTTTTATTAGGTCCAACAACATTTAAATGTAAACCAGCCAGACAACCGTATAAAGAAAAAAGGACCACATTTTCTGCCTTTAGGGAAGATAATTCCCACGGATAACGAATTTGGGGATGAGAGTTCAAAAGCACACTCATGGACACACAACCAGATAATTCACACAATTAAAAAAAAAATGAAATTGGTGAAATATCCATAAGTCAAGTCAATTTGTTTCTATAAGGAAGATGCGTGTAAAAAAGGGAAAGGTAAGGAACAAAAAAAAGTTTTTAGTTTATTTATAAGATATTTATAATTATTTTTGTCATTACTCATTATATTACGCTTGTTCTTGATCATGACTAGGTCCCAAACAACGCACGTTTTATCGTTACCAATTACAAGTTGATGTTTTCAAAGTTGATCTGTTCAAATTTCACTGTAAAAGTAGGAAACTACACATAAACCGAGGGAATGATATATATATATCCAGAAAAGAAAGTCAATAACAGTTAAGTTCTGAAAAAATTCTAAAAATAAGTTATAATAATCTATTCAAATATGCAACTCATTCTTTCAGAAAAGTTATTGACGGATTAACTGTGATTAACTTAGTCATTTGGGACCTTATTGTCATTATTCCAAAATATTAATTATCAAGGAACTTTTGATTTTAACAATTTGATGAGATTTTTATATGAAAATACTTTTGTGATATTGTAATACCCTAAAATTCCTAATTATTTCATAAATACTATATTTTGATAAATAATACATGATAAATAAAGGATAGTATGTTGTCTCAAATTTTGTAATTTATTTATTATAATTTTTTGGCAATTTTCCCTTGAAATTTAATAAATCAAGGTTAAATTTTGAAATTTCATTTAGGAATCATAAAATACAACAAAATTATCATATTAAAACTTAGTTCTTATTTAATCAAGAGGGGCAATAAAATGTTATGAAAATACTTAAACAAATTAAGGAAAATTAACAACAATTAATGGACAATTAAATTTATACTAATTAAAATAATTGTAAAAATTTTCATAATTAATCTAGTGGCAATTAAAGTCATCGATTAGGGATATTTTGGCTTAATTAAAAATCAAGGGCCAATAAGAGTTCAAGATTAGCATAAGATGAGTTGCTAATGATCATAATCAACATAAAGACCAATCCCACTTTGACAATTACACCTACCAACATATAAACCACCACAATAGGAGTGCTAATTGGGGATTAAATATTCAGCCCCAAAATTCAACAAAAGTGGCTCATGAGAGAGAGTAAAATAGAGAGAGAATTTATACTATTATAGTTAGGATATTATATAGGATAATAGCACATGTGTTTAAGTAAAAGATCTTCAATGGTAAATGGATATTGTTGATATCATTTTTCTCAAATTACTTGATCATTCTTTGATTTTTTTTTTTTTTGGTATCAAAGCATTTATTATGGCACGAATTTAACAAAGTTATTTCAAAGTTTGGTGCCAAAGGCGGGGCTAGTCTATGTGGATCAATCGATAAGTCGCCGTGAACTCGGTGAGACTTCCATGATAGACACCTACCTGGCCAAATTGTTTGATTAACAGAGTTAGGGTTCTAAGCCTTTAACTTAGAGCATGTTTTGAAAATGAGTACTGATATAACTCTGGTGTAATGTTGTAGAGATGGACGGAGAGGAATTTCCGCACGTGAACTATTTTAGAAAAATGAGACGCACCGCCGAAAAATCCGTAGTTCCTGAGATGGTAGGATGTAGGCTGAACCCTGAACCAATCTACCCTCCACCCGAACCTGTACCTGATCCAATATATCCCGCTCTCGAACATAACTTTGAACCGGTGTACCACTTTGAGTCAGTGCATCACCCTAATCTTGAAAAACCCCCTGTACCCATTCATGACCATGAACCTTCAAACGTATACTATCCTGAGTTGGTATACAACACTGAACTCGTATATCATCCTGGGCCGGAGTTTCCATTTGAATCCATTTATAACCTCGAACCTGTACACGACCCTGAACCAGTCTACTACCCTGAACCAATAGCTAGTATTCCTTCTGAGCCAGAAAGGCCTGTCGGATCAGATCATTCATCCATTGACGACAACCGTGAATATTTTCAGCTGCTAAGCTATCAAGACGACTCCGAGAGTGAATGTTTTTACGAACCAAAATCCCTGCTACATGTCCTCGATACAAACAAAAAGCTGATAGGTGCTCTACGAACGGATTACTTAATGGCGGAGCGACACAGTAGGACTATGAAAGGGACGTACTTCCAGTACCTGGAGCAAGGTTCTTCTTTGGGGTCTCGATTATCATTATGAACCCGGGTATAATCATAATCAAGGCATCATCGAAGGCCTTATAGGTGGTCCATTTTTTTTTCTATGCTAGTTGTTTTCTTATATAGCAAAGATATTTTTAAGTTTAGTGATGAGTAGATTAACTAGTATTGGAACATTTTCTTTTTATGAAGCATCTAGTCAAGGAAGGAAAAGTATTAGTGGACTAGTACCTAAATATATGTTAGCAAAAATTAGTCTATAAATTAGTTAGTTTTCTTTTATTCCATCAGAATGGGCATCCACACTGGTTAAAATAAAACTTGGAAGAAAAATATTCCTTTAGGAAGCACATAAGAAGGGAAGTGAGGTTTATGTGGTGTATGATATTTAGCTTTGATATTTCTTATATGATTGATCATGTTTCTAAATGTTTTAGATATGTCGTAACCAATCTCAAGAATCCCTTTCTTTATTTTGTTGTAAAGATATATGTCTTATTAAATAGAATTTTGACATCATTATGTATCGCTGAAATTTATGATGAATCAAGCAATGCCTTGTATGAACTCTCTTATATCATTTAGACCATTTGTTTGTTATAATTGTAAGTAGTACATTTCATTTCTCAATTTTCACTCAAGGCATGAAAAAGTTTCTAGACTATGGTATGTTTGGTTGAGATTTCTAGTTGAAACCGTCGTTATTAGGGAAAGGTTAGAGAACTTGGCACAAAAGAAGGATGTAATTAGATCTTTATTTTATATTCTTTAATTTGACTTTGAAAATCTTGTTGATGATTATCTCTTCATTGTATATTCTTTTGAGTTAGTTTTAAAAGATGCGGAAAAAAAATTATGGTTTTATTTAGAGAAAAAAAAGGGGTCATACTTATAGTATGTATCTATATCTTCTCTTTAGATAGTTAAGTTAGTTATAACCGACTATGACAATCTGGGGGTATAATTTTCTTTGGATTTACTTGTATTTCGGTTGTGAAATTGCTGAAGAAAGGAGTTGAAGTATAATTTTCCGCCCTTTTATTTTTTTGTTGTGATCATAAAATGTTCATGAATGGTGATTCATTGGTATTCCTTGGAAGGTATGTAGGAGATAAATATTAGTTGACTTTTTGTTGTTGCTTATTTAATAAGCCAATTCGCTAGATTTCCATTCATTTTAGTGGCCAGTGATCAAGCTTCTTGTTATTTAGTTTACATCGTACATCTTGTGCTATTCATCTTGTTAGATTGCTACAATTCACTAGTTTCCAAGGGTTGCTTGACCATTTGGGTGAAATTATTTATTTATTATTCTTGCTAGATTGTAGTGCAATCATCCCTCAGTTTCTTTGTTCTGCCGCATTCGCTTAGGATTAACAAAATTTGTTGACCTTGGACATTTTTGCTGGATTATTATTGTTTTGTGAGTTAATAGGATTTCTTTGTTTAGTTTTACTTTACCAAGAGTGGGAAGTGCTTACTATTGAGCTTCCCTTGGTCTTTGAAATTCGTACTACTAATTTAAAATAAAAAGGGTAAATTAAGGCAAAAGAGGAAAATTTCCTTTGTTCTGTTTCTTTTGTTTTAGAAGTGATCAAATGCTTGCTGCTAAACATGTTTTATGTAATATGAGATTGCGTTGGGTATTGGTGCTTTGAGCATGTTGTTGAGACTCTAAATCTGTATGAATTATTGCTTCTAATGTTATCCAAATTTCTGTACACATGCATTTGAACACTTTTCTATTCTGGAAATTCCCCTCCAAATCTAACTTATAGGCAGCATTTTGTCCAGTATGTAATCTGTTCACTTGGAAATCTAACTTGAGTGTTTCACTTGAGTTTTCTAAACTGAGTTAGTGTGAAACCATGTTTTTCAAAGTTATTCTTCTTTGAATTTGTTAAAATCTAAGTACTGTTAAGTACGCATTGTTGCGGTACTTCATTAAAACCTGTGCATGTAGCTATTTTAGTTCCAACCAGCTAACTGTGAGAACTCTAAGTTGTGACACTTGTGTAGGGTTTTGGTGGGAACTAGTCGTATGTTCGAAATAGCACCTAATTCTTCCAAGTCGTTGCTATAGGTGGTTGGAAACCTAAGTGTTTTGTGTTAACCTATTCTAGAAAAGAATTTGCATATCTAATGATGCTATGACTTGTATATCCGTGTTATATTACTTGCCTCATTTAATTATGTTGGAGAATCTGAGTTTAGGAATGTTCCTTCACTATACCAGAAAATTTTTAACGGATTAAATTCATAAAATTGGCTTGGAGTATACCATTCTAAGTTCCGTTTTAGTGTGTGCATTGCCACTCTTTGAATTTTAGCTATCACACTTTGTGAAATTTTATGGACCAATGAGGGAGTTTTAAACACAATCTATTAGACTAAATGAAGCACAATTCTTGAGCCATGAAGGGGAGGGGGCACGATTTTGCTTTTGAGAAAGAGGAAGTATAATTGTTTGATATTAAATCAAAGCACATGGGATAAAAGGCCACATGGGGTGAGGGAACAAATTGGAAGAGGATAATGTACTTAAGATAAGTAAGGGTGGAAGAGGATAATGTACTTAGGATAAGGTTTTAATGACAATTAATTAAAGCAAATGGAAGAGGATCATGTACTTGAGTTAGGGTTTTTAATGGAGATGGAAGAGGATAAGATTATGAGAAAGTTGAAGAAGATAAAAGGGTGTGTGTGTGTGTGTGTGAGAGAGAGAGAGAGAGATTATTTGAACCAACCAATAGGAAAAATTAAGCAAAAATTTGGCTAAATCCTATGTAAATTGGATGGACCAATGAGAGCATTTCTCTTCATAGTTGGTGTCTTCATGAAAGACCAACACCCATGAGCCATTGATTAAGAAGGATAATCTAATGGTTTAGGATCATGTAATAACCCAGGTATTTCAGAATTAAAAATAATAATAAAAAGAATAATAGTAGTAAAAATTAATTAATTAATTAAAATAATTAATTGAGACAGTGAGCCATCTTGTAATGATAAGATAATTGTGTCTTTAATACGAAAATATGAGTTCAATGTTAGAAAATGGATTTCTTTTAGATGATTTTTATTTTTATTCTTTCTTATAAATGCTAACCAAAGTGGGCTTGTGGTTTAATGACAAAGGTGGCCTTAGATCCATGAGATTATGGATTCCTATCCTGACTATGCTATGGAAGTAATTTTTTGTTCTTTTAGCACCCAAAGAAAATTATAGTAGTGCCCTCATGTAAAAAAAAAAAAAAGGAGATATTTTCCATTCTTTTACTTTTCCCGTCGGATCATCAAATATGGTGGATATAGAGAAAGAAAAATTTCTGGAGACTTTTCAAGCACGCCCGATCATCTTCCCCCATCATATTGCTTTGCTTCTTCTTAGGCAGTACCGAAACCATGGAGCTTTCTTCCCTTCTACGGTTCGTGGTTGCTGTGTGTGTGGTAATTCCCATCACTCTTTCACCATTCTCCTCCATCCTTCCTCAACTACATCGCCCTCTGCTGTCGATTAAGTTGTCCACCACCAGTGTGTGTCTATGGCTGCAGCTGGTGAAACGGTCCAAGCCTTAGTATCCTTAACCTATGGTCTTCTTCCTCTGCCTTGCTCGATGCTGCAATTTGTGTAGTTGTGTCTTCATCATCTTCCTTTGCTTCTTTGCTGAGACTGTTGGCTACTCCGTCCTTCACCTTTTTCCTCTTTCTGTATTTTTTTGTGAGACGCTCTGTACATGGGGAGAGTATGAAGTGAAAAAGTCGAGGGTGATAACTAGGAAAGAGTTATATAATTACGATCGCAACAGGTGAGTGAATAACGTCCCAATTAATTTATGAATAAGTTTTTCTTTTACCTCAATATACATTGTTTAATAGATTCATATGTATTATGATATAATTATTCTTATAATCTTAACTATTATGCCATTTGATGTATTTCAATTATTCCAGTTTGTTTTTGAAAGGAAGTTGTATTTACTAATATTCCTTGTATCTTAACTATAATATTTGAATATTTAACGTAGTTAGCGAAATATTTGATCAATGTGTTTTATGTATGGATACGGTGAAGAGATCTTCCAAATGGAAAATATGATAGATTATGTTGAAGAATAAATCCTGTTTATGTATAGAATTTGGAAAGGTATAGTTTTGAGATATTATTTGCAAACCCTTATGCTGGGGCATTTTATTACAAAGTATTTGATACAATCTATCTATAGCTTAAAAGGAGACATTTTCATTGCTTTCGATAAATTAGCCCCAGGCATGCTTATAAATGTTTTTGAGAGGACTGAATACAGAACGCTGGTTACTAACAGCAGTACTATTAGTCCTTGGTGCACCACGGTTAAACCTCGAGCTCGCTTGTTATTCGTGGGTTTGGTACCTATGCTTGTTTCGTAGCCTCATGCTACGCTTGTTTTGTGGCTTCGAGCTGCGCTTGGTTACTTACCCTCGTAGACAGTGTGTCCACGCTTGTTTTTGTGGCCTCTAGGCCGCGCTTGGTTAGTTTCACTCGTGGGCTGTGTGTCCACGCTTGTTACTCCATTCTGTTGAGGTCCTACGGAAAGATATGGTTTGAGAACTATGTTTTAAATTGATTTTGTTATATCAAAGGCTTACTATATATTTGGATTTATTTGATTAACGATATTTTATATAGCTTCACTTATGTTTATGATTGCCATACTGTTATTACTCAGAGTTAAATCTGTCTAAATTACTCTCATTAGTATCTCATTAAATTTTATAAATGGGACGTTATTCACCGGAAATATTTTTGGCCTCAGATAGTGCGGCAGGTCATGCTCATCTTGGTGACCACTAAGGTCAATTTGGCTAGACTGAAGTGAAGTGCCATTCAGACAGTTCCTAATTCAATGTAAAGCTTCAAGCTCTTTTGTACATGTTAGTAAATCTTGTGTAGGTGCTCCACGTAGCTTATAGGCAGGATCTCTATCTTCCCTTGTATTTTGGAATATATGTATGTGTATATGTTTTGGTGGTGCGGAGCTCCTGTTGCTATTATGAAAATTCAGGTCATTGTAGAATTTTAAGGAAGTCAAACTTATATGCGAGACTTTGCCTAAAATTTCTTCGAGAGACTTAATATTTTGACTAAATGAGGTATGCTACGTATATGAACTTAAAATGGTTTAAGTATACTTAGGATTATTGTAGTAGTTTTGATGTTATCAATGATATTGTGAGTAGTATTTAATATTTATGTATAAGTTTAAGGCTTAAGGAATGTGAGTTAGTTCACATTTCATGCCAGTCACCCCTAAATTTTTAGGGCGTGACAATGGAATTTCCTATAAATAGAGACCTTGAGCCTCTTCATTCTTCACACCAAATCAACCCCAAGTGGTGATTTATAAAGAGAGTAGAGAGAAGTGAGAGCTAGTGGGAAGCAAGAAGGAGTAGCAAGGTTCTTCAAGGGTAAGATCTTTGGTTCTTGAGTTTTAAGCTTTAGCCTTTAAGCTTTTGTAGTTTCAGTATAAATGTTAGTTTGATCTTTAATCTTCAAAGAGTAGTGTTGTTTTCATGTTTTCATGGTTAAAAATCTGCTTATTTCAAAAATTTTATGAAAATTATGGTAGAGCAAGATTCTTGGAAGTTGAAGATCAAAGTAACGAAATTCTCTAGCGAAATTTACGGTTAGGCATTTTTGAAAGTGAGTTACAAAATGGCCATGACATTATGTTGAAGATGAAGTTCTAAAATTCTGAAATTTTTCATGGTTAAAGTAGACATCTAGGGCTTTTCAAAAATACCCAGACTGTATCATTTGGAATTTTGTACAAGGAGATACAAATTCTTGAAGAAAAGCTATGTTTTTCTGGAAAATTCTGGGCAGAGGTTAGAAACGTGAAAACTGGGAATGATTCACAAATTCTGGGTAAAAACAAGTATTTTTACTCAAAAATATACATCCTAAGGATTCCGGGGATTTTTACGGATCCTCGTTTCAATTTTTGTGGAATTAATTATAGTTTTTCAAATTTAGCGTAAAATCTGGCTGTAAATGCTGAGATCAACGTTTTTGAGAAATAATGGGATAACAAATCCACCAGAGGTAAAAAGGTCAGTAGTTGCTAAAATATCTCTTAAGATATTATTTACGAGGTAATAATGTAGTGATACTATTATAGGATATCCGGGAAAACATCAGGGGACGTACCGAACAGACTAACGTACCGCTATCCGAACGGACTAAGGTACGGACGCGTACTGTAACATTAACTCCGATGCTTATTCTATACTTATATGTGATAGATGATTTCATAGGATCATGGACAAGACTTGGTCTTGGACATGCACCGTGACTAAGACTCTGTCTTAGACACTACTTATACATTCAGCTTTGTACAGGTTATAGTCTTGATAATTCCATCGATTTTTCCTAGCGCTGAGGACACGAGAGGCCATCGTGGCACTGGTTAGTGCAGACGTAGATAGCTTTACATATGTTGGGTGCTATGTACTGTTATTGTGACTAATCTTACATCTGCTGTATGCTTATGTATTGATTTATTCTTTGTAATATCATGAATATCTGTCATACATATATTGTTTACTTAAGCATGAGGCTAACCGTTACTTGAGGTCTAATGGGAATTGGACCTCAACTCTTACCATAGCTTCAGAGTCTGGAGGACCGAGGGCCGATGACAAGGGTAAGCAGCACGCATGAGGACCGGCTGGAGTTTTATTTTGGAGATGTACTTATATTTCTACGTAGTTAGAATTTTGAATACTCGGATAAATGTACCGCTATTATAAACCGGATACGCCACAGTTAATGTTATATCAGTTACTCACTTGCTCCGGTGCTCTACTCTGATGAAAATATTTTCTTCCGCTTTTAAAAATGGGGTGTTATAGATATCCTAATATTTCATTGTAATTTGAAAAAGTTGGAGTGATATATAAGTAATGGCCTTCACAAATATAAATGAATTCTTTTTATAAAAAAATAAAACATCAATTATAATTTGTTTTGTTTTTTACCAAAATTTTTTATTTGTTAAACAAGTTATTATCGTCACAATAGTTATGTTTCAATAAGTATATTACTTTTATAAAAAGTTTCATACGGGGAAAAAAGTAGTACCAACAAGGTATTCATTGATGCAGTAAGTAGCCTCATCCTATAAGAAGACGAAACAAGTTCAAAACCCTAAAACTATACTTATTAAGAGAGGTGAAGATCATTTTCACTCTAGACCTTGAAAGAGGAACCTGAATCAAATATGAAAAATATAAAAGTAGTAATGAACTAGCACAGTCCAATTCCAGCTAATTGATGAGAGGGTAAAGACTACTGCTTCCTACCTACTTATATAACCAAGTAAGGTATTACACTCGCCGGTTTGTGCTCTATTCTTTGAAACTCGAATTCCCCACTCTCCAATTTTAGTTTGGTCGCCATCTCTGCTTTTCATTTGGTTTAGTGTTCGTGAAACTTGTTTATAAGAATATTTATTTCAAACCATGATGTATATTTGTTTTCTGAAATATGATATTTTTAAAAAAATAACAAAATTAAACAAGGGTAGTGTTTTTCTTAATGTTGCCTTTACTACTTATGGTTTTATGAGCTCAAAATATAGGCGTCACAGAAGCTGGAGAATCTTCAAAGCTGATGTGTATTATAACAGGAAAATTGTGGAAATCTACCAAATTCGAGAACGGGAAAGGACGAGGTGAAAATTATCATGAATCCCCAAAGTTTGGGATGAGACTGGTACTATTAGCTTAGAGTTAATTTACAACAAAGTTTCGTGTGGAAGCTTTATATTATAGCTTGAACTGTGAGTCCTACGAGAGGGGGTTATTTTTCATTACGTCCGACAATACTTAAATATAAGGGATAAGGGTCTTAAATGCCATGGAAGTTTTCACTCAGGAGCACTAGTAAGACGGAAGTTTTTTTTTGGATCAAAAATGCCATGGAAGTTCACAAGACATAGCAATTTTGCCCCGGAAGTATCATTTTTGCCACGGAAGTTTTATTTGAGCAATTTTGCCGAGGAAGTTTACACTCAGGAGCAATTTTACCTCGGAAGTTTACAAAACGTAGCAATTTTTCCCTTATGTCCCCAAATATTAAATTTGACTATTAAATCAGTCAAATACCACACATGTCATGCCTTGAAAAGGTTGAACTTGGAGTCAGAGAAGGAGATCCTTCAGATGTTGAAATCAAGGGCGCAGAATTTGTGAAGCCGAAGGCTGGTCAAAAGGACCGAAAGATCTGTCACAAAACGCAAATGAAACGCAAAACGAGAAATGAATTGTTCCAAAAATTGATTCGGTAAAACAAATCAATAGTGATAATATTTACGTTTGTATAAACCGATCATTTGCTTAGATCATAAGTGATGCTTCCTTTGGGTTTTGTGACAGTCGACCTTTCAGTCCCTTTGACCAGTTTGGCTTCACAAATTCTAGCCGCCTTGAGCTCAACATCTCAAGGATCTCCTTCTCTGGCTCTAAGTTTGACCTTTTCAAGGCATAACATGTGTGGTCTTTGACTGATTTAATAGTCAAATTTAATATTTGGGGATTTTAAGGGCAAAATTGCTCCTCAAGTAAAACTTCCGGGGCAAAATTGCTCCTCGAAAACTTCCGTCTTACCAATGCTCCTGAGTGAAAAATTCTGTGGTATTTAAGACCCTTATCCCTAAATATAAACCAGCCAGATTACCATATAAAGAAAAAAGGACCACCTTCTGTGTCTTTAGGGAAGAAAATTCCCACGGATAGTGAATTTGGGGATGAGAGTTCAAAAGCACACTTGGACACACAACAACATAATTCACACAATTAAAAAAAAAAATTGAAATTGATGAAATATCCATAAGTCAAGTCAATTTTTTTCTATAAGGAGAATGCATGGAAAAAAAAAAAGCGAAAAGTAAGGAACAACGCAAAAAGTTTTTAGTTTATTGATATACTATTTATAATTATTTTTGTCATTACTCATTATAGCTATTAGGGTTGTTCTTGCTCAAGACCGACTCGAAAACAACTCACGTTTAGTTGATGTAAATTCAAAGTTGACATGTTCAAATTTCACTATAAAAGCAGAAAAATACACATAAATAGAGGGAATGATATATATGTCCAGAAAAGCAAGTCAATAATAGTTAAGTTCTGAAAAAATTCTAAAAAATAAGTTATAATAATCTATTCAAAGATGCAACTAATCAACTGGTCTTGATGCCCTAGGGTTTGCTCTACTAGGGTTTCATGGCCGATATGGGGTTGGCTGTCGGGGGGCGAAGGAATGTTCCTATGCAGGAGTAGTACGTACAGTTCATTCATTGTGGGATGGGGAGTTGGAATCAAAGTTCGCTGATGAAGATACAGGGTTGGAAGATGAAATTACACAAGAGCGGAATGAGAAGGGATTAATGGTGTTTACACTTTCGGAAGGTTTCAAACACGAGCATGGCATTGTTGGCGTCAAACTCTTGTTGTTAAAGCCTTGGGAAGGAAATTTACCTGTGATTTCATGCGGCAGAGGCTGGAGACTCTCTGGTCGAGAAGTGGACGAATTGCTGTTATGGACGTGGCAAACGGCTACTATCTGGTCCGTTTTGAATCCCTTTCTGACCTTAATCTAGCCAAGAATGAAGGACCTTGGATGTTGCAGAATCATTATCTTGCAGTTCAAGAGTGGAGGCCAGATTTTGACCTTAAGGTTAAAGGAATTAGTAAGATAAAGGTGTGGGTAAATCTTCCAGCATTCCCTCCGGAGTTTGTTAAGACACAGTTATTGAAGGATGTTGGTAATTTTCATTGGAAGGTATATTCGGATGGATTCAGTGGCCACAAAAGTTGCTAGGGGAAGGTTCACAAGATTATGTGTGGAAGTTGACTTATCTAATAAGCTTGAACTGAGTTATATTCTAGATAATAAGCAAAGGGATATTGTGTATGAAGGGCTAGAAGCTATATGCATGGACTGTAAGTTTTATGGTCACAGAACGGCTGCTTGCCTGAAAGCAAGGTCTATTTTGGGCCAGACGAGCGAGCGGATCTTACCTCGTACTCTAGATGTTTGGAGAATAGTGGGCAAGAAAGGGGGCTCGATTCATCATGGTAAAAAGCATGTGGTTGCCTTAAATGCTGAAAATATTTGCAGGAATCTTCTAGACAGGTGAGGGCAAAGGATAGTATCCTGAGCTGCACGGTTGCTGCAGTATCTCCAAATGAGGGGATCGTACAGGCGTCAGGTGATAGGTTATTGGCAGGGACTGTGAGTTTACAACAAAAGGAGGGAGGAACCAGTATGCAAGAAGAGAAGTTGGTGCAAGGGAATTCGAGTGGCAGTGGCTTTAATGAAAATATCATGACAAATGGAGTGTCAAATGGTGGTGACGTGCCACGTAGCTTAATGAATTCGATTGTGGAGTATGTGGGGTCCTTGGTTGCTGGTATGAATTTAGAGGTCAATGTTGTGGGCCAAGGAGGAGAGGTATCAATGATTGAAGTTAATGGTAATGTATCAAGTATTAATAAGAGCTTGACCGAGAGCATGACAGTTGGTGAGAACTTGACAGATTTGAGCATGAAAGTTGGAGAGGAACCTTTTACTGGTGTGTCACGTGGCTTACTGAACCCGAACGTGGTATGTGGGGGGGTATTCGGCTGATAGTAAGCTAGCTATCAACGATGTGGGCCAAGGAGGAGAGGAAGCAAATACAATGGGTGCAAAGCAGCAAGCTGTTAATATTGTCTCAGGGATTTGTAATGGTTTGACTGAGGGTAACATGAGCCCTTTGAAGAATAGTGGTCATAAGAAGAGAGGTAGACCGGTGGGAAGTGGAAAGCCCAAAGTAAAGGCGGGAATTGGTGGCAAGGTGCCTCAGGTGCGCGTTTTACCTGGCCATTCTCCATAGTTTCCATGATGTCAGTCCTAGTATGGAATTGCAGGAGGCGGACAATACTAATCTTGGGCGCTAGCTGAGATTTTTGATCTTAAAATATAATATTATATTATTGGTATTAGTTGAGATGAAGACTAGTGGAGGAAAGGGTTTGAAATTGCGGAGGAAGATTGGGTTTGATAGCTCCTTTGTGGAGGAAGCGAGGGGTTTCTCTGGAGGGATTTGGGTCCTTTGGAAATCTCAAGATGCTCACGTTGATATTTTAAATAATTCTTTTCAGCATGTTCATATGAAAGTAGATGTTCTGGCCCATGCTTTTCATTTTACGGCGGTTTATGCAAGCCCTAGGGAGGAGGAGTGTAAACGTTTATGGGAGTGCCTGGATACCATTGCAGGTACTACTGTGAATCAATGGGTGGTTGCTGGTGACTTTAATGAGATTGCGGATGTGAAGGAAAAAAGGGGGTAACTTGATGATATTAAGGTGTCAGGTAGTTACTACACATGGATGGGTCCAAAGTGGGGCCATCTAGATCGTGTTTACAAGAAACTTGATCGTGTTATTGCTAACTCATCCTGGAGAATGACTTTCACCAAGGCGGATGTGGTTAATCTTCCGTAATACAGTTCGGATCATACTCCTATCTTTGTTGAGGTGTCTAGCCCTCGAGGTAAACGGAGTTAGACCTTTTCGCTTTCGGGCCGCTCGATTTGGATGAATCACTCTGAATTTCCTGAATTTATGAATTCTCAATGGAAGACCTATTTAGACCTCCCAATTATGTTAGCTCGTTTGGTTACACCCTTGGGGCGATGGAACATCGAGGTTTATGGTAATATTTTCCAGATGAAGAGTTCCCTGAGCTCTGAATTGGAATTGCTACAGCAACAACGTGGAAGTAATGATTCGCTATATTGCGTAAAAAGGAGTTGGAGTGTAAAAATAGCTTGAATGAGGTCTTATTGCAAGAAGAGATGTTATGGTTTCAAAAATCTCGACATCAATGGCTTACTGAAGGGGACCGAAATACTAAATTCTACCATCTTAAAACTGTAACTAGGAGGAGTTTTAATAAAGTGGCCAGACTGAAGAATGAGCACAATATTTGGGTGGAGAATGATGATCTCCTTAAGGGCATGGCCTTTTCTTATTTCCATAACTTGTTTTTAGATGAGGAACCTACCCGTAGGTGGCTTACTTCTTCCTAGCCAAGTGTACCTCATACTCTGTTGGATAGATTGCATCAGGTTCCTTCTTGTGAGGAGGTCCAAAGGTGTCTATTTAGCATGGGAAGTTATAAAACCCCTGGTTTTGACGGATTCCTGACGGTGTTCTTTCAGAAACAGTGAAGTGAGCTTCGTCACAAGATTATGAGGTTAATTATAGATGTTTGGCATAATCCTTCTTATTTTTCGTTTTTTAAATGCTACTCTGATAGCATTGATCCCTAAAGTTCAGGTACCTACGATTATGTCTTAGTTTCAGCCCATATCACTTTGCTCAGTTTTGTACAAGTTGATTGTGAGGCGGTTATAGCCGATAATAGAGGTTATTGTGTCGCCTTTCCAATCCAGCTTCGTTCCCCATAGGCAAATACATGATAACATTGTCATTGCTCAAGAATTGATTCATTCAATGTATAAAATGCGATGGAGGCAATTTATGGCAATAAAGGTTGATCTAGAGAAGGCATATGATCGAGTGAATTGGAATTTTTTGCACAATATCCTTGGGGAAGCTGGGTTTCCGTGCGCTACAGTAGAATTGATTATGCAAGCTATTACCACTCCTTCCTTTAATATCTTGTGGAGTAGGGGTAAAACTTCATCGTTCAAGCCTTCTAGGGGAATCCAACAGCGTGATCCCTTGTCACCGTATCTGTTTACATTAGCCATGGAAAAATTGTCTCATATCATTTCCACGGCTATTAACGGAGGTCTTTGGAACCATATCAAGGTGGAACAGGGAGGCCCCCCTGTTTCCCACCTTATGTTTGCTGATGATCTTATGTTATTAGCAGAAGCAAGTGACATTTGGAGATTATTATGAAGTGTCTCTCTTTATTTGAATAGATCTCAGGTCTAAAGGTAAGCATTTAGAAAACTGTCATTTATTTTTCCAAGCATATATCTGAAGAGCTGGTTGTTACCCTGGTGGCTAAGAGTGGCTTCAAGAGAGTTAAAAGTGTTGGTAGATATTTGGGGGCTTTGATGGTGCATGGGCGAGCAACAAATGTTACCAACGTATTGTGGACAAGTTACGAAAGAAACTAGGTGGGTGGCAGCAGCAGTACTTGTCTCAAGCAGGTAGAATAACTCTTGTCAAATCAGTATTATCTGCTATTCCTTATTTTCATATGCAATATGCTAGGCTCCCCCTAAATATATGCAATGAGATTGACAGAATTCAAAGGAATTTCATCTGGAGTGATTCCCTTCAGCGGAAAGCTCTTCATGCCTTAAGTTGGAACGTGCTAACTAGTCCTAAGCCTATGGGAGGGCTTGGGTTAAAATCGACAGCAATTATGAATGATGCTTTTCTCATGAAGTGTGGTTGGAGGTTCCAGAATGAGCATGATGCTCTATGGGTTCAATTTTTACGAGGTAAATACAAGGTACAAAATGGTTGTCTTCCGATTCTTAAAGTTGGTTGTTCAACGTTCTGGAGCTCTTTATGTAACATTTTTAATAATGAGGAATGAGGTGGTATGGGAGATTGGAGATGGGGCTTCTATCTCCTTTTGGAAGGATAAATGGGTGTCCTCTTCTATTTGCTTGCAAGATTACATAGTGAGCAGCATTCCTGAAGACATGCGAGATTGCATGGTCAATAGGTTCGTTGATCATCAAGGATGATAGGATCTACCATTACTACACAGCCTACTTCCACAAAATGTGGTTGATTTAATTAAAGGTATGCTCCCTCCTTCCTCGGATGATGGAATAGATCGTTCCTTCTGGTTATCTGAAGACTTAAATGGTGTTAGTGTTAAAAGTTGCTATCTATACATAGCTGAAGCTAGTTTCCAACAATCCGATATAAATTGTGACATATTGGATTAAGCTATGGAAATGGATGGGACCACATAGAATTCAAATTTTTGGTTGGAAATTGTTCCATCAGAGGCTCCCCTTGAGGTCATGGATCCATGTTTGGTCTAATAACGATGGATTGTGCCCATTGTGCCAACAAGAAGAAGAGACCAGTTTACATGCTTTTAGAGATTGCCATGTGGTGCGTGCTTTCTGGTATGAGGTGTTTCCTGTTCCTCAATTTCAACCCTCTTGTAGCTATGACTGGACTGATTGGGTAAGGGAGAATTGGATGTGTGATGAACTGGGACTTGGGGAATTTCGTTGGCACGATTTATTCATCGTCTCTTGCTGGTTTATTTGGAGATGGCAAAATGCCCTTATCCATAACACACAAGATGAGAGTGCTAGATACAGCCCGAGGCCCATCCTTGAGTTATTGAGCGATGTACAATCTCCAACTATCAAAAGGAGGTGTAAAAGTTTAGTTCAAAGTCTTTCTAGTGTTTGATGGTCCTTTCCAGAAGTTCCCTTCGTGAAACTTAATTCGGACAGAGCATCAAAAGGTCCTGAACAGACCGATGGCGGCTTGTGGGGGTCTGTTGCGTGACTATTCTGGTAAGTGGCTTGGAGGCTTTACTATGCGGCTTGGAAGATGCTCAGCGCTGACAGCTGAGTTGTGGGGAGTCTTGAGAGGATTAGAGATGGCATGGCAGGCAGGTTGGAGGCATGTAATTTTTGAAAGTGACTGTTATTCAGTTATTGCACTACTTTCCAAACAAGGTAGTGCAGCTCGTGAGTCCCATCTGGTGTCTCGGATACGAGCAATTACCAGTAGACATGCAATGGGTTTTATGTTTCCAGCATGTTCTATGGGAAGGGAATCAGTGTGCAGATTGGTTGGCTAATTTCATTTTGGCACATGTGGAATTCCCGGATGGAACTCACTTCTCTGATCCCCCTACTAGTCTCTATCAATTTTTAGTTGCTAATCTGATGGGCATAGAGCATGAAGGAGGGGCTTGAGATTTTAATTGCTTTTATGTTTTCTCGTTGTTTCTATTCTTCGTTGTGTTATATTTGATTGTAAAAAAAAAAAAAAAAAAAATGCAACTCATTCTTTCAGAAAATTTATTGAGGGGATTCACTGTGATTAATTTAGTCATTTGGGACCTTATTGTCATTATTATATTCCAAAATATAAATTATCAAGGAACTTTTGTGATATCGAAAGATTTCATTGTAATTTGGAAAAGTAGGAGAGACATACAAGCAATGGCCTTCACAAATATAAATGAATTCCTTTTATTGAAAAAAAACATAAAACATCAATTATAATTTTTTTTTCTTTATACGAAATTTTTTATTTTTAAAACAAGTATTTATCATCGGTATAAATATGTGTTATTAACTATACTATTTTTATTAAATCTTTCATAAAGGGGGAAAGCAGTACCCACAAGCTATTGGTTAATGTGTCAGTAGTCTCGCCTTGTAAGGAAGAGGAAATAAGTTCAAATCCTGAAAATCGTACTTGTTAATTGTTAAGAGAGATAAAAATTCTTTACACTTTTAATCTCGAGATGGATCCAGAATCAAATATAAAAAAATATAAAAGTAGTAATGAATTAGCGTAATTCATTTCCTACTAACTGAGAGGGCAAACGCTACTGCTTGCAGCTACTTATATAACAACAACCCCCCCCCCCAAAAAAAAAAAAAACACCTGCATCACCTCTTCTGTTTTTCTTACTTGGCTAACTTTCTCTCTCGTTTATATAGTTGCACTGCGAACGGAGATGTTATATTAATGACCGGACAGATATCATCTTTATAGAATTCAACAAATCACATGGAGAGGACGCCCCAAGGAATTCTATCGATCGCCTTCATCACCCAACATTTCCTGCTTGGCAACGCAATAATGGATGGAATGAAACTCACTACCAACGACGTGCACCCGGGTAAAGTTTCCAATCGATGTTTATGGGTATATGTATATATATGATGACAAGCTTTTAAATGTTTCCTTGGTTCGATCACAAGCTTTCCTTTAATTTAAAGCCAGCCAACCATATTTTGTTGTACTTTTAAAAAATTTGTATCAGATTTCATAAGCATTGACTGTGGAGCAAGCAACGCATACACTGATCAACAAACTGGAATCTCGTACCAGAAGACATGGGCTTTATAGAAAGAGGGAAAAATTATTTGGTGTCACCTGATAATAGAAACGTCATAGATTATCCCAACATTGGGAGGCAATTGTAAACGCTGAGAAGTTTCCCAGAAGGTAAAAGGAATTGTTACACCCTGAAACCAAAACAGGGCAAAAACAACAAATACCTTATAAGAGCTTTGTTCGCATATGGAAATTATGATGGCAAAAACCAAACTCCAACTTTTGACTTGTACCTCGGCGTCAATCACTGGAAAGCTGTTAGTCGGGCTAGCCATTTTCGAGTAGCAGAGATTATCCATACTAGAAACGTCGTAGATTATCCCTACTTTGGGAGGCAATTGCAAACGCTGAGAAGTTTCCCAGAAGGTAAAAGGAATTGTTACACCCTGAAACCAAAACAGGGCAAAAACAACAAATACATTATAAGAGCTTTGTTCGCATATGGAAATTATGATGGCAAAAACCAAACTCCAACTTTTGACTTGTAGCTCGGCGTCAATCATTGGAAAGCTGTTAGTCGGGCTAGCCATTTTCAGGTAGCAGAGATTATCCATACTCCCACAAGCGACACCATAGACATTTGCCTTGTAAAGACTGGGAAAGGAATACCTTTCATTTCTACGTTGGAGCGAAGACTACTCAGTAATTCTATTTACATCACTCCCTCCCCTTCTAAATCACTATTAATCCTTGATGCCAGAATTGATGTTGGCTACATTAATTCGACCACTTTGGATGTGTTCAGCAGGTGACTCTAAATTTTTCTCTCTAGCATTTTGTGCTTGTAAGTTAGGTAGGTCGCTTGCATTATTAATATGGGTTAAGGTGCAATTTTACCAATGAACTATTGGTCCAGGAGCGCCCAACACAATAAACTTTCAACTGGACCAAAAATACCAATAAACTCTTAAAATTGTAAAGTTGGCACAATCCGTTAGATAAACACATAACGGTCCATTAGTTCCATTGGAATTCTTGTAGATGTGCGTACACGTGTCAACTATTGCAGATGGCCTTTTTGTTTGTTTGTACAGGTGGCCCTTTTTGCCTTTTGATTGAGACGGGTTCTGGTTTTTTTTTTTGCTCGGAAGGTTACTGGGTTCGAAGAAGTGGAAAGAAACAGAGATGGTGAAGGCGGAGTTGAAGGCGTCCGACCACTACTAGAAAAAACGTGAATAGCGACGGAATTTGCGACGGAAAATTTTCCGTCGCAAATTTTAAGATATTTGCGGCAATTTACAATTGCAGCGTCGCAAATTTAAAATTTTTATGACGGATTTTAAAAATCCGTCACAAAAAAGGCCGGTTTGCGACGGAAAATAAATCCGTCGCAAATTGGCTTCTAAGGATTAGCGACGGAATCCAAATCCGTCGCTAATCCTAAGGGGATTTGCGACGCAATTTGGGTTCCGTCGCAAATCCTTGGGGATTTGCGACGGATTTGGATTCCGTCGCAAATCCCATAAGGGGATTAGCGATGGATTTGGATTCGTCGCTAATCCCTTAAGGGATTTGCGACGGATTTATATTCCGTCGCTAATCCTAAGGGGATTTGCGACGAATTTGGGTTCCGTCGCAAATCCTTGGGGATTTGCGACGGATTTGGATTCCGTCGCAAATCCCATAAGGGGATTAGCGACGGATTTGGATTCCGTCGCTAATCCCTTAAGGGATTTGCGACGGATTTATATTCCGTCGCTAATCCTATAAGGGGATTAGCGACGGATTTGGATTCCGTCACTAATCCCTTATGGGATTTGCGGACGGATTTGGATTCCGTCGCTAATCCCAAGGGATTAGCGACGATTTGGATTCCGTCGCTAATCCCCTTTAGATTTGCGACGGAAACGAATTCCGTCGCTAATCCCTTTAGGGAGTTTTTGCGACGGAATGAAAATTCCGTCGCTAATCCCTTTAGGGGTTTTGCGACGGAATGAAAATTCCGTCGCTAAATTTAAATTTTTTTTTGAAAAATGATTTTTTGCGACGGAATTACATTTCCGTCGCAAAACTGGTTGTTAGTTTGCGACGGAAATCCAATTCCGTCGCAAAATCATTTATAATTTCCCCCCCCTCTCTTCCTTCATCACTTTCACGATTTTCGCGTCTTAGGCTCTTCGTTTTCCCCCTCGGCTCTTCGTTTTTCCTCTTCACTTTCCGTCCTCCACCTCCGTGCCGCGCCGCCCCTCGGTCTGTCGCCACCCCTTCCGGTCTTCGCCGTCACGGTTTGCCGGGTAAGTTTGATTACTTTTTTTTTTTTCAGTTTTTTCATATATTTTTGATTATTTACTAAATTCATTTTTATTTTTCTTCTTGTTCCTATTTTATTATCGATTATTTGATCGGATTTATTCAAAGATGTCTAATTCTTCTTGTTCCTATGCATTGTTCCCCAATTCTCTTATTCTTCTAAATTCTATCTTGGTATCTAGCGACTATGTGTGTGTGTGTATGTATATATATGTATGGATGTGTGTGGATGAAAGAATTGAAGGAAATATCAACCTCCCTCTTTATGTGTGTGTCGTCCTTGTGTATGTTGTTTTTTTTTGTTTTATTTATAGTTTAATTTCTTACCCTATGTTGTCAATACTTATATCTCCTTGTGTAATTATGTTTTGTTTATCATTCTTTCGGGGGGAAGGAGATCCTTATAATAAGAAGTGGAGAGAGTAATCCATCTTCACTGGATTCTATTTGTAGCTATACCTTATCGGTCTTGTAAAGATTTGTTTTGTTTATCTGCTTTTGAACAACATATTATTTTGACCAGATGATTGATTAAATCAATATTTGTGATAGGAATAAACAATTTTAAAAAATTTCAATTTTTTTTTTTTAAAAAAATCAAAATTTATATAAATTTAAAAAAATTAGAAAAATAATAATTTTTTAATTTAAAAAAAAATATTCGAATTTAGCGACGGAAAAAAATCCGTCGCTAACCCCATGGGATTAGCGACGGATTTTAATTCCGTCGCTAATCCCATGGGGTTAGCGACGGATATTTTTTCCGTCGCTAATCCCATGGGGTTAGCGACGGATATTTTTCCGTCGCTAATTAGCGACGGATTTTCAATCCGTCGCTAATTAGCGACGAAATTAAATCCGTCGCAAAATTCAAAATTTGCGACGGATTTAGAGTTTTCCGTCGCAATTGCGACGAGGTTTTTTGCGACGGAGGAAATCCGTCGCAAATTTCGTCACTAACTCATTTAGCGACGGAAAAGTCCTTTTTAGCGACGGTTTTTTCCGTCGCTAAAACTGATTTTTTTGTAGTGGACAGAGAGTTCGAGGGAAGTAATCCCAAGTCCTTAATCAGAAGAAGACCCATCGTTGTTCCCATTAGTTGAAAGTTGCATTTCCCCCTCCAATCTCCTTCTTCCTCTTCTTACTTTGGCTTTCCGACGGAGAGTTCGAGGGAAGTAATCCCAAGTCCTGAATCAGAAGAAGACCCGTCATTGTTCCCATTAGTTGAAAGTTGTATTTTCCCCCTCCAATCTCCTTCTTCCTCTTCTTACTTTGGCTTTAATTGATTTTTTGTGTCGTTTCGATCTTCCTGTATAGATCCAAAATTATCATGACCGGCGCCGGACATTTCCCCCTCCAATCTCCTTTTCGATCACTTCGATTGTCGTTGCTTCAGCTGCGGCCTCACGTTCGGCTACAACCTCGGCGTTTCAGGTGCAGATCTTCAATTTTCTTTCTCTTCCATTTCCTCCTCCACCTTCCTTCTCTTTTATGAACGAAAATCGTGATCGAAAATGGACAGATCTGATGTTAATTGCTATTTTGGAGATGTTAATTGCAATTTCTGTATCTTTGGATTTTCTTTCTTTCTGTATTGCCATTCCTTCATTATCTTCTTTTTTTTAGTTTCTTTCAGCATTATGCATAAAGGGAACAAAGAGATCCCTCTTTTTCCTAGTGGTTCCTTCAATTAGTTTTTGTCGGGGGTGATTAGTTTGATGGGCACTGCTATATGTCATCCTCGTTGTTGCTCTCTTCATTTCTGTCTTGATCTTCATTGTGTCCATTCAACGGCATAGTTGATGAAACCCTAAGATTTCGAAAATGTTGCAACTTTGCTAACACGTGTATGCCAATCCTGCAACATTTCCGGTCAAAGTAATAAAGTAACAGACGTTAATTTTGCTTCTAACGGATTGTGCCAACTTTACAATTTTAAAAGTTTGTTGGTATTTTTGGTTCAGTTGAAAGTTTATTGTGTTGGGCGCTCCTGGACCAATAGTTCATTGGTAAAATTGCACATTAACCCTATTAATATTCATGCTCTTTCTTCACAAATTACGAGTTGTTAAAAACATTTTGTTTTAAATTAGAGTAAAATACTTTAACCACACTGACTTTGCAATTCCGTTAGAGCTCTACAAGGGCTTGCTTTGCGATACCGGATCTGAGAGCTCCGTCGCCAACTGCGGCGGAGAAAATGAGTGGAGCCTCTGCTCGCGATCTGTGAGGGGAGGAGAGTGAGGAATTGATGGAAGACGATCGAGAATTGTTGAATCAAAGAAAGAGGAAAGTGACTGGTGTGGGTGGAGAATTTTTGAACAGGGAATCGCTACGTGCTAGAGAGGAGGTCTGGATGAAACAAGAGGAAAAGCCGTCGCCGCCTAAGTCGTACAGAGAGTCATTGCTGCGAGAATGTAAATCAGAAGGTGTGTTGGTGGGAATGGGCGAAGAACGACGATGAGGAGGAGATTGAAGACTACGGAGCTGGTACTGACTTTAATAAAGTGCTTAATCCAGCCGATGGAATTAAGGTGGATTTCTCAAATCCTTTATGTCCGAGATTTGATTTTTGACGAGAAAGAAAAGGAGAGGCTGATGAAACCTTTCCGTAGAACATTGATTGTGAAGCTAATGGGAAGACAGATTTCTTATGGCTTCATGGTTAAGAAATTGAGGATGTTTTGGGCAAGGAAAGGCGACATCGATGTGTTTGATATGGAAAATGAATTTTATCTGGTTAATTTCCAGAATAATGATGACTACATGGAGGCTCTAATCAGAGGTCCTTGGGTGATTGCTGATGCTTATCTGAATGTTGCAAGATGGCGTCCAGATTTCAACCCGAAGAATGCAAAGATCGACTCTGTTGTGGCATGGGTAAGGTTTCCGGACCTGCCAGCTCCGTTATTTGATACAAAATTCTTGCTGAACCTAGGTAATTCTATTGGTAAGGCGATTAGATTGGATGTGCATACGGTGCAAAGAGCTAGAGGGAAGTTTGCGCGTATGTGTGTGGAGCTAGATCTAACGAAGCCACTGGTGCCTGAGTTTAATGTTGAAGGCCAAGTCCTTAGTGTGGTTTATGAGAGTTTGGAGATACTATGCCAAAGGTGTGGGCGAGTTGGGCATAAGCAAAAGGCATGCCGAGGATTACAGGAAAGGAGCATTGATGGAGAAATGGAAGTTGAAGAAGAGGGGTCAAAGAAAAACATTGAGGCCGAAAAGGAGGATATTGGGGGGCGATGGAAGACTGTGGCCAGAATTAAAAGACCTCGCAACAATGTAGCAAGGATGCGTGGCTATCAGGAGGGATCACGATTTAGTGTTCTCGTGGAGGAGGAGAAGGTTAGTGATCAGGTGTTGGAAGGGGCAGAGTCGTAGCAACACGTTCTGAAGAAGAGCATTGTTGAGAAGTCCCAAAAGGATGGAGGCGTCAGACTGCAGAAGAAGCCAGAAGCACTTGGCGGTCAGGGTGAAAATAATAGGAGAGTGGAGGGCTCGAGTTTTTCAAGCTCGGGAAGGAAGGGACAGGAAGGTAAGCAGAGTACTTTGGTGGGGCTAGTTTTGGTGTTAACAAAGTTGAGAAAGGGGTAAACAATAGGAAAAATAAGGTTGGTAACCTCGGTAATCACAGCTTTGAGCGTATGCTAGTGAGCATCTTAGAATCACAGAGAAGACAGCGTGTACACATAGCTAGGAAAGAAAATTTGAACCCAGGAGATGGTTTTGTGAAAATGAAAAAACCACAAGATATGGGTATAAGTAATGTAGTACCTAATAAGGATAAGAGGGAACAAATGGAGAATGGAGGTTGGTGTATGGAGGAGGGAAGTCAGCCCTCTAACATAGAAGTTTAATGTCCACTGGTTTTATGGCATGGTCCTGGTTTTTAAATCTGATTAGTGTTTTATGATGAAGTTCATTGTATGGAATAGTAGGGGTGCGACTAGTAGGGGTTTTGCGGCCGTATTGAAAGACATCAGATTTCGATATAAACTAGATTTTGTTGTTATACTATAACCTCGAATCAGTGGATATCAAGAAAATAAGGTTATCCAGAGTTGGGGGTTTCGACATTGGAGCAGAGTAGAGGCTGATGGCTTTTCTGCACTGTAGCCTGAAACTAGGAGAAATTCATATGTTACTCATGGTTGTTTACGCAAGTCCAAATGAGCAGCAAAGACGAGCTTTGTGGGAAAATTTGCAGGAGTTAGCTTCTAGTATGGCGGAGCCATGGTTGATCGCGGGAGATTTTAACGAAATCAAAACACCCCTAGAGCAAAAAAGAGGTCGCAGAGTAAATGAAACACGTTGTCGCAGATTTAATGACTGGATCTAGGAGTGTGATTTAATAGATGTAGACACAAAGGGGCCATTTTATACGTGGAAAGGGCCAAAATGGGAGGGGCTAGATAGAGTCTATAAAAGGCTTGACCGGTGCCTATGTAACATAAGTTGGCTGGAGAAATTTGCAGATGCCAAAGCTTGTATCCTTCCCCGACTTTGTTCTTATCATCACCCTTTATTTGTAAGGCAATCGCTGATGTGCGTACTTCTAGGGTGAGATCCTTTAGGTATGAAGCCATAAGGCAAATGCATGAGGAGTTTAATGAGGTAATGAGGGAAGGTTGGAAGGGGGAGGAGGATGTTCACAGGAAGCTGATTGCTTTGAAGCAAGACCTCACGGTGTGGAACAAGGAGGTTTTTGGTCAAATTGAAGGCCGAAAGAGGAGACTTTTGAATAGGCTTAATGGGATCCAGTATAGCCTAGACAGAAGTAGTAATCTGTTTCTACTCAAGCTGGAATTTGAATTGGCGGATGAGTTACTCCAAACATTGAGACAAGAAGAAGTGATGTGGTTTCAAAAATCAAGAGGTCATTGGTTAGAGGAAGGGGACCGGAATACTAAATATTACCACACAGAACCCTTGATCCGAAGAAGGAAAACTAGGGTTACAATGCTTAAAAACAGTCAAGGGGAGTGGTGCGAAGACGAGTTTTTAATTGTGGACATGTTCCAACATTTTTACATGCAGCTCTTTCATGAAGAGAATAAGGATAGATGTTGGTTTAGCACAAACCAAAGTTGGGGGAGAGTGGATGAAGTGAAATTGAGAAGGATGGGTAGGGATATACATGTTGAGGAGGTGAGAAGGGCATTTTTTTAGATGGGTGGTTTTAAGGCACCGGGAGGGGATGGTTTCCCGGCTATTTTCTACCATCAGAATTGGGGAGTGGTTGGACCGGAAATGACCTCATTCTTAAAGGAGCTATGGCACAATCCAGAGCAAATAGGGGAAATAAATGACACTTTGTTAGTGTTAATTCCGAAAGTGGATCAGCCTGAAAATGTAAGTCAGTTTCGACCTGTAGCGCTTTGTAATGTACTATATAAAGGCTTGTCTAAGTTGATTGTGAATAGACTTAAGCCCTTTATGGATAGTTTGGTCTCCCCATATCAAACGAGCTTTGTGTCTAGGCATAGTATTCACGATAATATAATCATTGCTAAGGAGGTAGTGCATTCTTTGAATAGATTGCAAGGTAGGAAGGGGTATATGGTTGTAAAAATCGATTTGGAGAAAGCCTATGATCGTATGTCATGGAATTTCATTGGCAAGGTGCTAGAGGATATTGGGTTTGATGAGCAATTTAGGAACGTAGTGTTGGGGTGCATGAGGTCTGTGAACATGGCTATTTCATGGAATGGCAGCAAGAGAGATGATTTTGTGCCTACTCGGGGTTTGAGGCAAGGTGATCCTTTGTCACCATATCTCTTTGTGTTGGGCATGAAAAAATTGTCACACATGATTACTGACTGTTAGCAGTAGGAAATGGAAACCACTGAAGTTGGGAAGGTATGGAACTGAGATCTCACATTTATTATTTGCTGATGATCTCCTCCTTATCTGTGAAGCTGATGTGGAGAATATGTACAATGTGATGGAGGTACTAGGAAAATTTGGTGATATGTCGGGACAAAAAGTAAACTCACAAAAGTCTAGTATTTACTTTTCCCCAAATGTTGATCGAGCAAGGCAAAATGAAATCTGCAATATCTCTGGGTTTAGGAGAATGGATGATTTGGGCAGATACTTGGGATCTTTTTTGTTAAAAGGTAGGAGTGGGAATAGGAAATACCAGCACCTACTAGACAAAATACAAAGCAAATTAAGCCATTGGAAAAAGCAAACCTTGTCTTTAGCTAGAAGAATCACCTTGGTTCAGGCTGTTACAAATTAGCTGGCAATTTTTCACATGCAGCATGATCGAATCCCAATGAGGTGCGTCAAAGGATGGAAAAAATGCAAAGGGACTTTATATGGCAAAGTGAGGAGGGGTCTAGAAGAGTACACGCTGTGAACTAGGATCAAATCTGTGTGGAGAAGGAAAATGGAGGTTTGGCGCTAAGGAACCTAGAAATGATGAATAATGCTCTTTTGGGAAGGGTAGCCTGGAATGTGATATCAAAACCAGAAAACCTCTGCTCAAAGGTACTAATAGGGAAGTATGGAAGACATTGTGACCTTACAAAGGTGTGCAAGACACAAAAAACAGATTTTGGTTTGTGGAAGAGTATGGCTATAGTCTGGCCGAAGATTGCAGAAAATGTATCCTGGGAACTGGCCAATGGAGAGAGGATAAAATTTTGGCATGACAATTGGATAGAAGGTGCGAAACAATTAAAAAACATGTGTTCGGGAGTACTACCACGAGAATGCGGGGGGGAGATACGGGTAGCGATATGGTAGCGAAAATGGTAGATGGAACCTATGTTGCATCGACACGGACACGAGACACGAAATACGACACGACTCGACACTCCGATACGTTAATCCTAAAAAAATCTAAATTTCGACACGTTAGGACACGTTTTGATATTAAATATATATATATTATAATTTACATTCAAGTTCAATATTCTATAAAATCTTAACCTCTATCTTTGGCTCATCATAAATTCAGCCTCATCAAAAAAATCGTGCCTCCTTTTTTCAGAAAAACATAAAAGAAAAATTCATCATCAATTTAGTAATATTCAAAATCACGCATATTTTTAAAAAATAGGAGTGTCGAACGGTGTCGGAGTGTCGAACGAGTGTCGGAGTGTCCGACACGCATATTTTTAAAAAATAGGAGTGTCGATGCTTCATAGGATGGAACATGGAAAAGATGACGGATAGTCTAAATGATGAGGGGAAGATGCTACTTTTGACTGTGAAACCACCAAATTCACAGGATGGAAATAATACGGTGTGGTGGGGAACTTCCCTGCATAACAGATATGTGGTGAGTGAGATGTATCATTGCTTGAGAGAGGAGCATTTGTTAAAGATAACAATCTCAGCTACTCTTTCTCTACGTCGTTCTTAGATCTTGCACAAGAATAGGGATTAAGTTATTTGATTATTTAATTGTTTGAGTATGCTGATTTTATTTTTAATTACGTAAGCAAGTGGTTACCTACTTTTAGGGAGTAGTGGGATCATAGTAGTTCAGTTTACCGAGTCTTGTGATTAGTGGTTTTAGTGTTCCTATTTATTAGCTAGTGGACTACGTGCTATTAGTGTGCAATGCTTATATATTTTTCGATTGTTTATCAATAAAAAGCACAAAGTATTTCCTGCACTAAATCTGCTCCTCATCTTTTTCTATCACTTTATCTCCATTTGTTTCTATTAATTAACAAACTTCTAAGTCTGTTTCATCAATTGGTATCGAGCCTTGTCTTTTGAGAGACAATTTTTGTGTAGCTTTCTTAGAGTTTTGTTTTCTTTACAACCAATAGCGATAGTGACCTTCAAGCTATTGGTGGACTCAAAAAGCTCAACAACGGTAACTTCTGAGAACATGGTCTACGTGCATAATGGCGTATATGCAAGGGCAGGACTTGTGGGAGGTTGTTAATGGTAGTGAAGTAGTGCAACCGAGGGCGCGAAGATGCCAACGGTGTGCTGCGAAAATGGAAGATTAAAGCAGGAAAGGCAATGTTTGCCTTGAAAACGACAGTAGATGAAGAAGTGCTTGAGCATGTTCGAGATGCTTCAACTCCAAAGCAAGCTTGGGATACATTTGCCAAGCTATTCTCAAAAAGGAATGACACACGACTCCAGTTATTAGAGAGTGAGTTACTCTCAATAATGCAACGAGACATGACGATTGCACAATACTTTAACAAAGTAAAGATGTTGTGTAGAGAAATAACAGAGTTAGATCCAGAAGCACCAATCGGAGAGACGAGGATGAAGAGAATTATCATCCATGGTCTTAAGCCTGAATTTAGAGGTTTTGTTGCTGCCATACAAGGGTGGCAAGTTCAGCCGTCGCTTGTAGAGTTCGAGAACTTGCTAGCTGGTCAGGAGGCTTTAGCAAAGCAAGTGGGAGGAGCTTCATCAAAGACTCAGGAAGAAGCACTCTTTGCCAATAAGGGTAGAAAGAATTTCAAGCAACATGGTGGTGCAAGTGGGTACAAAAAGACTGACGAGAGAAATGGTTCTCAAGGTCAAGGTCGTGCTCGTGACGAGGGAGATCCGAAGAGCCGAGGTCATAGCAAGAAGTTTGATGGGAAATGCTTTAAGCGCAACAAGAAGGGCCACATGGCCAAAGATTGCTTGGTCAAAGAAAAAGGCAATAGAGAGTAATGTTGCTACTTCTACGGTTGAGGAGGAGTGGGATGCTGAGGCATTATTTGCTCTTGACGAAGAGGATTTTGCTTTTACAGCAACAACATCCAATCAAGTTGATTTTGAAAAAGAATGGATTGTTGACTCAGGCTGCTCGAATCATATGACAGGTGACATAGAAAAGCTGCAGAACTTATCAGATTACAAAGGAAATCGTGTGGTTGTGACAGCAAATAATTCAAAGCTTCCAATAGCTCATGTTGGCAGTACATATGTTTCTCCTCGGTCTAGTGAAGATGAGGTGTCACTCCAACATGTTTACCATGTCCCAGGTATGAAGAAAAATCTTCTCTCAGTAGCACAACTAACGTCATCTGGCCATTTTGTTTTGTTTGGCCCACAAGATGTAAAGATATACAGTGACCTAGAGGTTAATAAAGAACCAATGATGAAGGGACGGAAGCTAGAATCAGTCTATGTGCTATCAGCAGAAACTGCATATGTAGACAAGGCTAGAAAGAATGGCTAACGGATCTCGTGGCATTTGAGGCTTAATCACGTCGGCTACTCCAAGCTGGATATGATGATGAAGAAGGCGATGCTAAGGGGACTTCCTCAAGCGAGGTAAGAACAGATACGATATGTATGCGGGCGCCAATATGGGAAGGCTCACCATTTGCCATTTGAAGAATCCACATTTAAGGCAAAGAAACCATTAGAGTTAATACACTCTGATTTGTTTGGGCCAGTCAGACAAGCTTCTATTAGTCGAGTGAAGTATATGGTGACCTTCATTGATGATTTTTCAAGGTACGTGTGGGTCGATTTTATGAGAGAAAAATCTGAGACCTTGTATAAATTTAAAGAATTTATAAAGGAAGCAGAAGCAGAAATTGGCAGCAAAGTTTGCTCTTTACGCACTGACAATGGAGGAGAGTACACCTCGAGATGAGTTCTCAAGGTTCCTTCGGGGAGTGTAGGATCCGGCATCAATTCACATGCTCCAACACACCACAACAAAACGGTGTTGCGAAAGGAAAAACGGACATCTAGCGAAACATGTCGAAGTATGCTACATGCTAAGAATGTTCACGGGCGTTTTTGGGCGGAGGCAATGAGAACGAGTGCATATGTTATCAACGGGCTCCCTCAACAAAGGTTAAATTTTCTTTCACCTTATGAAAAATTATGGAGCACAAAGCCTACGTAAGCTATTTTCGAGTTTTTGGTTGTGTTTGCTATGTATTTGTGCCTAACCATTTACGTAGCAAAATGGACAAAAATTTGTTAGATGTATCTTTGTAGGATACGACAGTCAAAGGAAAGGATGGCGATGCTGTGATCCAGTGACCAGGAAGTGCTATACATCTCGAAATGTGGTGTTTGATGAAGCATCATCATGGTGGTCTTCGGATAAAGAAGAGCTACCAGAATCCTCTCAAATCCACTTGAGCCTAGATGAATCTGAAGATGCAGTTGATGAAGGAGAAATTGAAGAAGATGAGACTCAAGGTCCTTGGCAAACTGGTGTGCATGAACAACCCCCGAAGAGGATGAGCTCAATGAACCAAATTTCCTTAGAAGGTCAACAAGAGTCAGAAAGCGAAATCCCAAGTATGCCAATGCTGCCATTGTAGAAGATGACAAAGAACCTGAGACATACGAAGAAGCATCTCAGCATTCCAAGTGGGTTGAAGCTATGAAGGAGGAAGTTGTGGCATTAGAACAAAATCAAACTTGGGAGCTAGTGCCAAAGCCAAGAGATGTCAAACCTATTTCTTGCAAGTGGGTTTATAAGATAAAGAGACATGCCGATGGGTCAATTGAGAGGTATAAGGCTCGTCTGGTAGCTCGTGGTTTCTCTCAGCAGTATGAGCAGGATTATGATGAAACATATAGTCCAGTTGCAAAGCTCACAACCGTTAGAGTCCTACTTGCACTTGCAGCCAATAAGAATTGGAACTTATGGCAGATGGACGTGAAGAACGCTTTCTTGCATGGAGAATTAGATCGGGAGATTTACATGTGCCAACCAATGGGCTTCCAAAGTCAAGATTATCCAGAAAATGTGTGTAAACTTCGAAAGGCGCTATATGGACTAAAGCAGGCACCAAGGGCATGGTATGGTAAAATTGCTGAATTTTTGACTCACAGTGGTTATTTTGTAGCACCATCAGATTCAAGTCTATTTGTCAAAGCTGTTGGAAGCAAACTAGCCGTTGTGCTAGTATATGTAGATGATTTAATTCTCACAGGGGACTGTGAAGAAGAAATTCTCCAAACCAAAGAGAATCTGTCAGTTCGCTTCCTCATGAAAGAGCTGGGACAACTCAACCATTTTCTTGGCTTGGAGGTTGATCGTAGTACAGATGGAATCTTCCTCCATCAACAAAAGTATTCTAGAGATTTGTTGAAAAAGTTTGGCATGCTTAATTGCAAGCCAATCTCAATACCAATGGAGCCAAATACAAAGATGTCGCTCATGAAGGGAGGGACTTGAAAGATGCAACGATGTACCGACAATTGGTGGGTAGTTTAATCTACTTAACACTAACAAGACCTGACCTCTCTTTTGCGGTAGGTGTGATGAGTCGATATATGCAAAGTCCTAAAAAGCCTCACTTAGATGCTGTTCGAAGGATTTTGCGCTATATCAAGGGCACACTTGGGTACGGTATCATGTATAAGAAAGAAGATGGAAAGCTAGTTGGCTATTGTGATGCTGATTATGCAGGGGACTGTGATACCCGGCGTTCCACTACTGGGTATGTTTTTATGCTTGGTTCTGGAGCAATCTCTTGGTGCAGCAAGAGGCAACCAACTGTGTCCTTATCAACCACAGAAGCAGAGTACCGAGCAGCAGCCATGGCAGCTCAGGAAAGCACTTGGCTTACACACCTGTTAGCAGATTTGCACCAATCTGTAGAAGAATCAATTCCCTTGTATTGTGATAATCTATCAGCAATACGTCTGGCAGAAAACCCGGTGTTTCATGCAAGAACAAAGCACGTGGAAGTTCATTATCATTTTATTAGAGAGAAAGTCTTAAAAGAAGAAATTCAGTTTGATCATGTTAACACAAAAAATCAAGTTGCAGATTTGTTTACAAAAGCCTTAAGTAGAAGCAAGCATGAGAGCTTTCGTGAAGAACTTGGTGTGGAAAAACCAAAGAAGCTGTGATTGAGGGAGAGTGTTAAAGATAACAATCTCAGCTACTCTTTCTCTACGTCGTTGCCGATCTTGCACAAGAATAGGGATTAAGTTATTTGATTATTTAATTGTTTGAGTATGCTGATTTTATTTTTAATTACTGTAAGCAAGTGGTTACCTACTTTTAGGGAGTAGTGGGATCATAGTAGTTCAGTTTACCGATTCTTGTGATTAGTGGTTTTAGTGTTCCTATTTATTAGCTAGTGGACTACGTGCTATTACTGTGCAATGCTTATATATTTTTCGATTGTTTATCAATAAAAAGCACAAAGTATTTCCTGCACTAAATCTGCTCCTCATCTTTTTCTATCACTTTATCTCCATTTGTTTCTATTAATTAACAAACTTCCCGAGTCTGTTTCATCACAGACGAGGGGCGAAAAAGAGTGGAAGGTACTGTGGAATTGGAGGGGACCACGTAGAGTGCAAATATTTCTCTGGATAGCTATGCACAATAGACTTTTAACAAGTGAAAGGTGGAGTCGATGGATGGGAGGTAACCCTTGCTGTCATAGATGCCCAGAGCAACCTGAAAACCTAATGCATGTAATGAGGGATTGTGATGTGACTTGGCAGCTGTGGGAGGATTTAGGGGAAGGCAGAATTGGAGACGAGTTTAAAAGAATGGAAGGGCTGGAGTGGTTTGGGTGGAATCTCAAGCAGAGGAGAAACAATTGGAGTTTAATCTTTAGGGTTGCTTGCTGGTATTTGTGGACTTGGCGGAATAAGTCTCGGTTTGAAGAAGGTTTCATGCTACCTGAGCAGCGGTGTGCTACTGTGATGTGGTTTGTCAGAGAAATTCAGAGGGAAAGATTGGAGTATGGGAGAGTAAGTGGTAGCCGTGTAGAGTCCCGTGCTGGTTGGTCAGTTCCAGGAAATGGCTGGATCAAAGTCAATGTTGATGGGGCCTCCAGTATGAGGCACATGGGCAGCAGGATGTGGAGGTTTGCTGCGGGATAATACTAGAGAATGGGCAGGAGGATTTTCAAGGAAACTCGGATATTGCTCAGCAGTGAGGGCCGAGATGTGGGCAGTGCTATTTGGTTTAGTTTTTGCTGTAAGTAAGAACTATACTTGCATTATTGTGGAATGCGACTCAGCTGCTGTTGTTCAATCTTTAAAGGCAATGCAGATGACGGAAGAAGCTGGAAATCGGATAGTGACAGAGATATTGAAGGTAATGCAGAATGTGCAAAGTATAGAATTTGAGCATGTATATAGAGAAGGGAATCAATGTGCAGATATACTAGCTAGAGGTAGTTTTGTGCAGGAGGAGGTGTATGCTGTCTTTGATCACCCCCCTGTGTCTGTTACTAGACAATTGCATCAGGACGCTATGGGTGTAACCTACCCAAGATGTATTTTTTATTCAGTAATATGAATGGGCTAGATGCCCCGTTTGCACCCAAAAAAAAAAAAAAAAAAAAAAAAAAAAAAAAAAAAACTCTAACCACACTTATGTTTTGCCTTAATTAAATAGACATCCCTATTATTTTGAAAACTTACATTTGGTCCAAACCATTATTAGTGTTAAAGAATATTCTTAAATTTTATTTTTTTAATTAAAAACTATATTTCACAGACCTCTCCTCTTTTGATTGCAAAACATTTTAGCCAATATATGTATTTGAAAGATTACACCACATGTAAGTTTTAATAAATAATGGAGATTAAGCATTTAATATATTGACAAAACATGATAACTGTTAAATGAATTAACTTCGTAATATAGTAGTCAATTTAACAATATGACAAAAAATTTAAAATATATTTTAAGATTTTTTTGATTTTGCATAAAAGTATGTAATTAAATTATTATTAAGTAATATTTATGTTGAGGGGCATTTTTATCAAAACGATGGGTCAATGCTATGATTTAATGGTCAACTAATGGTTGGATAAATGGAAGTTAAATATCAAAACTAAAAGAAAGGTTTATGCAATATAAATTTTGATTTCAGGAAAGACTCATATAAGTTTTCAAAATAGAGGGGGATATTTATAATTTAGAGTAAATAAAGAGGACATTGATGTATTTTACTCTGAAAATTAAAGGAAAACAGTAATTTTGATTTATTAAATAAAATAAGAGAGTTGCTAGGAGAACCTTGAGCTAAAGATAAGGATATGTTGAGCATAATCTACTTCTAACTTATTATGATAAGCTACTAGAAGTATATTATTTTCAAGTTTCAATCTTTATCCCAACAACTCATGTTGGATTTCTCTTATTATCCTCTTTCTCATTTTATTCTCATAATCTCATATATCTTGTTAGATTAAAACAATAAATGGTTGATTCAATTTTTATAATATTATTTCTACAAATATGAATAAGTAAATTTAAACTCTTAAAAATCTGATCTATATCATTCATGACTAGAATCTAGAGAATAAATAAATAAATTTTAATTTTTAAAATATTAAATCTAAACCATCTATTTCACGTTTTAATGGTGGAGATAAAATTATGAGAAGATAATGAGAAAGAGGATAATGAAACTATCCTCTTCCCAACAACTCTCTCTCATATTTAATAACCTAAAATCACCTATTTTCTACAATTAAAAGAATGTGGCAAAGCTCCTTCTAGGGTTGAAGTCCATGTAGAAAATATACAATTACAATTTACAGGAAAATATAACACTCAAGCATCCTAGCTCCTTTGCATTTGAGAGGCATAGACTATCCTGAAAAAACTCACTTATATGTCTTTCCTTCTCTCTCAATCCTTATAGGTACATGTATGACATATATGATCGTCTGTGGCGCCAGGAAGAAGTTTTTAAGGTGAAAGATTGGCTCCCATTCAAAATACTGATCCAGCTGGAAACACAAATAATGATCCTTATAGGTTACCAGGAGAAGTGTTGACATCTGCCTCCCAACCATCGAATCGCTCATTTGCTTTAAATTTAGATACTGTTTCTGACTGGGGATTTACATTTGAAGAATCTTCCAACTTTTATGTCTACTTTCACTTTGCTGAAATCGAGCAGCTTCTCCCTGGGAAAAAAAGAGTAATCAATATTACTCTTAATGATGAAACCATTACCAAAGAACCTATCACTCTTGAGTCATGAACTAAACTAAAAAAGGTTGGATCTAATAGAACAACATGGTGAAAATGGTTAAGTCATGAACATTCCTTGATGCAATATGAACGATGTGATTAGTTCCACACATTCTGATGAATGCTTGAATGCTTGATTCTCAATGTATATGTTGGACTTAACTCGGGTTAATTTGATGCTTAAGCCAAGTAGATTTACTATTAATCAAACATTATTTGAGGAAATTTCGTTTTTTAGCACTTATTGTTTATTGCAAGCAGAAACTTGAGCATGAGCAAGTTGACGGGGCATATAGCAAGTTAGAGTCCCTGTAAGTATATAATAATTTATTATAAAAAATATTTAATAAAAATTGGGGAAAAGTCCCCACTAAAATTTTTATTGGTGGTAAGGACTTAAATCATATTATTATTACTTTTTGTATACAAAATTTAATTTGTAGAGTACCGATACTCTGTATGTATATAAAAATTTGATAAATCATTAATAATTTTTAATGGAGGACTTTTCTCCAAATTCTCCAATCTAAAATATTTCTTTTCTTTCTTGTAGGGATTTGTCAAGAAATGATTTATCAGGATCAATACCAGAATTCCTAGTTGAATTGAGAAAGTTGAAAGTTCTGTGTGAGTCCGTTTGAATCCTCTTATTTTTAACTTAAAAGCTACTTTTAAGCTAAAGTTAGAAAAAAAAGCTTTTGAAAAAAAAAAAAAGAAGCTAAAAGCTGTTTGGTGATTATATAAATTTGTTAGCTTAAAAATTTGAAATTAAAAATAAGTTGTTTAACAAAATTTTTGTCATAAGTATTTTTTCTAATAAAAATTATCATAAAAAGTATATTATAATTGGGTGGTGGCGGTGGCGGTGGCGGTGGCGGTAGTGGTCGATCGAGAAATTATGGGTTCTCTTTTCTTTTCTTTTTTAATTAAAAAAAGAGCTTATTAAAAAAGCTTAAAAATAAGCTCCTCATAGGAGCTTATTTTTAAGCTCTTTTTCTTTATTATAAAATAAGCTCTTATAATTATAAGAGCTTATATAAAATCTTGTTTCCTAAAATTTATACTTATAAGTAGCTTTTAAAAATTTAAAAATGTTTAGTCAAAGCAGTGCACTTAGTATTGGTCGACTTAAATTGTGTATGATTTCATTACTATAGTATATATTAAGTTTTCAGATTCCAAGATCGTCAAGTGAATATATTTCACAATGTCTTCTACGGTAATTTGAGTGGCAACAAGCTCACGGGCTCTATTCCAAAAGCTCTTATGGACAACCCAGATTTGGAAATGAGGTTTCTCATCCTAATCTATACTACTAATAACTCACTTGCGTGATTGGCCTTTTTAACCTTTTGGAATTGTAACTAAAATGAATTGATTAATGTTAATTTAATGTGATTAAGCTCGATGTGTTTCCTTGGTGATCAAGCTAATTTTATTTTTCTTGACTTATGTTTTCTGGCAACAAGGGAAAAAAGATTTTTGATCATTTAATAAAATTCAATACAATTACTAAATCATTTGTAATGCTAACTTGATTTGACTTATCTTTCAGTTTAGAGGATAACCCTGGCCTGTGTTTGAGGGATCCATGCAAAAAGCAGAAGTTCGTCATTCCGTTAATTGTATCTGTTTCAGCTTTGACTGTTATAATATTGGTTTGCCTGGGAATATGGATCTTCAAAATGAAAAAAATGAAAGGTGCGCACAGATACTCCTTATTTTTATTAGTTTGTCCTCATGTGTAACTTCTTCTTTAGTAAGCAAAGAATGAAATGAAAAGATGAAATAATAATAATAATTTTATTGATGAGAAATATTTGTAGGAAAAATTCCAATTAAATCTAGCTAAAATACCAAAATCTAGATTCAGTCATACACTATATACAAAATCCTAATTAAGCCAAGAGGATTAATTAGGGAATTACGAATCTTTCTAAATGACCACATTGCCCCCACACTTTTTCCCCAAGGGTAAAAGATTTCTCCAATCACTGGAGATAAGTTATCTTCAATGACTCTCAAAACTACGTCGTTTTAGACTAATGAATGGTGTTTTTATAATTTTACACCCTTCATTAATTCACCTAAAATTACAGATACACCCTTCATTAATCTAAAACGACGTAGTTTTGGGAGTCCTTTGGAAATAACTTATCTCCAGTGATGAAGAAATACTTTCCTCTTTCCCCAAAACCACCTCTACCACCAATGGGCTGGTGATTTGCAAAAAAGTGTTTGTTGTGAATAGATAATGGGTACTTGCGAACTGCTAAATTGAAATTAAAAAATTCTGACCATCAATTTACAAAATTCAGAAATTTATCATTAGTCCTATTGACCTAATTAGGAATTTGTTAAAAATGTGGATATGATATGAATTTTGGTATTTCAACTAGATTTAATTGGTATTTTCCCATATTTTCATGTCTTTGAATAAAAAAATAATACTTTTAAATATTCATTAATTATATAAGTTTTGACCAAAAACAAAATTATTTATATAAGTAGTATAACACATACATATCACATGCTTCGAATCATCGAATGAAAGAAAAGAATCCTTCTCTTTTCGAGACAAACCAAGTAAAAGCAAATCACCAACTTGGGCTAATTCTAATACCAATTCTCCTTGGCACTAAAATAATTATCCCAATTTATTAGTCATATCCCTTTGAAACGGTAGAGAAAATATCCTAGTTCTAAACTTCTAATTAATGTCAACATTGTTAATATTCTTATAATTGACATATCTTGCGCAATATTCATTTGCAGCGGATTCTACTGGTTCAACAAAGCAGGAAGCATCGGAATATTTAAGAAATCGTTCTTTTTCTTACCTGAAGGTTCTTGAGATCACCAATAACTTCGAAAACATGATTGGACAAGGGGGATTTGGAAACGTTTATGCAGGAATTCTTAAGAATGATACTCAAGTTGCAGTGAAGTTACTTTCTCAATCATCAATGCAAGGTCATAGAGCATTTCGATCGGAGGTGAAGTCAAAATCTAACACTGAAATTATTTTTGTTTTATCTCATGGATGCCTTGCTTTGTGGGACATTACATTTAATTAGAAACGTAATTTGTTCTTGTATATATAATGAAATTGCAGGTAGAAGTTTTAATGGTTGTTCATCATAGACACTTAGTTTCTCTGATCGGATACTTGAAGAAAATGGTGCTAGGGCATTAATTTATGAGTATATGCCTAAAAGTGACCTCCACCAACATTTATTTGGTACGAAGTCTTTCTTGTTAAAGCTTTCTTTTCTTTTCCATATTTTTTGGACATATTCTAAGTAGTTACATGTTCTAACCAGGCTTTCCTATTATATACTCTTTTGGTCCTATTTATAAGACACATCATTAAATTTGTTACTTGAATGTACAATTTCACCATTCATTTATTATTATATATGTACTACAGTCCACAATAAATGGTGCTTTAACAAGAATATCTTAGTCTAAAATATAAGTCACTCTCAAGATAATTAATACTCCCTCCGGTCCTAATTATAAAACCTAGTTGACTTTTTTGGAGAGATTAAGGAAGCTAATGTAAATTACTTTAGAGTTTTTTTTTTTTTTTTTTTTTTTTTTAAACTAATTAGTTTAACTAATATATAATTTAAGGATATACAACATATGAAATGATTAAGTAACTTATTTAGCTTCCTTAATCTCTCCAAAGAAAGTCAACTAGGTCTTATAATTAGGACGGGGTAGTATTTATTTTTCAATTTTGTCCCTGTAATTAATGCTCATTTAATTTTACTGCTCATTAAATTTTCAAATACATTTTTAATAAAGGTAACAATGAAAAATTTTCTAATTTATAACATATTTAATGAGTTAATTAATTATCACTTCTTATTTCCCGTGAATCAATTAAAGTGGCCTAAATTATGGTTAGGAAGAAATAGATAGTTATTACTTGAAGAATGTGTACTTAAATAAGGATAAAGTTGAAAAACTATTGATTAATGTACAGTTAATGAAATTTAAAGTTTTTCTAGTGTCTTGTAAATAAAACTAGAGGAGTATACAATCTCCTTGCAAATACAATCTCCAAGCACGAATGTGTAGTGTCTTCTACCTCTTTTCTGGACTACTCACTATTGGAATACATTAAAAACGTGTCTCATATGGATTAGTTACGTTAGACATTGAATTGAAATGATATAAAGTTGACAAAGTTTCTATCAATTAACTCAAGTCATTTGATAAAAAGTCAGCATTAACTTATACCTATATCTCAAATTCAACCCTCACCATGTTCTTGTTGTGTAATTTGTCATCAACTTGTCATGCAAAGTTAGCTACAAAGAACTCAAGAATGATTTTCTCAAGATACACATAGCCAACCATCTCTTAGTTATGATTTGTTTTGATGATGTCTTATATAGATGTCATTATTAAAAGCAAAAAAGATTGAATAATATAGTTATCTCCTACATTGACTAACTCTTTTGTATTTAATGTAGATTAATCCAAGATGAATTATAGAGATTGATCAAGAAAGTAGATTGAAGAAAGAAGTTCTTGCACGCAATATAATGGGAATATCGAGAATGTCAAGGAAGCAAGAAGTTATCAAAGGATTTTAGGGATAGTCAAGAGGAAGATGAAATATTGAAGAAGGTAGGACTTGCAAAGAATGATGAGTCCAAGTTGAATGATAGAGAACGATCAACAAGAAAATCAATAAAGAAGTATTGAATTAGAGAAAGAAGATGTGAAGTCAAATGATAAAGAATGATCAAGAGAAGAGAAGAAAGAAATGATTGATCAATTGTGGAAAATGATCAAGAGAAGAAGAAAGAAATGAAGAACTTGTTGAATGGAATGAAGATATCATTATTCAAGTTCTAGAAGTCTCCACGATCAAATGAAAGTTAGAATGGTTCAATTCAGAGTTAAAGTCAGCAAATATCAGCTTCAGGATGAGAAAACTCGAGTCCACAACTCAAAACTCAAGTTTCCTACTTCGTTACAATGATTTGCTCCTCTGGTACAAGAAAACTCGAGTTAAGAACTCAAAACTCGAGTTTAGGAATCAAAACTCGAGTTTGTAGTGTCTTCAGCACCTCTGGCGTCTCTGGACTAGGAAAACTCGAGTTTACAAGTGAAAACTCGAGTTTACAAGTGAAAAATCAAGTTTCCAAGTGAAAACTCGAGTTTACAGCGTTGATCAGCACCTCTGCTACTCTGTTTCACGTTTAGCACGGGCGACGTCTGGTAATTTGATGATATCTCCTAAATCAAAAATCGGATTGAGGTGAAATCAGTGGCATATGAAACTAGCTAGACTCCCAATGCATCATTTTGATATAAAAATTCAAGCCCAAATGAGTTCAGATCAAGGAGCTATAAATTGTTGAAGTTGATAGTGAAATCCACGCCACACAGCAAACCAAGATTCAATGTTTTGAGTGTATTTCACAAACTACAAATCCAATTGAGCTGAAATCAGTGGCATATGAAAACAGACTCAAATTTCTTTCCATCAAGAGTTGAACAGACCAAAACAGAGTTCAAACCAGGGAGATATGGCCTTCGAAAGTTAACAGTTATTTCAAGAAGGCTCAACAAAGTCAAAACTCGAGTTTGTATGTACAAAACTCGAGTTTTCGGGTTACATAGAGCAGCGAACTTGAGCATCTTCCAAACTCGAGTTTGTGAGACCAAAACTTGAGTTTTGATCGATGAGAGAGCAATGAGTAACGCAACCTCAAAACTCAAGTTTTGCAAATGAAAACTCGAGTTTTCATCTCAACTTTAGAAAATCACCATTTCGAAAATCCTGATTCTTCTAATAAACATCCAGATGATTACCCAAATGATTTATAACACTTCTTAACATCATTTATATCATTTGTGTACATGTTTGAGATGATCAAAGGTTGTTAAGCGAAGATCAAGAGTAAAGTAAATGTTGATGTCATAGCTGGTTCAGAAAACAAAGTTCTAAAGGCTAGTTCCATCTGAGTCTAACGGCTATATTTCTTTATCCAACAGTCATTAAATCTTCAAACGGTCATATATTGATCTCTACCTATAAAAGAGGACAGATTCAAGCAGAAAAACGCAAAGACACAAGATTACATCTTCAACATGCTGATACTCTATTTTTCATAACATTTACTCTCTGTTTTCAATACTTACATAGCTTATCTTTGAGAGTGAAATGATTTGTATTGTGCTTCGAGTGTTTATTCATTTACTTGAGAGAGAGAAGATTCATTGTAAACATCTTATTATACTATCTGAGAGTTACTCAAGATTGGGTGATCTTGAGTTGGAAACACATTGTGTTGATTACAGCTTGTAAGGGGAGTGAATCCTAGTGAGAGGATTACTTCGAGTACAGAGTGTGTAATCAAGCAAGTGTATTGATTACGATTTGTAAGGGGAGTGAATCCTAGTGAGAGGATTACTCCAAGTACAAACGTGTAATCAAATTGAAAGAAGATAGTGGATTGAAAATCTCAAGTGGAGCTTGAGGATTTGAACGTAGGTCAAGGATTAGACCAAGAACAGGGATAAATCTCGGTTGCATATTCTCTTTCCTTATCTCTTATGTTTCAAAGATATATGTTTGAATGACTATCCATTGCTTTATAACTCTTTATTGTCATACAAACTGGTTTTACTGAGTTGCAAAAAGATTTTCTCAAGGTTCCTAAATTTTTATACTTCACCCAATTCACCCCCCCTTGGGTTCAGTCGGTTCTTACACCATCCAAATATCACTGGATGCTGGAAAATCACATTGAAATTATTATTTACATATTCCATCTTCAAAAGCACATAAGTTGGCCTGGAGTTATAGTCAAATTGATTTGCCCATAAATGAATAATTATAATAGGTATAAAACAAATATAATTACACTAAAGATTAACTATTTCTTTTTAAATTATACAAATTACAAAAGCTTATTAATTTGTTGAATCGAGTGCATTCTGCCTATAGTCCAATATACAAAAGCTTATATATATAATTGCTAGCCACAATAGTCCTTTAGTTTCATTGATCAACTTGTGAAGATATAAATCTAATTATACAGGTAAGAATGCGGGTGCTTTGAAATGGAAGGACAGGCTTCAAATTGCTTTGGATGGGATGCTGCACATGGTAAATAATAAAACTATATTTGTTAGCCTTTAATATTTTTGAGATTGGCGCAAAAAGGAAAGTTTGATCGGTTATTAATTATATGATATGATTCTTTCAAGTTGTCAAGGAATAATTGCATATTTAAATCAATTATGATTTTCTAATTTCTTTGAGAATACATAATTACTCCTCTAGTACTTAATGTAGGATATATTTACCTAATTTGATTATATTAAGGAAGTTAGTTGATTAAGGTAGTTAATATGACATATTTTCTTCTAAAACACTCTAATCATTTTTCTTAATTCTCTCCACCCGTCTCTTACTTGATTATTATTGAGAGAGTATCAATATAAGTAATTTAAGAAAATATTGTCAAATATGAAAAATAGGAATTATACTTAAGAAAAGATCAATTCTCCAAGTAGGTCATACATTTGGAATCATTCTTCTCCTATTTATACAAGTATTGACACCAATAATAAATTGTTTATTTGGTTATATATATAATACATGGGGTGCAGGATTGGATTATTTGCATAATGGTTGCAAGCCAGCAATAGTGCATAGAGACCTAAAGGCTTCCAACATTTTGTTGGACAAAAATATGGAAGCCAAGATTGCTGACTTTGGATTGTCTAGAGTTTTTGCAAATGATATTGATACCCATGTCTCAACTCGTCCTTTGGAACATTTGGATACCTTGATCCTGAGTAAGTATTTTTATTTTTTATAGCATATGTATACATGTGCATGCATGAGTTTTCTTCAACTAGGAAGCCCTAAAAAAACTAATTTGAAGCTGCATACAAAGAAAATGGACTTGAATATCATACTCCCATTCCCATCTTGGGATGCCAATATTAAACTTTGGATTATCCATAATAAAATTAAACCATCCAAATTTTATTATATATTTTTTAAATTTAACATTACTATGTCTTATAGGAGCAAAATGTAAAGTAAATTAATTTGGATGGTTCAAATATATCCTTGAGACGACTATTAAATTGGAGGCGCAAACTGAAAATCAAATTGAATTAATTGGAGGACATATTAACCTCACTTGCACTTTGGTTCAAAATATTTTTTAAATAGTATGATATTAAAGATATTATCAAACCAACACAAGTTTAAGCTTCTAGTTTGGAAGAAATATAATCTTAATTGTTTTGAAATTCAGTTAATATTCATGAGTGGAATTTATTCTGATATTTTTATTCGTATACTAAACAATTCATGATACGCAATCGTAGTTGAGAAGAAACTTCTATCCCTTACAAAGCTAGGGGATGAGATATTTTTTTAGGTCTAAGTGATAAGTAGATATTTTATAATTAAATAAGTATAGATTTTGAGATATATTGGATTAAATTTATTAATATTATACTTATTTAATTATCTTTTCTATATTTATCTATCCTTTAATTAAATATAGGATAAACGGATATTATAACGAGAAAATCTATTGATATTCTATTTTATTTTGTAGGAGATGTTATGTGATCTAAGAGAAGAAACAAATTAAAAATGATGTAATATAATATAATATAATATAATATATTATAGTATATTATATTATGTTGACTTCTTTTATGCAATTGGAATTAAAGGTGATGGGTCCCACAACAATCAATAAGAGGAGCGCAGAAGTCGGGGAACAACACGTGACTTTGGATGATATATTGGTTGGATACTACTTTAAAGGAAAAAGAAAAGAAATCAGATTTGGATTACGAGATAGAGATAGAATCAACTAACATATATCTATAAAAAAAGAAGATCGAGACGCGTGGGCCCGGGGAGAAAAAAAACGCGAGGAAGATATATAAAAAGGGTGAACGGCAATTAGAGAGGACGCACATCGAGGCGGGGACGGACGCAAAGACCAATTCGAGACGCACGGATTCGAGACAGAGTGCAGATCGGGAGAACTGCGGGAGCAATTGGAGGAGCAATTCTTTGAGAGTCTTGATTTCTCCTATCTTTCCTTTATTCTTTCTTTTATTTTCGATTATGAGTTTCATCTTCATGGGTTTTAGTATAGCCATGTGTGGCTAAGTTTTCTTTTCAACCTAGAGAACCTATGAACTTGTTTGGCTTCTAGGTATTATTTCCCACTATTAGTTTTGATTAATTTCAATCGGTTTATTTATTCTGCTTTTCTTGCTATTGTTTATTAATTGGCCACTAGTAAGCATGTTTAGGGGATTTAGGTTAAACTTGGAAGAGGAAATCCTAAATAGACCTTGGGATTAAATAATGTGGAATTAGATTTAAATTTAATAAGGAATTAGGTTTCAATCTAATTTGCATCTAGGATAGTAATATACCTAGAAGCTCGCATAATCAAATTAGGGTGAGTTTGATCTAAAACGCATTTTAGTTAATTGTGTGAGGCATTACATAGTTAATTAAGATAGGTTTATAAATGGACCGGAAGGCATTTATAGACATTAATACTCTAGGTTATTTGCTGAGTTAGTTAAGTCAAAATTAATTTAGTGGGGATTAATTCTAAGAAACCAACAAGGGATTAGCGACTCTAGGTTGTACTTCTCGAATTGGAATTCGCTCTTTTGCTATTATTAGTTTCTTATTTAATTTCTTTTTATTATTCAAAACAAACCTGACTTACTCAACTTAAACGAAATAAAGGAATTTAATATCTACTCGCTAGTTAATTGAGTCCTCGTGGGAACGATATTTTTCCTACTTATCACTTTATTACTTGATACGGCCCGTATACTTGCGGAGTCTATAGGCTTTAAATTTTGCCCTATCAAGTTTTTGGCGCGTTCTTGGGGACTCAAGGCAATTGGTGACTAGCATTAGAAATCCTTTAGTAGTTTTAGTTTGAGTATTTTTTTTTTTTTAGAAAAAAAAAATCTCTTTATTTTTCTTTTCTTTTCAATTTTTGGTGTTAGTTGGTACTTTGAGATTTATTTGGTTTTGCAGGTTCCTTGGTACATGTCTCGTAGAACCAAATCTACTAAAACGCCACGTAAATCAATAAATATCCAAGAGCTTTTGGACGCTACAACATCTCGAACGAAGAGGAGGAATTGATACGGAAATGGCGAAGAAATGGCTGCGAGATGAAAATGATCGTTTGTGTATCAATGATTTTCTAGGAAGACAACCGCGAGGATATCGTCGGGAATCGAGTGCACTGAGTTTCCAGCCAACAATTTCGAAATCAAGCAGACTATGCTCAAGATGCTTGAACTACAGGGTCAGTATGCAGGAAACAATTCAGAAGATCCAAATCGGCATCTGATACAATTTCTTGACGTTTGCAACTCATTCAAGATGAATGGAGTTCCTGATGGTGTGATTCGCCTTCGGCTTTTTCCTTACTCTCTACAAGGGAAAGCTAAAGAATGGCTCAACGAAGGTGGAATATCACCTAGAGGGGGTGAATAGGTGATTATGAAAATTCTTTCGCTAATTGCTCAAGAACACTTAAAACGAGAGATAGAGAAGAAGAGCAATGAACACAAGAGGTTATCTTGGTTCGGTCCAATTCTTGACCTACGTCCGGTCCCCAGAAACACTCTGGGATTTCACTATCTCAATCCTTGATTACACACTCTGTAACTCTCAAGTAATCCTCTCACTAGGACTTACCCCTCTTTACAAGTTGTAACCAAATAACTTAGACACAATTACACACTCTGTAAACGAATGATGATCCTTTTACTCTCGGACTCACTCCCCCTTACAAGTTGTAATTGTACACCCACACTCAAGATACCTCTATCTTGAGATTTGAATGAATTGTAATACAAATGATAAGACCCTCTCACGAGTTGATAAATGATAAACTTTGAAGCTCAATGATATCCTAAGATATATACGAGAATAGAGATTGAACACTTTGTATTTTTTGTCGTGTATGTCTTTGGTTCTTGTAGATGAACTCTCTTCTCGTGAATTTATAATAGATGGAGAAATAGCCGTTGGTAGGATTTGAATTCGTCCGTTTGATTTTGACCGTTGGTAGCATTTAACCATTCGCGCTAATCTTGCCTCAATTGGATTTAATGTCTTGATTACGCTTTGTCATGTTCCTCAAAGTTCCCGATTTGAAGATCTTAACCGTTGCTGATTTATCGAAAATCACTCAACATTATGATCAATATTCTTACAATAAATGTTGTATAATGTTTATAAGATCATTTGGAATTAATCCGGATTCTCTTGAGAAGAGCCCAACATTTCGGATACGGTGAATCTCAACAATCTCGGTTCTTGACTCGAGGCATACATATTGCGGACTCGAGGTGATCGATTAATTGAATTCAAAAGGCTGTTTAGAGAACTCTTTTTTGACTCGAGGCACGAAGCTGCGACTCGAGTTTTCGATGAATATAGAAGACTTCGTTTAAATCGGGAACACGAGACTCGAGTTATGCTTCGTCCCAACTCGAGGTAGGACCCGACTCGAGGTGAGATATGTGGAGACTCGAGGTGAAGAATGAATATTGTTTTGAATTTCAAAGGGCATAGACTCAAGGTGCGAGACCATGACTCGAGGCGAACGTGATTTGGAGGCAATATTATGGCCGACTCGAGTTGAAGTGTGAATTTGGCGAAGGATACTTAAGAGGCGAGACTCGAGGCGACTTTACCAACTCGAGGCAAAAATGACTCGCATTCTTGAAACTCTCGGGTTGCCATTTAACTCGAGTGGAACTTCGACTCGAGGTAAAAAGCTCTCTCAAAGTTCCTATCTTTCTGTCTGCTCCAAAAACTCGAGGTACACCTTCTAACTCGAGGTAAAAACTCTTCTCAAAGTGTGATATAGGCGAAACCCGAGGCTATGCTGAATTGTTTCCAGAATCACGTGTGTCAACTTTCGAGGACCATATCTCTCTGGTCTGAGATCCTTTTTGGTTGATTCAACTCTTGATGGAAATCTCTGTGTGTCAGATTTCCAATGGCACTGATTTTAGCTCAATTGGATTTTTAGTTTGTGAGATACAAGCAAAATATTGAAGTTTGGTTCTGAAAGTGATGGTGATGTTTGTATCAACTTGTAAAACTCATATCTCTCTCATCTGAGCTCATTTGGACTTATACTATATATCAAAATGACGTGTTAGATGTCTAGTTTCATATGCCACTGGTTTCGTATCCAGCCAATATCTGGTTTGAGAGATATCATCCAATTACCGAGGTCGCAGAAGCTGAACGTGGAGCGAGTGCACCGAGTTGTTGTAAGTTTTGAAACTCGAGGTACATGAAGCTTGCCTCGAGGTAATCATCCCGAAAGCCAAAACTCGAGGTAAACAGGTCTGACTCGAGGTAAACATCCCATAGACCAAAAACTCGAGGCAAATAGGTCGACTCGAGGTAAAACATGTTTGGGAGCGAAAATCACTTGGAAATCACCCAAACTCGAGGTGGGGATGTTTTTGACTCGAGGTAATCATCCCGAGATGCCCAAAAACAACGTAGCAAGTCATTAACTCGAGGTAGTTAGTCCATAACTCGAGTTACTTAGTCTTGAAGCTCGTTTTTACTCATTTTAACCCGAATTGAGCCGTTCCAACTTCCATATCATTGTGGGGACTTCTAGAATCAATCTAGGAATTTGTATGATGATTTTCTCATTCTATAGAGCAAGTTCTTCCTTCTTCAATCTCTCATCTTGATTAATCTCCATAATTCATCTTGGACTAATCTACATCAAATATATTGTAGTTAGTCAATATACAAGATAAGTATGATATACAATCTTTTTGCTCTTAATGGCATCTATATAAGACATCATCAAAACTAATCATAACCAACATTCTCCCCCTTTTTGATGATGGCAAATACATTAAGAAAAATATGTATGAATATGAAAATATATTAGATCACATATTTTTCTTGCCATTCTCTCCCCTTATTTGTCATTAGCAAAAAGATTGAGGTAAAGAAGAAATATAGGCAAATATGAAAACAAGTTAAAATTGACTTGTCTTTCCTTAACCATATGTCAAAACAATTTTCTCTCCACTATTATTTTCAAGAAATCTTTCACAATTAAAGTATATAGACACCAAACATGTGCAAAGTTTCTACTGAATAAAAAAAGGTAGAGTTTAGAAATGCTCATGTTGGTTACGCAAATTGTTTAATAATCGATGAAGTCCATTTGCTAGCTTTCTTGTTGAAAGAGATCCTACGAAGTGTGCTTGATAGAAGAATCATGAATATCTTGTACGATGCAAATAGAGCAAAGTGCGGCTTCTTGAAGGCAATTTCATCTGAATATGGTCAATACTCGGCTTCCATTACTTGCCTTTTCTTCAAGGAATTCTTCATAGAGCATATCTCGGTGAATGATGGAACGTGAAGACACTATTTCGCAATTTGATGATTTCTCCTTGGAGCTCATTAAGGAAGGTTTTTGCACGAGACGAGAATTCTCCTAAGTCAATTGTAAAACTTTCTTGCAAAGGAGAGTTATTAGTGCAATCAAATGTCAAGAAGTTCCTTTCTATATGATATTTTCAAATTAAGATAATGAAAGGAAAATATGATATTAACTCATCATCAAAACTAATAGACACATAGTGAATACGAGATGAGTATACTTAAAAGGAGTTTCTTCAAGAAAATGAGATGAGCTGTTTAAGATATCAAACACATGTGAATGTGAAGCTCCCCCTTAATGGATGCATGCTTAAAGAATGAAGTTCCATTTAATGATACCAAATAATTGTAAGACTTATGCTTTTTATGATGATAAAAGAAAAAGTTTAGAGCATAAGATCATTTTAGAAATGGGTTTGCTCGGCTAAGATTCATGAGATAAAATTAAATGCATAAAATCAAATTAGCCTAGCATGATTATGATATACAATACGCATATTGTTTCATAATACACTACCTCACTTGAGTAATATCGTAATTACTCAAGTTATAATCCTCTGTAGGCATTGATGAATCATTGGCTAATCACTTTCTGATGATGTGACCAATATTGAGGATTTCGGATGTGAATGAGCTTCAAGAGGATGATTCTTTATAATCACCAATTACATATTAGAGGCGGAAATCCCAAATGAGCTTTGTATAGGATCTTCAAAATTACTTTCTTCTCATAGCTTCTCATCAAGCTAGCATGCTCCTTATCATCTTAGTCTAAGCCTCTTGCTAGTGATGGGATGTCATTCAAGTGAAGTCACGAAGTTGCGGACATAGCCCCTTTGAAATGGTCTATTCTGTTTTCCTATATTCTTTGTATTCAACAACAGAACATTTTGGTCAACTCCTGCAAAAAGATATGTTCTTTGGTACTCAATGAATCTTGAGTCCACACAAGATTAGACATAACAACTCTTATGCTCTTATAGAATTAAATCATATGATATTTGAGCAAAGAGTATAATAAGTCAATCAAAGATTAAGAACATAATTTTACCCAATCAAAAAAAAATTCAAACCATTGAGTCTAAAGGGAAACAATTGAATCATGTCAAGAATGTTATTTCTCAATTTGTAAATACACTTTATGCATAAAAGATATCATTAATAAAATACATGTAAGTTGATTAATGAGCATAGAACATCTTATCCATAACGATAAGCATTTATCAACTTTCAGTTCAGATTTTTCAAGGGTGATAATGAAATATGCAAATTGTTTCAAATCTTGAATGTTCTTTCAAAAATGTGATAACGCATTATGAAATCAAAATTTTCATAAATGAAAGATTCCTTTTTGAAACATGCTTGAAAAATCGATGCTCATTTTAATCATGGTGGAAGTCAATATGTTAATGAATATATCAAAATGCTTTAGATTTAGAGAACATGTTGAACAATTTTCTCAAAAGCAAAAGTCATGAAGATAGAGCATTATCGAAACATGCTTAGCATAATAGATGTACATGAGCACAATGACTTTGCTATTGTTCAAGGATAATCTTGCCTCTTCGAATTGAATTTAGAAACATATGAATAGTTAAGGCAAGTATTCGAATATAATTACTCAAAAGAATGGATGAAGACAATGTTAATGTATTAGAGTAACAAAGTGAATACTAGGATTCACGAATGATGAACATTAGTGTTTAATGCATAATAGATTCACAAATTGAATTCTTTTCTTGAAGATAGACTTGAAACTCATGTATGATCAACTTGTTAGACATGAGGTCCAACTTGATTAGAGAATGAAACAATAGAGTTCAAGTAGCACATTGAATTCCAAAGATCAACATGTGGATGACGGGGAAAAGTTCGGCATATATATCCGACATTCAGTATACCAAGACTTAACTTCTAATTTTGAAAACATCATTTGAATGGAATAAAAGCATGAATATTTTTCAAACATATTTGTATGCATTTTACAGAAACAAGGTGAATTGAAATCAATAACATATTTTAGAATTGTGCACTTCAAAAACATAAACTCAGAAAATTATGCACAAATTCATTTATGGTTCATTTAGCAATCTGAAAACATTTTGAAACAACATAAATGATTGATTGCTAAAGGAATGCAATAATGGACAAGTATTCATTACCCACATATGTAATTCATTTAAGAGCAAAATAGGGTAAGGATTAGATGTCACCGTAATTTCTCTTGTCCTTGTAGTAGCTTGCTTGGTTAAGATGGATTGATGTAGATGTCTCTCCTTTTTCAACTCTCACCATCAACATCAAGCATAGCTTCTTTAGAATCTCAAGACTTGAATGATTTCTCTATGTTGCATTCTTGAGAAACTTTCTTTGATCCTACAGAGACATATAAACCTTGTTCTCCCATGGTATCCAACCTTTCTTGGATCCAACCATTGTTAGCTTGTAGGAATCAAAAATTCACATACCCTTATAAATATAATCATTTCGGACCAATTGAACACAATGAATTAAACATGACTTTATGCATAAAAGATATGCTTTCTTTTCAAATTATCATGCATGCATAAAGAATTAAATCATTGAACATTGCAATGATGATTCCTAAGGTTACAAAATATAAAACCTCAATGAATATTTCAGATGATAGCAAAGGAGGTTTTACCATTGTATACCTTTGTCTTAGGTACTTGGAGGATTGACTTTGCTCACCCTTTGTTTCTTCATATATTTTCTTACGGGTATTGGCAAAGCTCTCTCGTTGAGAGGTAAACTTCAAGAGTCTTCTGCTTGGCACTTGAGAGAATCCCCTTTTCTTGTTTTCCTCAAGATAGTTGAATGGTATTATGTGGTAGTTTGTTCTTGAGGTGGAACATATTCCTCTTGCTTGTGTCCATTGCTTCTTATGATTTGACCTTGTAGTTTCTGCAATGGATGCTCCGAGAGTTCTCCTTTTAGGCTCATGAGAAACTCTTTTCTTATGTCCATTGTTTTTCAAATTATCTTGCACATATAAAGCACTAGATGGACATTTTGGTACCCATTTATACTTGGGTCCTTCCGGGTTAGTTTGAACCTTAGGGAAAACATAATTTCCCTTTGGTACCCATTGATAATTACCAACGAGGTTTGTCTCTTCTTTCTTTCTTGTGAAAGCATGATGAAGTATTGTGACCTTTATGGTTACAATAGTTACAATGAGCAAGGGGATTTGAAGTATGAACTGATTTTTGAAAATAGTTCAAATAAGATTTTCCACCAGTTTTCTTTTTGCCTTTCCTTTTGTCAAAAATAGGATTATAACCTATGCCCGATCGATCATTTGTAAATCTTTGAGCTTTCAAGATTACATTGAGCATTTCACTACCCTTAGTGAACTTCTCAAGTGTTTTTGTAAGATAAGAATTTTTCTTTATAAGATCGGGACATTTTTTAAAAAACGAGTTTTCATAAACTGAAACCCGGAGGTAAATCTTTGGTTTGTTCGAGCAATTTGATTTTCCTCTTAGAGGCAATAAACTCTTTTGCAATTTTTTCAAATTCAGAATGTAGTTCATTGTATTCGACAATAATTCATCATACGTAGGTTCGAATCATATACCTCATCATCGTTTTCACATTGCTCTTCTTCTTGCAATTAAGCACATGTTTGCAACTTCTTCTTCCTCACTTTCTTCAAGCGAGGAGTTCTCTCCACATATAGTAGGCATGTATGCCATTTCCAAAGCTTTCCACATTTCCTTAGGCTGTAGGTAGATTGCGAGATACGACAATACTCCTTTTGACTAAGAGCACTTTGGAGCATTAAAATGGCTCGTTGTTAAGAGTCATTCTCCATGTCATCCTCATTGAATTCATCTTCGGCCTTTGGAACATTAACTCCGCCTTCTACTCTTGTGGGAACATAATCCCCATTCTCTATGACTTGCCAGAGACCATACTCCGTGGCTAAAACAAACACTCTGAACTTTGCTTTCCAGAATGCATAATGTTCACCGTCGAAGCCAGGTGGTCGGTTGATTGAGGCACCGTCAGGTAATATTCCTTCCATGATCTATCTCGGGATGTTAAGCCCAACTGAGAAACCTACGCTTTGATACCAAATGAAGGTGGAATATCACCTAGAGGGGGTGAATAGGTGATTATGAAAATTCTTTCGCTAATTGCTCAAGAACACTTAAAACGAGAGATAGAGAGAAGAGCAATGAACACAAGAGGTTATACTGGTTCGGTCCAATTCTTGACCTACGTCCAGTCCCCAGAAACACTCTGGGATTTCACTATCTCAATCCTTGATTACACACTCTGTAACTCTCAAGTACTCTCACTAGGACTTACCCCTCTTTACAAGTTGTAACCAAATAACTCAGACACAATTACACACTCTGTAAATGAAGGATGATCCTTTTACTCTCGGACTCACTCCCCCTTACAAGTTGTAATTGTACACCCACACTCAAGATACCTCTATCTTGAGATTTGAATGAATTGTAATACAAATGATAAGACCCTCTCACAGAGTTGATAAATGATAAACACTGAAGCTCAATGATATCCTAAGATATATACAGAATAGAGATTGAACACTTTGTATTTTTTGTCTGTGTATGTGCTGGTTCTTGTAGATGAACTCTCTTCTCGTGAATTTATAATAGATGGAGAAATAGCCGTTGGTAGGATTTGAATTCGTCCGTTTGATTTTGACCGTTGGTAGCATTTAACCATTCGCACTAATCTTGCCTCAATTGGATTTAATGTCTTGATTCTGCTTGTCTCTGTTCCTCAAAGTTCCCTGATTTGAAGATCTTAACCGTTGCTGATTTATCTGAAAATCACTCAACATTATGATCAATATTCTTACAATAAATGTTGTATAATGTTTATAAGATCATTTGGAATTAATCCGGATTCTCTTGAGAAGAGCCCAACATTTCGGATACGGTGAATCTCAACAATCTCAGTTCTTGACTCGAGGCATACATATTGCGAGACTCGAGGTGATCGATTAATTGAATTCAAAAGGCTGTTTAGAGAACTCTTTTTTGACTCGAGGCACCGAAACCGCTGCGACTCGAGTTTTTCGATGAATATAGAAGACTTCGTTTAAATCGGGAACACGAGACTCGAGTTATGCTTCGTCCCAACTCGAGGTAGGATCGACTCGAGGTGAGATATGTGGAGACTCGAGGTGAAGAATGAATATTGTTTTGAATTTCAAAGGGCATAGACTCGAGGTGCGAGACCATGACTCGAGGCGAACGTGGATTTGGAGGCAATATTATGGCCGACTCGAGTTGAAGTGTGAATTTGGCCAAGGATACTTAAGAGGCGGACTCGAGGCGACTTTACCAACTCTAGGCAAAAATGACTCTGCATTCTTGAAACTCTCGGGTTGCCATTTAACTCGAGGTGGAACTTCTGACTCGAGGTAAAAAGCTCTCTCAAAGTTCCTATCTTTCTGTCTGCTCCAAAAACTCGAGGTACACCTTCTAACTCGAGGTAAAAACTCTTCTCAAAGTGTGATATAGGCAGAAACCCGAGGCTATGCTGAATTGTTTCCAGAATCACGTGTGTCAACTTTCGAGGACCATATCTCTCTGGTCTGAGATCCTTTTTGGTTGATTCAACTCTTGATGGAAATCTCTGTGTGTCAGATTTCTAATGGCACCGATTTTAGCTCAATTGGATTTGTAGTTTGTGAGATACAAGCAAAATATTGAAGCTTGGTTCTGACTGTGACGGTGATGTTTGTATCAACTTGTAAAACTCATATCTCTCTCATCTGAGCTCATTTGGACTTATACTATATATCAAAATGACGTGTTGGATGTCTAGTTTCATATGCCACTAGTTTCGTATCCAGCCAATATCTGGTTTGAGAGATATCATCAAATTACCAGAGGTCGCCAGAAGCTGAACGTGGAACAGAGTGCACCAGAGTTGTTGTAAGTAGCTGAAACTCGAGGTACATGAAGCCTGCCTCGAGGTAATCATCCCAGAAAGCCAAAACTCGAGGTAAACAGGTCCTGACTCGAGGTAAACATCCCAGAGACCAAAAACTCGAGGCAAATAGGTCCTGACTCGAGGTAAAACATGTCTGGGAGCGAAAATCACTTGGAAATCACCCAAACTCGAGGTGGGGATGTTTTTGACTCGAGGTAATCATCTCAGATGCCCAAAAACACTGTAGCAAGTCATTAACTCGAGGTAGTTAGTCCATAACTCGAGTTACTTAGTCTTGAAGCTCGTTTTTACTCATTTTAACCCCGAATTGAGCCGTTCCAACTTCCATATCATTGTGGGGACTTCTAGAATCAATCTAGGAATTTGTATGATGATTTTCTCATTCTATAGAGCAAGTTCTTCCTTTTTCAATCTCTCATCTTGATTAATCTCCATAATTCATCTTGGACTAATCTACATCAAATATATTGTAGTTAGTCAATATACAAGATAAGTATGATATACAATCTTTTTGCTCTTAATGGCATCTATATAAGACATCATCAAAACTAATCATAACCAACATCAACAACTTAGAAGAGGGTAGCATAACCTCTTGGGAGACACTAGAAGAAAAGTTCAGATCAAGATTTTTTCCACATAATAAGATTGTGGACGCACGAGCTGCTCTTACAAATTTCGGTCAACAATGTGGTGAACATCTGTATGAGGCCTGGGAGAGGTTCAAGTTGCTCGTCAGGCAGAGCCCTGGTCACAATCTAGAGAAGTGGGTCTTACTTCAAATATTCAGTACTCGGTTGACTCCTGAATCTAAATCAGAATTAAATGCTGTCACTAATGGAGGAATTACAAAGCAACCTAGGTGAATCATGTCTGGAATTGTTTAGATGACTTATCAGATGACTTTATACAGAATAACAATGAAAGAAGGCCAGTGAAGTCAGTTGATAAAATTATTGAAGCCCCTTCTTCACAGCTGATGGCAATGTTAAATACAATCAACAAGAAGATTGATCACTTAGAAGCTCAAGCAAACCGATCTAATGGTGGACACAGGAGAGTAAATGCTATTCGTGCTCCTTGTGATTACTGTGGAGATGACCATGATAATGGAGAATGCTTCATAACTCAACCGATAGAAGCGGTGAACTATGCGAGGAAACTACCGTGGCAACAACCGAACAATCCTTACTCGAATACCTACAATTCTGGCTGGCGTAAAAATCCTAACCTCTCTTGGAAATATGGCGCAACTCTTAATGAAGCATCAACTTCTAATACAAGACAAGGGCCACCTCCTGGATTCCATCAATTAGAAAAAGAAGTCATTCCTACCCAAGAACCTAAATCTGATCTAGAGGCAGTGATTTCTCAGCTCGCAAATTTTCAATTAAAAAGTACTCAAGATCAAGCTGCTACCAATGCAAGGTTAGACTCATCTATCAAGAATCTTGAAGTACAAATGGGACAAATTGCAAATGCTGTGAACGTTTTCCAACAGAGAGAATTGCCGAGTAATACTGTGCCTAATCCTCGTAGAGATGGGACAGAAGAATGCAAAGCTTTAACATTGAGAAGTGGAAAGGAATTACCTGAGGTTCCACAACCAATGAAGAAACCCTCAGCTTCCAATGATCAAACAAATCTTACAGTCACTATAGAGGATAATGAAGAGGTTTCACAGACGGTGAATGAAAAAGTCAATGAAGAGAAAGTTGAGATTTAATCTAAACAGGGCGACATGAAAAAGCAAACAACTCAAGAGATTCCTAAATGGGTACCACCCCTACCATTTCCTCAAAGATTTCAGAAGAAAGCATTAGACGAGCAATATAAGAAGTTTTTGGGGATTTTCAAGCAGCTACACATTAACATCCCTATCCTCGAAGCATTAGAGCATATGCCTCACTATGTGAAGTTTCTAAAGGAGATGCTGAGTAAGAAGAGGAGATTTGGTGATTATGAGACCGTAGCTCTAACTGAAGAGTGTAGTGCTATTCTTCCCAACAAGCTACCCCCTAAACAGAGAGATCCAGGAAGTTTTTCCATACCTTGCATAATTGGAGAAAAGTTTAAGGGAGGAGCATTATGTGATCTAGGATCAAGTGTCAACTTAATGCCACTATCTCGTGTTTAGAAAATTGCAAGCTGGGTGAAGCTCAACCAACTTCGTGACACTTGACTAGGCGATCGAAGTTTAGCGTTTCCAAAGGGTATTATTGAAGATGTATTGGTTAGAGTTGACAAGTTTATTTTCCCTGCTGACTTCATTGTCTTGGGTGTGATGAAGATAGAGATATACCGCTCATTGTGGGAAGACCTTTCCTTGCCACAGCTCAAACTCTGATTGATGTTGAAAAAGGAGAGATCAAGTTGAGGGTAAATAATGAAGAAGTTATATTTAACATGAACAAGGCATTGAAGTATCCTAGAGACGTTACAGATTGCTTCAGGGTTGACGTGCTCGATAAGGTGATTCAAAAGGCTTTAGAGTCCTTCTCTATAAAAGAACCTTTAGCAGCTGTGTTACAAGGGACTGATGAAGTTGAAGAAGAAAATACATCTAAATGCAAGAAGTTACTCGAAGGCTCCCAGTATTACGATGTAAACCACCACAAAGAAGTTTGAGTTCTTGGAGATGCAATCAAGGCAAACTACTTCTTTGAAGCCTTCTATTGAACAAGCACCAATTCTAGAGCTTAAACCTTTACCTCCACATCTTGAATATGCATACTTGGGTAAATCTGAGACATTACCTATTATCATCTCGTCTTCCTTATCTGACGTCCAAAAGGAACAGCTGTTGAATGTTCTCCGAGGCCACAAAAGCGCTTTAGGTTGGACAATTGCAGACATAAAAGGTATAAGCCCATCACTTGTAATGCATAAGATACTTCTAGAAGAAGATCATAGAAAATCTATCCAGAATCAGAGAAGACTCAATCCTATGATGAAAGAAGTGGTCAAGAAGGAAATTATTAAGTGGTTAGATGCTGGAATTATCTATCCTATCTCTGATAGCTCATGGGTTAGCCCAGTGCAATGCGTGCCTAAAAAGGGAGGTATGACAGTGATTACTAATGAGCAAGATGAGCTCATCCCCACTCGTACAGTTACTGGTTGGCGTATTTGCATGGATTACAGAAAATTGAATGATACCACGAGGAAAGATCATTTTCCACTCCCTTTCATTGACCAGATGTTAGATCGCTTGGCTGGTAAAGAATTCTTCTGTGTCTTGGATGGTTATTCAGGGTATAATCAAATTGCGGTTGCTCCTGAAGATCAAGAGAAAACAACATTCACATGTCCGTATGGCACTTTTGCCTTTAGAAGAATGCCGTTTGGTCTATGCAATGCCCCTGCCACCTTCCAAAGATGCATGATGAGTATATTCTATGATATGGTAGAAGAAATAATGGAAGTGTTTATGGATGACTTCTCGGTATTTGGTGAATCATTTGACAAGTGCTTGATAAATCTGGATAAGGTGTTGAAGCGATGTGAGGAGACAAACTTAGTGCTCAACTGGGAAAAGTGTCATTTCATGGTAACTGAAGGAATAGTTTTGGGTCATAAAGTTTCCAAAGAAGGGTTAGAGGTTGACAGGGCTAAGATTTCGTGATTGAGCAGCTCCCTCCTCCTTCTAATGTCAAAGCTGTAAGGAGCTTCTTGGGCCATGCTAGATTCTATCGTCGATTCATTAAAGATTTTCCAAGATTTCAAAGCCCCTCTCGCAGTTACTTGAGAAAGATACGCCTTTTCGGTTCAATGAGGAGTGTATGAAGGCTTTTGAAGAACTAAAGAGGAGATTGACTTCAGCTCCTATCATTGTAGCTCTGAGTGGTCACTACCTTTTGAAGTAATGTGCGATGCAAGTGACCATCTTTGTCGGAGCCGTGTTGGGACAAAGGCATGCAAAGATCTTCCATCCATCTGTCTACTATGCGAGCAAGACCCTAGTAGCGGCTCGGGTAAATTACTCAACTACGAAAAAGAAATGCTAGCTATAGTGTTTGCTTTTGAAAAATTTAGGGTATATTTGATGGGTGCTAAGGTTGTAGTTTACACGATCATGCTGCCATTAAATATTTGTTAGGGAAGAAAGAGTCTAAACCTAGATTGATTAGATGGGTCTTGTTGCTACAAGAATTCGATGTGCATATAGTTGATAAGAAAGGAATTGAAAATCAAGTTGCTGATCATTTATCTAGGATTGTGAACCCTTCTGATCATGTGAATAATTTGTTAGTGAATGAATGTTTTCCTGATGAACAATTGTTTGCTGTAAGGAGTTGTGGTTTGTGGTATGCTGATATTGTGAACTATCTTGTGTGTGAAGTATTACCTCGATTTAAATTTCTATCAAAGAAAGAAGTTCTTGCATGATATTGCCTACTATATTTGGGAAGAACCATTTCTTTTTAAGAGATGTGCTGATTTGATTATTAGAAAATGTGTGCCTAAAATAGAACAAGATGAAATTTTGAATGCATGTCATGCATCTGCATATGGGGGACATTATGGGGGCAAAGAACTGCATCTAAGGTGCTTGAATCTGGTTTTTATTGGCCTACTTTATTTAAAGATGCTCACCAATTTGTTACCAAGTGTGATAGATGTCAAAGAACAGGTAATATTTCTAAGCGACATGAGATGCCTCAATCACGGAATCTTTGAGGTTGAGCTATTCGATGTCCGGGGGATGGATTTCATGGGTCCGTTCCCATCGTCAAGAGGAAACAAATACATCCTTGTTCTTTGTGGAATATGTGAGTAAATGGGCTGAAGCTATGGCTTGCCAAGCTAACGATGCCAACACGGTGATTCGATTCTTGAAGAAGTATATCTTGACAAGATTTGGCACCCCCGAGCAATAATTACCGATGAAGGGACCCACTTCAACAACAAGAATTTCAAAGCTCTTACGGAAAAATATGCGTGCACCACCGAATGTCACTTGCATACCATCCACAAACTAATAGGTTGTGTGAGTTGACTAACGGGGAAATTAAGAGGATTCTTGAGAAAAGCGTGGGTCCAACTAGAAAAGACTGTCGACAAACTTGATGATGCTTTATGGGCTTATAGGACAGCTTTTCGTACTCCAATTGGCATGTCACCATACCGTTTGGTTTTCGGAAAAGCGTGCCATTTACCACTTGAACTGGAATATAAAGCATGGTGGGCAATCAAGAAGTTAAACATGGATCACAATCAAGCGGGTTCAAAAAGGCTGCTGCAACTGAATGAGTTGGAAGAATTTAGACTTCAAGCATATGATAGTGCAAGATTGTATAAGGAAAGAACAAAGAAATGGCATGACAGTCATATCTTGAAGCGATCTTTTGAGCCGGGCGGTTGGTGCTTCTCTTCAATTCAAGACTCGTAGTTATTTCTGGGAAGCTTAAATCAAGGTGGTCGGGTCCTTTCGAGTAGTTTCCGTGTCATCAAAAGGTGCAATTGAGGTTAAAAATGAGAGTACGGAAATTGCTTTAAAGTGAATGGACAAAGATTGAAGCATTACCATGGTGGTGAAGTGAACCAGCAAACAATAGTTCACCACTTGTCATCGCCTACTTAGACTGCTGACATAGTCAGGCTGAAGACTATAAACCAAGCGCTTCTTGGGAGGCAACCCAAGGATTTTGCTTGCATTATTTAGTATTATTATTATTATTTCATTTTTCTTTTAGTTTTATTCAGGTTTGAAGATGATCACTCCTCTTATTGCGGTAAAGTCTTGTGTGTGCACTCTTTCCCTTAAAATTCAAAACATCATGGATGGTACCGAGAGGAAGCACTCCACATCAATTATAATCCTAAACCGGGGAGTACTAGTTCCTTTCCCTCTTTATATTTTTGCAACATTGAGGACAATGTTTGATTTAAGTGTGGGGGAGGGATATAATTTCTTTGGTTATGCTTGTCCTTATACATTTGAAAAGATTTTTTTTTTTTTTATTTGAGATTTTTGCATTGTTTAAGATTGACCTTAACTTTGAGCCTTCCCCATCTTAGAAAAATATTATCAAGTAAAAAAAAAATTAAAAAAAAAAGAGTTCTAATTAAGCCTCTAAAGTCTTGCATTTTTTCCAATCTTGAGATAGACTATGAGAATAGAGATTAGTTTGTAATATGATCAATAGATTATTAGTTTATGAATATTTTGCTACATGATTTCTTTAGAAAATTAGATAATGACCTTTGCCCCTAAGTAAAAGCTGTTGTTTGGGAAATGACTCAGGTAGTGTTAAAAAAAAAAAAATACACACACACACATATGCACACAACTCCAATGACACTAGTGGAAAAAAGGCTTTTAAGACCGGACAAAAAGGGGGTCGTAAGACCGGATATGCGACCGGTCTTGTTCAGCCCGGTATTAAAAGTCTACCATTTAAGACCAGGACTCGAACCGGTCTTAAAGAAACTCTTTTAAGACCGGACATTTAAAAACTTAGGTCTTAAAAAGTTGTACTAAATGAAGCCGAAATAATTTTTGTTCGGTCCTAAAGCTCGACTTTTAAGACCGGTCAAACAATAGGCCGCTCTTAAAAGATCGTAATTATAAGACCGGACAAGACACATACGGTCTTAAAAGACCGACTTTCAAGAGTGGATGATAAATACATCCGGTCTTAAAGATTTTTATTTAAGACCGGACTTCTAAATATATCGGTCTTAAAAGACCAACTTTTAAGACCGGGTTTAATATCAAAACTCAAAAGTGTCGACCTTTAAGACCGGTCATATAATTACATCCGGTCTTAACAAGTGAACATTTAAAACCGGCTTATTATTTCCGGTCTAAATTTTCCCGAATTTTTCCCTATTTGTTCTTCGATTATATATATATATATATACATAAATCCACCACCCAATCCAAGCACATAAAAGTCGATATTTTAAGCTACAAACTATGAACAATTATTTGAATAAATTGAATTGGAAAAAGAATACAAATATTATTCACCATGAGCTATTTGTTGGCCCCTTAATTAATGATTACTATGACTACAACACCTAAATTAATTCATACAATAAGATAACTTACTTACAAATACAATAAGTTACAAGTACAACATACATGCGCCCAAAATAATATTCACCATGCCTTCATCTGATTCCCCCACCCAACAACGTAACATATCCTCTTATATAACATGCCCATTTGGATCGGATCCGCCACAAAAATAAAACAAGAACAAAATTCATAGTCAGTGACATTAACTATGAACATAGATAGAAGGAATATAATATATATAGTTAAAGCCTTAATTAAAGTCTTCAAAGAAATCTGCATATGAATATTACCTTATGAATTGACTCTTTTATAAAGTGATATCTTCCCATATCCCTTCTTGATGATCACTTCTTATCGGGTTCATTATCCGCTTCATCTTCTTCGTTCATGTCCGGTAGACCCCTTGAAAAAGGAGTACTCTCGGGAATACCATAATTTGAATTCATTTCCTCATCAATATCAATGACCCTCTTTCCTTGGAGAGCTACGAGACCACATTTTATTTTCTTGATCGGTGATATAGAACACTTGTTTTGCCTGGTCTGCCATAATAAAAGGTTCATCTCCAAAACTTCTACCATTGACATCGACTAATGTAAATCCTAGCCGATCGATCCGAACACCATTATTGACATTGACCCACTTGCATTTGAAAATGGGAAATCTAATTTTCACATAGTCCACCTCCCAAATCTCTTCAATAACCCCATAATATGGCATGACCGCCAATAAAGGGCTCTTGTCTTTTGAATGGAGAAGTGCATAGATTCAGCCTCTAACATAACACCACCGTTGGAATTTGTGCTCGTATCATCTAGGGACTTCGTGTAAAATGTATAACCATTGATCACATACGAATTCCAACTTATGACATCAACCTCGGGACCATTTGCTAACCATTTGATTGTATCGAAACACATTCCTCTCCCTCGACCTTTTGTTTGAACCAGTTTGCAAAAGTTCGTTATGCTCCCTAATCAACCTTTGTTCGGTCATTCGATGATTTTCTTTCCTTGTGCTGCTTTATGTGCAGCTATGCTGGCTTGAACTTCATCGACGTTATTCAAGATGTACAAGTGGACTAGTGACAATTCATCAGGATCCACACTCTTTACGGAAGCCCCTCGTCTACCCCCATCGGCATCGACGTTTTGGAAGCCCAATATGTCTTACTTTGGCCAAATAATCTTGACAAAATTCCATGGCTTCTTCGAAACATATTTCCGAACAATCGATGCTTCGCCGGTATGCGTTCTTCACGTACCCTTTTAGGAATTTCATAGATCTTTCAATTGGGTACATCCACCGTAAATGGATAGGGCCGCACATCTTTATCTCCCTCACTAGATGAACAATTAGATGAACCATGATGTCAAAAAATGTAGGAACAAAAAGCTTCTCAAGGTGGCACAAGATAAGATATCCTTCATTCTCCAATTCATCCAACTTTTCAATCTCAAAAACTTTACGACAAAGCGCATTGAAGAAGACACAAAGTCTAGTCAAAAGCGACCCGAAGATCATATTCGGCGATGCCTCGAATAGCTATTGGGAGTAGTTTGTTGCATCAAGACATGACAATCATGAGACTTTTGGCCTACTAATTTCAAGTCCTTCATCGATACAAGCCTCTTAAAATTTGAAGAATACCCGTGGGAACTTTTTGTGCCATGTAAACACTCACAAAAACTTCGTTTCTCATCCTTAGACAAAGTATGAGAAGCCAGGGGGACAATAAGTTCTCTTCCCATCGGCCTTGGATGTAACTCTTCGCGTATTCCCATTGCTATCGAGATCCAATCTTGCCTTCACACCATCCTTGGAACTACCTTGTATGTTGAGAAGCGTGCCGACAATACTATCACATACGTTTTTCTCCACATGCATGACATCAATACTTGTGTCTCACATCAAGATTGCGCCAATATGGAAGATCGAAGAATACAGATCTCTTTTTCCATATATTTGTTTCTTTTCTACACTTTGCAGTCTTACCGAATACGACATTGATATTTTTCACCTTTTCATAAACTTGCTCCCTAGTCAATGCCACCGGAGCATCTTCATACTCTTGGCCACCAAAAAAGGCTTTCTTCAATCGACGATATGGGTGGCCCCGTCTAAGAAATCTCCTATGTCCAAGATAAACCGTCTTTCTTCCATGTTGAAGTTGATGGTAGCGTGTGCCTTCTTCACAAACCGGACATGCTTTATGGCCTTTTACACTATACGACAAGTTCCCATATCTTTGGGAAGTCGTTTATAGTACAAAATATCATGGCTCGCATTTTAAACACCTCCTTCTTGAAAGAGTCAAAAACATCAACACCTTCGCCCACAACTCCTTCAAGTCTTCGATCAAGGGTGAAGGTAAACATCAATGTCATTTCTGGTTGTTTCGGTCCCGAAATCAACATAGACGCATGATGTACTTTCGTTTCATGCATAACATTGGAGATAAGTTGTAAATAATCGTAGTACGAGGCCATGAACTATGTATGCTGCTAAGGCTTCCATATGGATTCATGCCATCCATGCTAAGGGCAAGCCTAAGGTTCCTAGGTTCTTCGCCGAAGTTCGGAAATAATTGATCGATTTTCTTCCATTGAGAAGAATCGGCCGGATGTCGAAGCTTTCCATCGAAATCCTCTCATCGCATGCCACCTCAAATTTTTTGCATCATTTTCATTCGCAAACAACCGCTTGAACCTTGGTATGATTGGAAGATACCACAACACTTTTGCCGGCCCCTTATTTGACTTGTACCTTGGGGTTTCACATTTCGGACAACTCGCTCCTCTTCAAACTCTTTTCTATACAACACGCAATCATTCGGGCATGCATGGATCTTTTTGTACTCCATCCCCAAGTGGACAAAGTATTTTCTTAGCATCATAGTATCGATGCGGCAACACATTATCATCTAGGAAGCATGTCCTTAAAAGCCTCAAGCATTTCGAAAAACTCTTGTCGCTCCATCCATGACGTGCCTTCAAGCTTACCAATTTCAATACAAAGCATTCAACAATTGGTATTTTTTACACCCACGGTATAGAGGGGTCTCGCATCACCGCACATATTACCATATGCATGTGATTGATGAAAAGCCTCTTCTCCTACATCACGGATAATGTCCTCTATGTGATCATCCATATCCGTGTCATTATCATCAAAGGCCACTTCCCTATGTTGAGACCCACTTGGTATTTTTTCACCATGCCATACCCATACTGTATAAGTCTTACAAATTCCTTCACAAATTAAATGTGTGTATAACTTCAGGACTTAGTCGCCTCTCATTCAAACATTTTACACAAGGGCAATAAAACTTCCCACCCTCGGCATGGCCATTTTGTTTAGCAAATTTTATAAAGTCCCTCACCCCATTCGATATTCAACACTTGTCCGTTTAGCATTTATCCAAGCGTGATCCATAGTAGAATTCCTATATATATAGACGGAAAGATTTAACATACATATATATGCTCAAATGTCGGTTATGTCTTTTTTTTCCTTTTTTTTTTCGGATAAACTTGCTCATTAAATGCGAACGAAGAATAACTTTTGGTCATAAATGTATCGCAGAGAATCCAAGAACCAAAATAAATGCATGACGAGGAAATTAAATGCATCGCGTGAAGGTCTTGTGGACTCTTTGTTGTATCATATAAATTCAAATGCGTTTGCTTAGTCTTTCTTCTCCCGCCACGAACGTTGATGTTGCGAGACAGGAAAGAGTACCCTAAAAACATTTATTGGTCGAGTTGGGTAGGTCTAAAATGCAATTATAATCTTCAAAATACAATATCCATTAACAAACAGAAACCCACAAGAACATTTGATCGATTTCGCTCAACCCGGGAAAAACCGAACGATGAGCGGGAAAATCATAAAGTTATATAACCGAAACACCTCTTACAGCTTGGTCTATAGACGTTTAGCTAAGGAACCGAAAGTGATTGTCGAGAGGTACAACGCGAACCGGCGACGAAGTGGCGAGTGGCGAGAACCCACGAGTTACACTCTAGGCGCGACAAGAGAAGTTCGAGAGGGAAATTTAATATTCCGCGATAGAGCGAGACATGTTTTATATTTGGGATTTTATTAAGACCGGACTTTTATAATCCTCCGGACCTAAATTGAGACAATTAAACCGGTTCATTAAAAGAACACGGTTCTATATATACAACTTTTTAAGACCGCCGTTTTATAATAGTCGGTCCTAAAATTCTTTTTTGATTTACGAAAAAGGATTTGGCGAGCGCAAAGAATGAATGAATAAAAATTAAAGGAAAACTGGAGTTTCTTTAATTACATATATTACTTGCATATGCACGTACACAAGAAAAAATACAAAACAAAAACAAGCGAGAAAATTATCAAAAACAAGAATCGACTAAACATCTCCTAAAGCTTATTATCCTCCAAAGCCTTGGCGATTTCGGCGTGAAAGCATTAATTTCCCACGGAGATCGGCAAGTTCTGTCTTCGTTGCATCGGCCACAATGCATCACTAGAGGAAAGAGGAGAGGGTCGGCGGGAGGCATCTTCGGGGCCAACCGGTTGGAGAGGGGGAGCGGGATGGAGGGGTGTCGCAATCTCTTCATCATCCGAAGAAATAACAATGGGTCCAACGACCCGAGACTCTTTGTCACAATAGGACGGACTCTCGATGGAGGAGGCGCACCGTATAACGATCGACGGAAGGCACGAGCATCACGACTAAGAGCACCCTACGAGCGGTTCTCTTGTATCTAACCATGGTTTGAGCGGTTGGGGCGAGAGGTATGAGGAGTTAATTAATAGAGGGAAGAGAAATTTGTTCTCGAGATAGCCACGTACGTAGTTTGGAGTTACGAGGTAGTGAGGAATTAATAAGGAGTTATAGGTACGCGGTATAAAATTCCATTATTTAATATTTTTGCAATTCATTTTATTTTAAGACCGACCTTTTATCATTAACCCGATACTTATAGGTGTGCGGTATAAAATTCTATTTTTTAATTTTTTAAGACCGATCTTTTATAGTAAGTCCAGGTCTAAAAGTCTTACCGTACTTACACACTTTGTTCAAATGAATGATGCGAGTCTCTTCGGCTTCCGAGATAAACTTCCCAACTAGGCGTCTCCTCGTATTCGATGAACAATGCGTCTCCTCGTTAAAGCTTTAGGCGTTTCACATTGTTCGGGACGGGTTCTCTATTTAAACCCGTTGTTCCGTACTTTCTTCACATTCTTCTCCCCGGGTCCTCCGTTTCATCCTCCTCCTCTTCAACCTCGCCCCCACTCTAATGGCTGCTCCCCCGGAGTCCTCCGTTTCCTCCTCCTCCTCTTCAACCTCGCCCCCACTCCGCCACCGCCTCCTCCAAATCCGACGTGAAGCGGTTGGTGCGATCAGCAGTGGCCCGCGTCGATCAAATCGATCGACATTTGGGCCAATTGGTTCAGCTTGCTCATACCATGAACAACAAGCTGAACATGGTACTCCACGCCAATGACGTGAACTACGATCCCGCTGAAGACGACTCCGACAACTCCGACGACTCCGACGCCCCCTCCCTTTCCGACTACGAGAGGGATTAGTTTTTTTTTTTGTTGCTTTTTTTGTTGCTTTTTTTTTTTTTTTTTTTTTTTGTGATCGCGCCCCTATAGGGCGGCGTAAAAAAATTAGTAAATAAAATATTTTTAATTTTTGTTCTCGTGCGAGTTTAGCCCATTATCTCGAACCGGAAAGCAATAAACAAGGCAACTATGAAGGACGGATAATGGCGAGACTAAAAAACCTAAAATAAAAGAACGAAGACTTTAGTTAGTAAATCGACGGTCCTAAAAACACTTTGCCATTTTTGTAAGCTTTGGTTTCCATATCCGATTGCCTCTTGTCCTTTTCATTATCGTCTTTCTTTTTCCGACAAAAAGGAAACAAACAAAACAATGTCCTCGTGTAAATCCAACAACGAAATTCGCGAGAATACGTTAAGAACATACAAAAAAAGGAGCTTTTACCTTATTCGGACAAGAACAAACAAAGTGACTATTCTTCTCAAGGTTGGACCTTCGTTGACGTCGGTTTTACCTCCCCATGTGAGAAACAAAGTGTCCTTTTCATTATCTTCCTTCTTTTTCCGACAAAAAGACAAAAGACAAAATAAAAGGGACAACGATAATGCTGCCTCTACACATGGAAAGGTAAAAACGATGATAAAGAAGGACCTAGCTTGAGCGTAACGCGTAACCTCGGTTGTCTTCAACCCTAACCATTTAATTTGTCGAAAAGGAGTATTTAAAGGGGAATTACTTTTAAGATCGCACAAATAACAACATACGGTCCTAAAAGTTAAGTGGGGGGACTTTTAAGACCGACCTTTTATAATACGTAGGACCTAAAAGTTCATTTATCTTTTAAGCTTTTAGGAGCGGACACTAAATAAATATACGGTCCTAAAAGTCGGGATACTTAGAAAATAAAATATTTTTAATTTTTGTTCTCGTGCGAGTTTAGCCCATTATCGAACCGGAAAGCAATAAACAAGGCAACTATGAAGGACGGATAATGGCGTACTAAAAAACCTAAAATAAAAGAACGAAGACTTTAGTTAGTAAATCGACGGTCCTAAAACACGCCATTTTTGTCGCCTTTGGTTTCCATATCCGATTGCCTCTTGTCCTTTTCATTATCGTCTTTCTTTTTCCGACAAAAAGGAAACAAACAAAACATTGTCCTCGTGTAAATCCAACAACGAAATTCGCAGAATACGGTTAAGAACATACGTAAAAAAAGGAGCTTTTACCTTATTCGGATAAGAACAAAAAAAGTGACTATTCGTCTCAAGGTTGGACCTTCGTTGTCGTCGGTTTTACCTCCCCATGTTAGAAACAAAGTGTCCTTTTCATTATCTTCCTTCTTTTTCGACAAAAAGACAAAAGACAAAATAAAAGGGACACCGATAATCTTTCTTCTACACATGGAGAGGTAACAACGATGATAATGAAGGACCTAGCTTGAGCAGATCGCGTAAACCTCGGTTGTCTTCAAATTTATCCATTTAATTTGTCTCGAAAAGATGTATTTAAAATTGACTTTTAAGATCGCATAAATAAAAACGTACGGTCCTAAAAGTTAGGCGGGCGACTTTTAAGACCGATCTTCTATAATACGTCCGGACCTAAAAGTTCATGAAGTTTTTAAGTTTTTAGGAGCGGACACTAGAGAAATATACGGTCCTAAAAGTCTCATACTTTAAGAACGAAGATTTTGTGGACCTTTAAGACCGGACATGATGTTAATGAACGGTCCTAAAAGTCTCGATTTCAAACACTAAATTAAATAGCTATATCCACCATCCAATAATACATTAAGAAACCCAAAATGGACACAAGAAAATTGTTCGAAAAATTAACTACATTTATGTATTGAATTTTACATTGCCTATGTATATTTACAAATGAATTGTTCAAAAAAATAAACAAATTTACAGAAGATCGATTATTGTTGCTACATTATAGTTACAAATGAATTTAGGACATTAATTATTGTCCTTTTTGTGACTCTAAGATCGACCATACGAGATATTCACAAAACACATTGCGTATGTGCTCCAGTTCATCATCGGGAAAGGGAGTTTTGCATTGAAACATCTGTAACATCAAAGACAAAGAATCGAATTAACTTGCGTGCATATTTCATTTGTAACGATAGAGAAACTGAATTAACTTGCATAATATGTAACATCAAATACATTTACCTTTGCAGTTAATTTAGTATCCCCTCGCCTTGTAATATCATACATGTGTTTCATGACGTCGGCCACATAAGTTGGACGCCGTTGGTTGCCGACGGGTCTAAAAAGAACAAGAAATATATATAAGAGCATATATATAGCTCGGTGACCAAGTTCACAAGGGCGGTGTGCTACAAATTAAATATTGTACCAACCTCTGGTTTGTACCATATGGGGTCTTTGTCCGAGAAGCACGCCTTTTCTTTTCTAGTCTTTGGAAGGTCCTCATGGCACTATCATCAAAATCACAAATTTATCAATGATTCACTTAAAATTCACAGCAGAGATGTTAGACAAGGGAATCAAAATGACATGCTTACTCGTTGACGGTCTGCACCAACGTAGCCAATGGCTCAGTGTGAGTGGAGCATAAGAAGATAACTTTATGCTCCTCCATGCACATGACGACCAACCGCGTGGCGGCTGAAAATTCACATCGTAAACTATACTCGGTGATATATATATGTAGCGAGAATTAAGTGAATTGCGGACAAGATTTTTGATATGTACTGTGGAAGAATGGATAAAAGTACAACTTTCTTTTCACTTCACACACCCTCTTTGATATGTACTCTGTCTCTCCTCCATGGATGTTTGACTTGAATAGACGGGCACAAGAATCCAAAATCGTTGATCCCGCACCTTTGAACCAATTCATGATGCAAGAACCTACCATAATGACATCGATCGGGAAATATATATATGTATGTATGTCTAAACGATGCATTTAAATGATGTACTCATAGACGAAGATACTTACTTCATAAAAAGTTGAACAAGCGCATCGGTAAGCTCTGTCGAGGAAGCAAAGGGACTCAACATCAACGGTGTCAACTTGAACGGGCATAGGATGAGGGACACCTACTACTTCATCGACAAAGCCACGATTTATCCTTAAAATATCCACTTTTCATTAGATCGGATATTTTTTCACAGCGGCAGCCCAACTTAGCGATGGGGATAGAGCTTGAGGAGGGGATGGAGCCCGATGAGGGGATGGAACTTGAGGAGGAGGGGTTGAAGCTTCGGGGAGAAGTAGAGACATGTACAAGCTTCACCGGCTAAGGGATGAAGGTTCCCTTGACATCACTCACAAGCTTCGGCTCATCGGTTTGGAGAGGAGCTGTGCATCAATGATCACCTTTTCAACCGACACTCGACTTCATCATCGGGCATTTGTTGGTGGTGTACGGTTGATCCCAAGTTGTGAACAGTCCCTTTTGCAACCAATAATCGTCCATCATGATGATCGGGATCCTCTACATAAAGGTCACAAGGTTGCTCGACTCTCCATCAATGCAGCTCCTCTAGTGCTCGCTTTGCACGGTTGCGAGTGAGTGTGTGAAGGGAACACCGGTCTCTCGGATGATTGCTCAAAAGCGGCCTCGGTGACTCAGTTCCTCCTTCATCCGGCTCATCTCGGATTGAAACATTGCGATCATTGAAGCTTTATTAGCAGCCGGCGTCCCGGTCCATCTCCTCCCGGTAACCATACTTTGTCTATGGCATTTGGATGTACCAAAGACTTGCTTTATGCCTACCCGTCCTCCAATCCCCCTTACACGCCCGGTGATCCGGTTTTCCGGCCGCAACGGGCCGAACATCATTCCTCCCGTCCGACACAAAAGATCCCTCTCGCTTCTTTGTTTTTAAGATCTTCCCGTAAGATACGGATAACGAGAAGCTTAGTAATGAAACATGTTTAGTAACTAAAAAATAACAATAACGATACTTACAATTCTTTCAAGCAACTAGACGAGTTTGTTCACTCGTGTAGGCGCCGCTTGGCTTTTGCCGAATATGCAACCACAACTCCTCGCGACGTATTGGAGATGGAGGAGCATGTATCACGAAGGATTGGATTCGCTTCATCATCCAATCTCTTCCGCTGCGACCATCAAATCTTTTCGGCCTTTTGATATCCCGCGAGAAGCCCTATGAGGGCAATCATTCTTTCTACCTATCTCCGTGCTTGTTCCCTTCTTTTCGTGAATCGGGATAGAAAACATCTATTAATTATGAATTCCAGCCATGCATGTCACTAACGTAAATTAGAGAACTTCGCTTCATATGAACGTCAATCAAACAAGTAGTCAATTCTTCACTTCATCAAGTTTCAACATTTTATTTAAGGAAGATGTAGAATTGTAGAAGAAATTGGAGCTATGTTTTGTAGTGCTAGCTAGATAGATAGGTTAAGAAACAAAAGAGAATTATGCTTACGAGAATAATACAAACTTGATCCTTTTTAAGGCATCCGTGGGATCAGCAGATTCCCATTAGATAGTAACAATTGGGTATATAAAGTTTCCCCCTTTTAAGACTATTCGATCATTTCCTCCTTTGCATAAGACAAACCATTACACAATTAATACCTTCTCATCGTAATTTACCTTTTCGGGGTTGACATATCGACATGCATAGACAAAGGCTTACAGAATAATACAAACTTGATCCTTTTTAAGGCATCCGATGGGATCAGCAGTCCCCATTAGATAGTAACAATTGGGTATATAAAGTTTCCCCCTTTTAAGACTATTCATTTCCTCCTTTGCAAGACAAACCATTACACAATTAATACCTTCTCATCGTAATTTACCTTTTCGGGGTTGACATATCGACTTTCATAGACAAAGGCAGGAAATGTATACTTCTATTCACACACCGAACTATTATATAACTAACGGGATTAGATGAACACAATAACATTCACATATCACAAAGTTAATAAGCAAACAAAAGGGAAAACAAAACTAAATATATACTCACCGAGCTTCGGAGTGGTCCGCGAGAAGAACAAATTGTCGCCAAATTCGTTCATCAATAAATGTGTAAACTTCCCAAGGATGTTTGGCGGCGGAACATCGGAGAAAATATACGTGTTAGCGAGAAAGGTCTTAAACTTCCTCCACCGATCAGCACAATAAGACAATGTCTTGTCTTTCAACTTCCGACATCGGGACAGTGTATGTAACCCGGATAGTCTCCCAAATAGGATCCTTTACATTCTTATAGTCCACACTTTTCCACTCATCTATCAAGATGCTAACCTTGCTGCGTGCTAGACAGTACCCGACAAAACTATTATATTTGCTTTTATTAGGACCGACGGGTTCCAACCTTGCATCAAACCGAATCTCGAGCTTTGACCCGGAAGTCCGACTTAGGGTCACTTCCATCATTCGTGTGCCTTTTCTACCACGGCGTGCGGGGCGATTACGAGCCTCATTGTGAGATGAAGAGGGTTCGTTCTCACTCACACCAGTCACACGGGAACTGGCGTTGCGGAACACGAATAGATTCGTTTTCACCGTCCATTTTCGAGACGGGAAGAGAGGAATGCCGAGCAAATGAGAGAGTAACGGGGGCTGATGGTACGTGGGCGAGGAAGAGAGGTAATGCAACGGGAAGGGTTTCGGAACGCGAACGGAGGTTCTCCACGAGTAACAAAAGCTTTCGCGCGAAGAAATGTATAACTTGCTTGGATTTTTAAGACCGGATGAAAAAGAGACGGTCTTAATATTTACATTAATCTCGGTCATATTAAACGTCCGATCTTAAAAGTTTAACCTTTAAGACCGTTCCTTTTAAAACGCCGGTCTTAATATTAATGAACTTTTTCGTACCGCAAGTATCATATGTCCGGTCTTGAAAGAAAACTTTTAAGACCGTCTTTTTGGTAAGTTCGGTCTTACAACTTTGGACTTTTTATATTTAAATTTTTCCTTATTATGTTTTACCGAGAAAATATAAGTACGGCTATATGAGATATATTTAGAAAGTAATTGAAATTTCAGTTCAATTTTTAAGACCGTGGTATTTTAGTCGGTCTCAATAATGATTTTAAGAGCGGTGAAAAATTGGTCCGGTGCAAGAAGTTCTTTATATTTACGGAATCTGCACGGTCATTCCTTTAAGACCGGGTGTCCGTTGTCCGCTCTAAATGAGGCGGTCTTAAAGCCTTTTTTTGCACTAGTGTGACTTCTCTAAACCTTACTTAGTAACCGGGGGCACTTCATCACCAATGTTGGCACTCGCGTCAAACGGTAAAGTCAAAGAAGGTTATGAGTTAGGCTAAAAGCCTCTTGAGATGCCTATTGGAGTAATCGAGTAACCTTAGGTGCCGCATCACCCATGTGCGGGTCGCGTCAAAAGGGGACCTACAACGGCTCAAGGCCAAAAAAAAAAAAAAAAAAAATTGAGTTATTTCCTACCGAGGATCCTTATTAAATTAAATGAAAATCTTGGTTTAGTTGGGTCATTTGAATTGTTCTGGAGAAATTGAGTAGCTTGATATTCTTTTACTAATCTCATTGTTGAACTTATTGCGTGCCGATCGTTTGATCATGAAATGTTAAAAGATTGTTACAATTGTTTAAGACTATTGGCTTAGTGATCTATCTTTATAAGACATTAACTTAAATCATATTGATAATATGATCTAAGTGTGGTGGTTTACTTTTCTGTTTAGGGATTTCATCCGCAATGTTCTTGTCAAATAATAACTTCTCTTTCTTTTGCTTGAGGACAAGCAAATGATTAAGTCTCGGGGGAGTTTGATAAGTAGATATTTTATAATTAAATAAGTATAGATTTTAAGATATATTGGATTAAATTTATTAATATTATACTTATTTAATTATCTTTTCTATATTTATATATCCTTTAATTAAATATAGGATAAACGGATATTATAACGAGAAAATCTATTGATATTCTATTTTATTTTGTAGGAGATGTTATGTGATCTAAGAGAAGAAACAAATTAAAAATGATGTAATATAACATAATATAATATATTATAGTATATTATATTATGTTGACTTCTTTTATGCAATTGGAATTAAAGGCGATGGGTCCCACAACAATCAATAAGAGGAGCAAAGAAGTCGAGGGAACAACACGTGACTTTGGATGATATATTGGCTGGATACTACTTTAAAGGAAAAAGAAAAGAAATCAGATTTGGATTACAGATAGAGATAGAATCAACTAACATATATCTATAAAAAAAGAAGATCGAGAGACGCGTGGCCCGTGGAGAAAAAAACGTCGAGGAAGATATATAAAAGGGGTGAACGGCAATTAGAGAGGACGCACATCAGAGGCAGGGACGGACGCAAAGACCAATTCGAGACGCACGGATTCAGACGGAGTGCAGATCGGGAGAACTACTGGGAGCAATTGGAGGAGCAATTCTTTGAGAGTCTTGATTTCTCCTATCTTTCCTTTATTCTTTCTTTTATTTTCTGATTATGAGTTTCATCTTCATGGGTTTTAGTATAGCCATGTGTGGCTAAGTTTTCTTTTCAACCTAGAGAACCTATGAACTTGTTTGGCTTCTAGGTATTATTTCCCACTATTAGTTTTGATTAATTTCAATCAGTTTATTTATTCCTGATTTTCTTGCTATTGTTTATTAATTGGCCACTAGTAAGCATGTTTAGGGGATTTAGGTTAAATTTGGAAGAGTAAATCCTAAATAGACCTTGGGATTAAATAATGTGGAATTAGATTTAAATTTAATAAGGAATTAGGTTTCAATCTAATTTGCATCTAGGATAGGAATATACCTAGAAGCTCCGCATAATCAAATTAGGGTGAGTTTGATCTAAAACGCATTTTAGTTAATTGTGTGAGGCATTACATAGTTAATTAAGATAGGTTTATAAATGGACCGGAAGACATTTATAGACATTAATACTCTAGGTTAGCTGAGTTAGTTAAGTCAAAATTAATTTAGTGGGGATTAATTCTAAGAAACCAACAAGGGATTAGCGACTCTAGGTTGTACTTCTCGAATTGGAATTCGCTCTTTTGCTATTATTAGTTTCTTATTTAATTTCTTTTTATTATTCAAAACAAACCTGACTTACTCAACTTAAACGAAATAAAGGAATTTAATATCTACTCGCTAGTTAATTGAGTCCTCGTGGGAACGATATTTTTCCTACTTATCACTTTATTACTTGATACGGCCCATATACTTGCGGAGTCTATAGGCTTTAAATTTTGCCCTATCACTAAGATAACCCTTAATTAGTTTTCTTCTCTTCCATTTTAACAGATTTCACACTTCTGGAAACCTCACAAAAGGAAGTGATATTTATAGTTTTGGAATAATTCTGTTAGAGCTCATTACTGGAAAACCAGCAGCAAAAAGACAACCAGACAATTCCTTTAGTCTCCTACTTCAATGGGTCACCCTTAAACTTGGAAGCAAGGATGTTCAATCCATCATGGATCCAAGGTTGCAAGGACAATATAGTACTGATTGTGCTGGGAAATTTCTTGAGATAGCTATACCATGCACTGCACCATCTGCAATTCAAAGGCCTGATATATGTCAAGTAGTAGTTGAACTAAGAGAATGCTTGGCAATGGAAATAAACTTGAAAAGGACTAGTAACAACACTAATTCAAGCACTTCCATGGATTTCATGAGCAACTCGAAATTTGATTCGGAGCTTAGTATTCCATCTGCTAGATAAATATACTTGCTTACATTTTGGAAACAATCTCTGATCAGAAGCTAAGTGATAAATCTGTTTATTACTACAACTATCATAAGTTAGCTAGTTCGAATAAACTTCTTTTTCTTGAATATAACTATATAAGTGTGTTGTGTATATGTTGAACAATGTAGACATAGTAGTAGTACGTACTTCCTTGTGTATGGAGATGGAAATATAGGACATATTTGGTTCCAAGAAATCTTATGGGTGTTTGGCATGAGGGATTTGGAGGGTGGAGAAAAAATTTATGAGTTGCATTTAAAAAAAAAAAAAATTAGAGAACCAGGGGTTAAAAGTTTTTAGTTATTTTTTCCATTCTTTTGTCTTACATATTCTTTTTATTAAAATTCAAGAATGAAATGCTACATCATTTCATTATCACTTCAAAGCGTTTAGTTGCAAGTGATCGGGCCTATTGTATGTCAATCTTGGGGTCCACAATAAAAAATTAATTAAGGATTGTGTATAAACAAACTTAGGATCGTTCTCTCTTTTTGAGGAGCTTTTTATTCATTCATACTTAATCTAAATGTTAAAACAAGGGAAAATTGGTTTTGGATTTTATTAAAAATAGTAAGTGCAAAACTTAATTAAAATCCTAAAGCTACTATTTTTGGTATTTTCTTTATAAAATGGAATGGTTTATGGAATATGAAAATCCATATGGGGCCTTTTTGGAGAAAAGTCTCAAAAAGGGCTCCAAGATTCGAAAATCCCAAAAAAAGGCCCAATGACCTTTTCTCGGTATAAATTCATTAAACTTTAACAACTAAATCAGCCAAATTAACAACAAAATCAATAATTGTTAATAACTAAATCAACTAAATTAACAACAATATTTTAACAACTAAATCAGTCACATTAACAACAATATCAGCCCGATTAACAATTATATCGCCCACATTAACAACTCACTAGATTTTGAAAATCCCGAGAAAATACCCAAGTTTTTTTTTTTTTAGGATTTTCAGAATCTTGGGGTCTTTTTGAGATTTTTTCTTCAAAAAAGGCCCTTAAATGCATTTTCCTAATCTCCAACACTAGCTAGTAATATTAACTTTCATTAGTTATTTAAATTAATTTTCCGTAAATGAAAAGACTTGCCTGAATGCGTTTTTAATAAAGATGTCCAGTATGGTCAATATTTAAACTTTAAAATCCTAAGAATATCCATCCTTAGGCAGAATAGCTGTAAGATACAAGGAAGAAACTATTATATGAAGAGTTGTTTAGCATATGCTTCTACTTCATAAACTTTGTTTACTATAAGCTATATAGCCTCTATGATTTACTCTCTCTTTTTTGTCATTTTCATCTGTCTTTCATATGCTTTTTTTTTTCATTTTGCAGTTAAAATAGGGTGACATTGCTCATTTTTAAACACTCCCAGCTGTTCTTTCCGTGGGTAATTCCGGAGCAAAAATGACCAAAAAAGAAAGGAAAATGACACCAGGTCCTAAGGACTATAAAAAATTACAAAAAAAAAAAAATCCTAACAGAAATTCACATATTAAAAAAGTCTCTAGAGACTTTTTTGATATTATTTCAATTAACAACAGGATGTGCTATATTTACAATAGAAAGTGCTATATTTACAACAAAATTTTAAAACCTGGTCATTCACAATAGGAAAAAAAAAACTATATTTACAACAACAAATGTCATATTCACAACAAAATTTAAACCCTGGATTTTGTTTCAAACTAAAGTCTCTAAAGCGTACGAGAGGCCATTTACAATTTTAAATAATAATAAAAAAAGCTAGATTTACAACAAGTAAGTACTATATTCACAACAAAATTTTAAGCCCGGTCATTTACAACAGAAAAAGACATATATTCACAATAGGAAGTGCTATATTCAACAATAAAATTTAAAAACATAGATTTTGTTTCAATACAAATAATATCAAAAAAATCCCTAGAGACTTTTTGATATGTAAATTTCTGTTTGGACTCTTTTGTAATTTTTTATAGTCTTTGGGACCTTCCTATCATTTTCCAAAAAGTATGCCCATATGAAATTATATGTGGTATAAAGCCAGATATGACATATATTCATTTGGCTACCGTTAAAGTATGACTACATTGCTCTCATCTTAATACCTAAAAAACCTTCCGAATACCCACGCCCGTACAAGAGAACTTTTACAAGAAAGGCTTGCCTTGTACATTAATCAATTTGTACTCGGGTGTTTGTAAGGGAACAAGTATGATAAATCCCACAATTTGGAGCCCTCATGCTGGCTTACTGAAACAAGACGGTCTGCAAAATCAAAACTGCTCTACCTACTCTAATGCAGACAAACTCGCTAACTAATCTTTTGACACAGATTAAGTTCAACAATTCAATTCACTTACCTTAAATGTCTGCATGTGTTATATATAGCTTCAATCTCATTAGTGGACCCTTTAAACTTTAAACATTTCCAACATAATCATAAATTAATGAAGCTCTACCCAAATAATAAATACAAATTATATTAGAGTGAAAGGAACTGAGGACGGGAAACAACCAACTAGACAGAACTAGTATAGTACATCAGTTTAATATAAGTCTTCGCAAGAGTTTCAGGAACAAAACAAATGAACAAAAACTCCAAAATTCAAGCTATATTATGGGTAACAGATTAAGATTAAGAAAAAAGATTATCTGCTACGAAGAATAATAGCATCCAGAAGGGAACAAATAAAAAATGGAGATGAAATACTCAATTTCTCATTGAAAAACTCAAAATACAAAGTGCACAACTGATATTTTTATTCTTTTCAGGATATCATCCTGCATACACAGAACAAGACATTACAAGCTTACAACACAGTCATACATACATTTGCAAGGCAGAAAACGACATCATATCCTCCTTGAAACTTAATCAACTTCTTCAATCTTTGGTCCAGCACCAGCACCACCAGAGGATGATTTTCTGTAGTCACCATTAGGCATGCTTGCACTGCCGTCCATGGGGAAATCGCCGCCGCTGCCACCTTGATACATCTTAGCTATAATGGGATTGCACAAACCTTCCAATTCTTTCAGTTTGTCCTCAAACTCATCCACCTCTGCTAATTGGTTTCCATCAAGCCACTCAATTGTTTCATCAATTGCCTTCTCAATCTTCTGCTTATCTGCCAGATCCAATTTCCCTGCAAATTTTTCATCCTTGATAGTGTTCCTCATATTATAGGCATAGTTCTCCAGAGAGTTCTTCGTCTCCACCTTCTTCTTCACTTCCTCATCCTGTGCCTTGTACTTCTCTGCCTCCTGCACCATCCTCTCTATCTCTTCTTTGCTCAATCTACCTTTGTCATTAGTAATAGTAATCTTGGTCTTCACGCCGCTGTCTTATCCTCTCGCTTGACACATTCAATATGCCATTTGCATCAATGTCAAAGCACACATTGATTTGAGGAACTCCTCTTGGTGCCGGTGGGATCCCGGTGAGCTCGAATTTCCCAAGCAAATTGTTATCCTTGGTTCTTGCCCTCTCTCCTTCATACACCCGAATCAACACTCCAGGCTGATTGTCGAGTACGTGGAGAAAATCTGTTCCTTCTTGGCGGGAATTGTTGTGTTTCTTGGAATCAACACCGTCATCACACCTCCTGCAGTTTCAATTCCAAGGCTTAGAGGGGTAACATCAAGCGAAGCAAGTCTTGAACCTTCCGGTTCCCTTCACCACTCGAATTGCGGCTTGCAGCGGCACCATAAGCCACGGCTTCATGCGGGTTTATGCTCTTACACAAGATAAGATTTGGTTAAGGTATGAGTTTTAAAATTTTTAAAGGGTCAAATTATGGAGTAATATTATCGAACTTTGATGGTAATGATCCTTTGAAATTATTCATGGTTATATGTTTCAGTAAGGTTAAGATTTGGTTATGGTAATATAAAACCATAAAATCAAGTTTCAATTAGGGAAAATTTCATTTAAATACCAAATGAATTTGTGAAACCCCTAGAAGTCCGTCGAATTTGCAAAAAGACTTAGAGGTGACAAGGACTTTTAAGGGTTTTACAAATTCGCGCCAAATGACCATTTTGCCCTTAGTTCTAAATAATTAAAAAGAAAAAAAGAAAATACCCATGGTGGGCCCCACCGGCGGCCACCCCCCGGCGGCCACGGCCGCCACCACCCCGTGGCCGACAACCGGCCACCGGTGGGAGGGTTTTTTTTTTTTTTTTTTTTTTTTTGGCGGGTGGGGTGTTTTGTCAAAAATCAAAAATGTGTTTTGGAAATGTAGGGGGTGGGGTTGAACCCCCCCCCCACACAAAACCAAGTAGCCCAACTGGTTCTCTTATTATATGTATATACATTAACAAATATATATATTCTTCTTAACATTTTTTCAACGATAATTACCATTCCACAAGTGATAATTACCATTCGTGAAGTGAGAATTACCATTTGAAGTGAGAATTACCAATTTTTCTCCGGGTTCACTTTGTTTACTTGAAGCATGTTTTGTAAAAACCCAAAAAAAAATTCATTTTTTGAAATGGTATTTCTCACTTCAAATGGTAATTCTCACTTCACAAATGGTAATTCTCACTTCGGGTTTTGTAAAAGTTCATTTTTTTTGGGTTTTTACAAAACATGCTTCAAGTAAACAAAGTGAACCCTGGAGAAAAAATGGTAATTCTCACTTCGAAATGGTAATTCTCACTTCACGAATGGTAATTCTCACCAGGTTTTGTAAACGTTCATTTTTTTTTTTTTTTACAAAACATGCTTCAAGTAAACAAAGTGAACCCTGGAGAAAAAAATGGTAATTCTCACTTAAAATGGTAATTCTCACTTCAGGTTTTGTAAAAGTTCATTTTTTTTTTTTTTTTTTTTTTACAAAACATGCTTCAAGTAAACAAAGTGAACCCTGGAGAAAAAATGGTAATTCTCACTTCCGAAATAGTAATTCTCACTTCAGGTTTTGTAAAAGTTCATTTTTTTTTTTTTGGGTTTTTACAAAACATGCTTCAAGTAAACAAAGTGAACCCTCGAGAAAAAATGGTAATTCTCACTTCTGAAATGGTAATCCTCACTTCACGAATGGTAATTTTCACTTGTAGAATGGTAATTATCATTGAAAAAATGTTAAGAAGAATATATATATTTGTTAATGTATATATATAATAAGAGAACCAAGTAGCCCAACTGGTTGGGCTACTTGGTTTTGTGTGGGGGTGGGGTTCAAACCCCACCCCCTACATTTCCAAAACACATTTTTGATTTTTGACAAAACACCCCACCCGCCAAAAAAAAAAAAAAAAAAAAAAAAAAAAAAACCCTCCCGCCGGTGGCCGGTGGCCGCCACGGGTGGTGGCCGCCCGGCGGTGGGGCCCACCGTGGGTATTTTCTTTTTTTCTTTTTTTTTCTTTTTAATTATTTAGAACTAAGGGCAAAATGGTCATTTGGCGCGAATTTGCAAAACCCTTAAAAGTCCTTGTCACCTCTAAGTCTTTTTGCAAATTCGACGGACTTCTGGGGGTTTCACAAATTCATTTGGTATTTAAATGGAATTTTCCCTTTCAGTTATGCCTCCTATAGGAAACAAAGGAAGGTTGTGCTAAATATGATCTGAAGAAGGAAGGTCTAACCCTCTATAAAAATATTCCGTATGAAAAAGGGCGAGGTATCTTTCTAAGACCGGATCATATTTAATAACTAACGAGTTAAATAGGTGAGATGAGGCTAGAGAAAATGTAGAGAGTTTGATTAGGGTTAACTTCATAATTGAAAATTTATATTTTAATGTTTGGTTTTTCAAAATAATTACAATTTTTAAGATCCTTGATAATAAATATATATTTTTTCTTTGGTCTTGCTCCCTTACCCTATGTTTGAATGGAGAAAAATGAGGAGAAAATAGTGGGAGGGGATACTAGGAAGGAAAACTACTAAAAATGGTACTTAAAAAAATTAATATTTTTGAGTTTTCCTTCCAAGTCCCCCCCCCCCCCAAAAAAAAAAAATTTATTTTCATTCAAACGTAGGGTTAATTCTCCCTTAATTAAAATATTTTAGGAAAATCTCAAAAAATATCACTTAACTTTCAAAATCTCAAATAGATGATTTCCCAACAAAACGAGTAGTCAATTATTTTACAGTTTTTGTTAATTTCATTATTATTGTTATCAATAGGATTTTAAAGTTCAAGTGGTATTTTTCTGTCATTTTTCCAAATATATTCAGCTAAATGGTTTATTTCGCTAACTTTTAGCTAAAAGTGTTTAATTTAATAAAATAATTTCTTTTAATGCAACAATAACATATATCCCCAACCTAAGTGAAAGAACTATTCTTGCTTCTCTGAAAAACAGGCTCGTATAGAAGTCCTAAAACCATATTTGCGGATACATGATCAATGTTGGAAGATCATTTTCTACCAGGCTTTTTACCAATACCTTATAAGCAGTTAAAAAAATTACTCAATGCCACATGATAAAAATTATTTGCTAAAATGGTACACTTAGGAAATAATTCCACCATGTAGTATTTGAGCATTTTTTACAATTTATAGAGTATTAGTAAAATAAGCCTATATTCTATTTCTACCATATGTAGCCTAAAGTAAGCAGGTTGTAAATTGACTTTTCAAGATAAAAAAAAGCCACTTCAAATACTTTATTGATACCATGAGTATTTTAAAAGGAAAGCAATTTACTACCATATGTTTAGTCACTTTTACCTCCCTACTGATTTCTAATAAGCCTATTCTATTTCTACCATATGTTTAATCACTTTCACCTCCCTACTGATTTCAAAAGGAAAGCAATTTACTACCTCTAATCCTAAATATAAGACATAATTTATGGTGTAATTTGCATTAGAAAATATGTCTTATATTTAGGACCGAAGTTTTTTCCCCCCTTTATACTTGTGTTTTTTTTTTCTCCCCTCTTTCTTTTTTGTTTATTTGTCCTTACATTTCTGCCTTAATGCAAAGGAAGTAGTGTCAGCAACATCAAGAAAGTTTTATAAACTAATGAAATTTGTCACTGTAAAAAAATACAATCAATCCTGTTCATAAATGAAGTTCATACTATTTCATCAAAAAATTTGTATTAGAAATTCATTTTGGAAAGTCTCTTGGGTTTTTTTTTTGGTTGCAGCCATCGAATACTTATGCACTCTCTTTTTTGCATTTTCAGTTCATCCACCATGCCACCCATTTTATACACTCTAGTCTTATTTATATGTCCATTTTAACAAAAAAAAAAAATTTGATCCTTATTATAAGTCTAGTTTCAAAATAATAAATACGGATCTTACATTTTGTCCCTATTAATTACAACAAACAAAGAATTTATTCATGTTGATTTTTGGAAGCCAATCATAGATAAAAGCAAAATTGAAAATTTAACCCATAATTAATGAGTTAACTAACTCTCCTTAGTATATGAGAACAAGTTAATTTAATCTTATAAATGGACCAGAGTGCTACATTATTGGATATATGCTTGGGGAAAAAGTAAGAGAAAGAAACAATAAAGAGAGAAAAGATAGAAGAAAAAGGAAGATGAGTTAATATCTGGTTTGATGGGATAAAGTAAAAGGAAATTACATTATCTCCCACCTTAATTTGATGTCAAGAAAAATAGTCAATACATACTAGTGTTTTTTTTTTTTTTTTTTCTTTCTTTTTTGGATATTATGCCTTACACTGCTAAACCAATTTTGTATTAGTTCCTTTTGTTGCTACTAATACTATTACTAGCTCTCTACCGTTGAGTAAATGATAATAATAAATTTATTTAAATAAAAAAGCGGTTTTCTAATCAGAAGTTTAAAGAGATAACATCATAAAATTTGGACATGGCTTTAGAGATGCTCCAATTTACTTTCCGTGAGCTACCCAGAATAGCACCGCAAGAGCATGAGCCAACATTTCACTCAATAGAAGAGAGACCAACATAAAAGCAGATAAATTAATTAATCATATTAAATAATTGGACCTCTCTAGTAGCGTTCCTTTTTTAATTAATACAATAGTTCCTCAGTTGCAATGGGAGATAAAGGGTGCTGGCGCACAAACAAATGGAAGATAATGGGGAAAGAGAGAGATTTTACAACATATTGTGTCCTTGTATGTTATTCGAACACGTTAGAGCAGGTGAGGTTCAATTGGGAAAAAAAAAAAAAGTGTCTACGTGGGGTTAAAAAAAAACAATAGGGAAGCCAAGAGAAAAATTGGTAAGAAGTGAGAACACACAATGCATAGCTAGCCCCTCCTTAATATAGTTGAAAGTACTTGTAGCAAAAATTAAGGTTAAAAAATTCAGCCATAACCAACCTGCATTATGTGTCGCAGAAAGCCACCTCCATGCTCACGAAGGAGAGCAACTGGTTCAGCACAATGTTTCTCTTTCGCACGAAGTTAACGAAACCATCATGTGCGAATTGTCCATCCTCTCTGAGCAAGGGCCCTTATCACTTGGCTGGCAGCGTTGGCAGTGTCATTAAGTGGAGGATAACTCCAGCTATCAGTTATCTATAATGTCAAACAACGAGTCATTAACGTTATGTCTACATATTCAAAGACCCACACAAAAAACAGACAAAGATAAATAGCAGCAGCAACGATATAGTTTCATTGAATAGAAAGCAAAGATAACTCTTATTGCCCACAATGTGACCTGGACAATGAGCTAGCAAAGAGTTCGTGTGTGAGGAAGAAATCCTGGAAATTACGTGATCAGAAAAAAGGAAGAGTTTGTGTATGATAGGGATAGGCAGGCAATCGGTTGTGATCTTTTTCTATGTGAAGATTCCTCTGTCATTTCTATAATTTCCCGCTACACTTCTCTGTAACTCCCATATTCTTGTACTGTGAGCGGGGTCACCATTTCTCAATACTATTATTTCCATTTTGATGATTAACATAATATAAAGCATACTCACCATATTCCATTATTTGTTATTTGACTTTTATAACTTTTATAATTGCAACAGTGTGACTATATATATCTCTTGATCTAAAATAATCAAGAAAACTCACATTCTCCTTTCCGGTGAACGGTCGAGCAACACCTTGATCCAACAAACGCTTTTGAAAGTCAGCAAACTTCCAAGTACACAGCTCTGCTCCAATTACATACACAGGCTTCCTGTAATATAAGATATTAAGTCAAAGAGACCAAAATGTAAGATTAAACTACAACTTTTCAAAATATGGACCCGTGATCATATTTGGCACCTACCCAGTACTGCAAGCCTCACTCAACATACTGACTGAATCAGCTGTGATGACAAAAGCATCAGCCCAGGCGAGATGTCCCATATGTGGATTTGGTCCTAAATGTAATATGAAAAAAAGATACACATTATTTCCCATATCAGGAAGCAAGTATGGATTTCGCTTTCAAGAATATGGTGATTATGTACCTTCTCCATCCCATATTGTGACCTTCGGATTTGTGCTGAATTCTCTTATTAATAACTTTGAAATCTGTCATAAGAATAAAAAGCTTAATTCATTACAACAAGAAATAAAGTTAGCAAAGGATATCCCAAGAAGACCTCCCATCACCTATCACGATGGTGCCAAAGGTGGGAGCCAAAGGTGATTATGATCACACCATTTTGAAGACGGGGAAAATTTTATTGTGATAAGTAATAACATCATCTTTAATACCTTCTCAGGAGTTCTTCTTGAGAAAGATATTCTAATAGTCCCACAACTCCAAAGAACATTCTGAAGCATTGCTGTCAACTGTTTTGCAAGATCCTCATCATAGCGACAGTTTCCTGGGAGAGAGATATTTGTGTAAGATCAAGTGATAAGGTATAATCATGTATGTAAAGAAAATTGAAAAGTTGGAACAGAGAATTCTTATTTCTATCAAACAGCATCACACATAACAAATATAATCAGACAAATGTAATACAAATTACTTGTAGGTCCACCAACATTAACCACAAGCAAAGGCTTAGGCAAAGTTGCTAACTCATCATGCCAGAAAGAAGCAGCAATCCTCAGGGCAGCAGAATCTGCTTGATGAAGAGCTCCCACAGTAAGAATCTAGAGGAAAAATGTAACCTTCTCAATAAGCCAAAAAGAAAATCAGTAACTATTATACAACCATAGAACCTACCACATTGCGTCCAGGTGGTTCTCGTGGAGTAACCAACCTCCGCAGAAACCAAGGAATTTGCCTTTGGGCATGAGGAGTCAATGGATAGTAATCATGGCAAGGAGTGATCACAAGATCAAACATATTCAAGTCACATCTAGGATGTTGTATCTGAAATAGTTACATGAGTGTTAGAAAAGCAACACGACAAATGCCTTTCAATAACCATGGTCATGGCTGGCATGAAGCCAAAAGGAGGAAAATATTTGATAATGCAAAATCTGAACAAGAAATTCATGTTACACTTCAAAAGCAGCAAAATAGCCTAAAGGTGGATAATTTGTGTTTATGCTGGGGCGAGAGACAACAGATATCTATTCATCAAGTTGGCAATAGCTGCTTCCGAATAAGTTAATGAATTGCCAGTTAACCTCTAGCATTCTAGGACTAAGACCTCTAAATCTTGTAAGGTACAAAGGGCATCAAATTAAATGAAAAAGCTACAAAAATAGATTAGGACACTTAAAAAACTATATGTCGTAATATATATTTATGCTTTTGAGGGACCAAAAAGAATAAGTAAAAAGTTTGACCTGAACAAGAAAAACATTTTCTGGAGCTAACCGTTTAATGGAGCTAGCAACAGAAATAGTATCTCGGCCAGATGCAACCACCAGCAAAGGGCCATCCCTAAGAATGATAAAAAGGGATCATTGAAATAATGGCATTTCATTAAGGACTTTAAATGATACGTAATGCTAAAAATATTAATGTATGAACTGATGGCTTCCCCTCATTGGTGTCAAACTGTCAATTAGTTGTTTTGGTTTCTTACAGAGATTACATGTATCATATGCAGATGAAATTTAAATGCAATCTAGAAAAATATAAAAGACAAAAGCATGTTGACATACATTTTAAATGTTTCGCAGGCCATTCTTGCAATTTGTGGAGCATCTGCTTCTAAAATGTTACATAAACCTGAAATAGTCATTATTTTAACAGACAGATAACTCATTAGTTCAACTTTCAGCAAAAAGAATAAAATTTTTAGAAGGGATCAGCAAGAATTACCAATCTTCTTAGCATGAAAGAAAGAAGGTTTATTCGATATTTGAAACTGTGAATTGCCATATAATTGCCTCATGAAGTAGTCTAACTTTTTATGGATGGAAACTGGAAGCCAATTAAGCCACTTATTAATTCCTCCTATGGGCCTTCTAACAAGCTGCACAAACAACATTCGCCAAAATTTTCTTACCAATCAAACATAACCTGAGATTTAATAATCCCTACAGAAGGCATCAAATTCATCTGTATTGAGTTAAAAGCTTACATATAAGAAGTGGCGATTCGAGAGGCCGAGAGCACGAACCAAACCAATGCTCTGATTCTCGGCACCGGCGCAACCATTGCTAATGATAACAGCTCGTCTGATCACACCATGGACCCCACCATTAAAGATCTCGGGCATGCCCAAGAACCCGTTGGGTGCTTTGGGAAGCCTGATTAGTCTCATCTCTGGTTGCCCACCAAGGTGCTTAATTCAAAGCAGAAGAACATCAAAGCATCAGGGGAGCATGAATACTTCATGGTCCGCCAAGCCATTTACTTGCTCAATGCCAAACCTTAGATGAGCTTCAATTTTGATGGAACCTGATTTCACAAGGAACTAACTTGAAGCCTACCAAACACACAAATGTCACAGCTCCAGTTCGACTTCCCTACCTCCAATTTCCTTCTACCAAACAGGGCATAAAGTAAACTAATAGCAGAATGGAGACACATATTCTTCTCAACCATAGTTCAAGTAGAATTGAGACTTGCATACTTCATGTTCATATAATGAGCTTGACTATCTTTAAAGCCTAACAATCTTGATTCTTCACACTCTGAATACGTATTTTTCATTCCAACCAAAGGGATAAAAGTAAATGAAGTGAAATCCACTAGTGTGTGCTCGTGTGAGTGAGAGGCTTGGCACGAAATTATGCATATTTAGAATCTCAAGATAGCTCCACATAGAGTGGCTTGAAAGGAGTTAAAAAAACCAATCAGAATGCTCACAAACGGTGCCAAGTACCTGATAACTTTCATAAATCAACCCGTTGAGATACACCAATATTTAGTATACGGCAAGGAATTAATGATATAATGCAGCGAATAACCTATTATATAATACAATCCTAGCCACAAAATCAGGATTCGAAAAATAAGTCGAAGCATCAAGCAGAGAAATGTACCCAACTCTGAAACAGAATAGCAAGAATTCAGTCAAAAAAATGAAAAAAAGAACAGAAATAACAAAAAGACCAAAATATAAATGATTAGAACAGAAAAATACGCTGCAAAACATTAGAATCGGTCATAGCTGAGAGAACGAACTCAGACACTCACTTGAATGGAGGACTGAATCTTCATAATGCTAATCATAGCTGGAGAGAACAAGCTCAGAGACAACGAGAACGGAGATGAGAACGAACAAGACTACGGGAGAGAAGACAGAGACGATCGACTACGACGAAGCAGGCGGCGGCGGCGACAGGAGGAGGAGAGGCGACGTGGCAGACAAGGCGGGAAGAAAAAGCGGCTTCAAGGAAAGGAGGGTCGTAAGAGCGATCGGGTAAATTTGACATACTGAAAATATGATAAGGGTAATCTAGTCAGAATATAAGATTATGGGAAAATCTTTCTGAGGGACCTTTTTGGTCAAAAAACCCAAAAAGAGAGCTAAGAATCTGACAATCCCGAAAGTGCCCCTATGCCCTTTTCTCGGGATAAATTCATTAAAAATTTACAACTAAATCAGCCTCATTTACAACAATTTTTTTATTCGTTTACAACTAAATCGGCCTCATTTACAACAATTTTTTTTACAACTAAATCGAGTCTCATTTACAACAATATCAGTCTGGGTTAACAACTATATCGGGTCTCATTTACAACTCACCAAAATTTCGACAAACCCAAAAAAGGACCAAGGGACCTTTCTGGGATGGTCAGATTCTTAGGTCATTTTTTGGGTTTTTTTTATTAAAAAGGTCTCACAGAAGGATTTTCCCTAAGATTATTTCCTTCCCCTCATTCTTTACTGGGAAAATGATAATCAAGTACTAAGGACCCTAAAAATTTATAAATAAAATCCCAACAAATTCACACATCAAAAAAGTCCTTCTAACTTTTTGATATTATTTGTATTGAAACAAAATTCGGGGTTTTAAATTTTGTTGTGAATATAACATTTCCTATTGTGAATATAGCTTTTTCTGTTGTGAATGACCAGGTTTTAAATTTTGTTGTGAATATAATACTTCCTGTTGTGAATCTAATCGTTTTCTGTCATAAATGACCTATGTACGCTTAGGGACTTGAGTTTGAAACAAAATCTAGGTATTTAAATTTTGTTATGAATATAGCACTTCCTATTGTGAATATAGTTTTTTCTGTTGTGAATGGTCAAGTTTTTAAATTTTGTTGTAAATATAGCATTTCCCGTTGTAAATATAGCACTTCTTGTTGTCAATACAAATAATATTAAACAAGTTCCTAGGAACTTTTTTGATATGTGAATTTATGTTGGGACTTTTTTGCTATTTTTTATGGTCTTTAGGATCTGGCCGTCATTTTCCCTTTTTTTTTTTTGGAAATAACAGGCAAGCCGAAGCTTGAGAAAGAGGAAAGGGACAAGACTATGATGGTTTAGCCCTAAATACAAAAGAAGCCAAAAACTAAGATTGGCAGACCGATTGGTCTTTTACATACATTTGAAGGCATCCAGGAGGAACAGTTGGAACTAAAACCACATCCGCCTCAGCTTGGTTGTCATGACCGTGCTTGGCCATATAGTCTGCACAGGAGATGTTATCTCTTGGAGTATAGAAGATCTCAACGCTCCAATCCTGATAGAGGAGGTCCCGAGTCTCTCTGATTATGTCTTTCCAAGGATGATCAGTGCAACAATCTCTCATGAGAATGTTGACGGCCTCGATAGAATTAGAGTAGAGGAGAATTCTCTGGTATCCCATCTGACGCCCCACTTTTAATCCTGTCATGATGGCATGGAGCTCAGCTGCAATCACTGGATGATGCCCAAGAGATTTGTGGAACCCCAACAGCCAATGACCGTGAGAATTCCTAATTACACCTCCGCATGCAGCCTGGTGATAATCGCGCACTGAACCATCCACATCAATGCGGACCGTATCCACTGGAGGAGGGGACCAAGACTCTTCTGTAACCCTGCCAAGTTGGAAGATTTTGTAAGCAAGAACATGATTGGAGGTATTTTCCATTAATAAATAATTGCAAAAGTGTAACATCTCCCTGGTATTTGAAGTCTCGCCCTTGAACAGGAATTTGCACCTCGTTGTCCAGAGGATCCAACACCCCAAGCTAAAGACTCTCGACCAAGTGAAATTTTGAAATCTTCCAGATCCCGGGTTGTGGCAAACATTCCACTTAAGCCAAGCCTGCAAATTACCTCGCAAAAACCGAGAAAAGTAGTTAGGTCTTAAAATTTGTTTCCGTAAGTCTTTAGCCCCGAGCGGCCCCTTATTACGTGATCACGGTTTCCTCACTATTGCAAGGAAATGGGAAAATGTTGTCAACATTTAGACCTCTTTTAGCACGAAGAGAATTAGTGACAAGCCTCTCGTGGGCAACTTGCCACATAAAGAATTTAATTTTCTCAGGAACCTGCCATTTCCACAATAAAGCCCAGAAAGTGTTATTTGTAGTTCTACCCTGATTGGAAAGGTAATTATAGGCGAGACTTGAGGAGAAGCAACCATCACTTGCCGCTTTCGATAGCGACTTCGGCAAGTGCACCGGTCGTTATAAGTAATAAAGTAGTGAGAAAAAGATCGTCCCACGAGGAATAGTACTCCAATCACTAATTCGCTATTTTTTGCTTTAGTTGGATGAATGAGTAATATGGGGTGAGTTGTAACCAAACAGAATTTAAAGAATTAAATAAAGAATCCAAAATATGAATCTCAAGAACAACCGAGAGAAAATATGAGTAATCCAAAATTAAGACCTTCAATTAAGAAATACGCACTAGGGATGAGAATCCCATGTTCCTCTAATAATTTGAATTGAATCCCTAATTGATTATTATTCTCATGATTGACGATCAATTCTCTAAAGTTAGACTAAGTCCCAATGTCTTGATGCTACCTTAGTCCGTTATCTTTGAAATCAACCTAATGTCTTAGTATTGATTGGAAAGATTATATTTTTAAACCGAATTATGAGATCGCATAAAATCGTAAGCCTATGTCTAGGTCATGCAACTCTACGATGAATTAACGGATCTAGTTAAATGCACCAACATCTCTATTGTCATACATTAACCTATGAACAATCTAAAAGGTGATCAATCTTCAAGAAAGCTTTAAGCACAGATAATTCATTCAATCAAGAAAAATAAAGATCAATAAAGAATCCAACCAAATATTTTAAATTCGCATAGGGTTCATCCTCGCCCTAACTACAAAAGAAAACTAGCCGAGCATGGCTATACTAAAACCCATGAAAAGATGAAAATCAGATTCGAGAAGACAGAAAATAAAAGAGAAATAAAGACTCTTAAAGAATCCCTCGCCTCAATGCTCCCGCCGATGTGCGTCGTCTCCCGATGGTTCTTTTTCTCCCGTTCGTTCTTGCTCCTCCGCATTCGAATTCTTCTCTTCCAATGCGTCAATTGAATTCCTCTCTTCTCTGTGCGTGATCCCCTTTTAATAGATGTACTTTTGCCCTCTCTTCTTTGCAGGTCCCACGGCATTACTCCAATTGCTTGAAGATATGATATCTTCCAAATCCGATCACATGGGTTCACATATTATATTATAATAATATAATATATTATATTCTTTTTAATTAAATTTCTTGTCCAGTAATATTATGCCTTTCTTATATTTTCTCTTCTCTTAGATTAGATAATATCTCCTACAAAATAAAATAGGATATCAATAGATTTTCTATTACAATATTCTTTTATCCTATATTTAATTAAAAGATAGATAAATATATAAAATATAATTAAATAAGTACAAAATATTAATAAATTCAATCCAATATATTCCGAGAATCTATACTTATTTAATTATAAAATATCTACTTATCACCGCCCTCCAAGAGAAACAGTCGGGGAGGTTGCTAGAAGGGGGGAATTTTATAGATAATGTTTACGATTGAAGAAGGTAAGATGCCCCGCCATCTGTCAATGTCCCAAGAACCATTGGTCAATTGATCCCGAACAGTCTCGCCCTCATACACTAAAGAAGGGTCAGCAACAAAGGCCATGAGGGGACGATCGATAGGAAGCCATAGATCATGCCAGAATTTAGTCCCAACCCCATTATTAACCTTTTTCCCAACTCCTGAAAGAAACTTCTCCCACACTTGAGAATTGCTTTCCACGCAGAAGAGGAGTTTTTTTTTTTGGTGACGTTAGGAAGGGGAGATTACCGCAGTTATATTTTGTCCAAAGACATTTAACCCAAAGCTCATTCTTTCTTGTCAAGAGGCTCCAACAAAGTTTCATAATAAAGGCCTTATTCTGACGACGAAGATTTTTAATGCCAAGGCCCCCTTGCTTTCTCGCTTGAGTGACTTTGTCCCAAGCTATTAGGTGCATTTTTTTCATGTCCTCTTCTTGCGACCAGAGCAACCCCCTTGAAACCTTATCAAGCTCATTGTTGGTGCAAATAGGAAGGAGGGTAGACTCGCATACAAGAACCGGGAAGAGCGAAAGCACGCTTTAATCAACACGAAGCGACCAAAGACCCAATAGATAAGAATTTGCTTTTCCATGTCGTCAGCTTCTTCTTTGCTTTTTGCACAATGGGGTAATAAGTAGCTTTTGTGATTCTGTTATAAATGACGGGCACCCCAAGGTACTTACCAAGGTCGGGGTTAAGCCAATCCCAAGAAGCCGACTTAACCCGCAGCTCTATTAAAATTGACCTTGGAGGAGCAGAACATGCGAGACTTATCTAAATTAATTCTATGGCGGAGACTTCGCAAAAGCTCTTCATCACTTTACGAACTTCCGCCATCCGATCGAGAGATGCCTACGTGAAAAGAATAAGATCATCCGCGAAGAAGAGATGAGATATGTGCGGACCTCCTCTTTTGAAGGAGAAAGGCTTCCATCGCAGGGCGTCACACTCAGCTTTAATAAGTTGCCCCAAACGCTCCATACAGAGAACAAAGATATACGGGCTGAGCGGATCGCCTTGTATGACTCCTCTAGAAGGGGTGAAGCACGGGCTTTCCTCGCCATTCCAGAGAATAGACATTGATGTGGTCGACACACAAGCCATAATGAGATTGATAAGGTTATCCGTTAAATGTAATCCGGTCAGAGTATTTCTGATGAAACCCCAATCCAGTCTGTCAAAAGCTTTCTCCATATCAATCTTGATGGCGACGAACCCTTTCTTTCTACCCTTAGATCTCATAGAATGAATAATCTCTTGAGCGATAAGGATATTGTCACATGTGGATCTTCCAGTGATAAAATTGCACTACTCAGCCCCGATAAGAGAATTCATGACTCCTCTGAATCTATTAGCCAAGACCTTCATGATAATTTTAAAGCTAACATTACACAAGGATATAGGCCGAAAGTCCCTTAAAGAGGAAGGATTATCAACCTTAGGCACAAGGACAACCCTGGACTTGTTGATGGCGGTCATATTAGAGGGGTTGTCAAAGCAATTTTCAATAAAGTCACAAATTTTGGGTCCGACGATATCCCACTGGGTTTGGAAAAAGTGAGCCTGGAGACCGTCAGGACCAGGAGCCTTAAAAGCTCTCATAGCGAAAGTAGCATTCTTAATCTCAGCATTCTTAATCTCAAGTCTCGTAAACTTTCTTGAAAGCATATGCAACTCGTGAGGGTCAATGGAAGGGAAGTTGGAGCACCACTCATTGGATCTTTTACAGAGGCATCTCTAGAGTACAGATTTAGGAAGAAGTCGTGCGCCATCATTTTTGCGTATCTTGATCCTCAATCCACTCTCCCGCCTCATTTTGGATAGCAGTAATTCTCTGCTTTTTTTCTTTTAATAACAATGGATGCATGAAAGAATTTAGTATTTCTGCCCCCTCCCTGAAGCCAATTACATCTGGACTTTTGAAACCGGAAGAGCTCCTCCCGAGTAGCCACTTTATGATAATCACTCCAAAGCTTCCTTTCAAGCTCGTAGAGCCCAAGTATTCAAATTTTCACTTCTGCACCTATCAATCCCTTCCGACGACAAATCAACTCATGTTTCTTCTTAGTGAAGTTACCCACCCGAGTATCATGCCAAATGTGAGCAGTGTTTTGAAAATTTTGCAGACCCTGAACCCAGTTTTTGTCGTTCCATGCTTCCTCAGTGATATTCTTAAAATCGTCCTCAAGAGACCAGGCAATTTGATAAGAGAATGGTTTGTGGAAACTTCTTCTCCGAGATTCAGGATTAGTATTCACCACCACGATGCGATGATCAGATTTAAATTTGAGCTCATGGCGAACGATAAAATTGGGAAAAAGATTAAGCCAACTAATATTGGTGAAGACCCAATCGAGCCGCTCTTTAAGGCCATGCCATTCCCAAGTAAATCTTTCTCCCTGAACCGTGGCTTCAATGAGACTAGTGTCGTCGATACACTCTCTAAATTGGCAAATTGAAGTCCAAGGGGTGTCAGCTCCAGCAAGCTTATCGTCTGGAGACAAGAAAGCATTGAAATCCCCCAAAACCAACCAAGGAAGAGTAGAATTAATAGCTATAGAGCGAAGAGAATTCCAAAGAGCGGCTCTACCAACCGAAGTAGTTTCACCATACACAGCAGTCAAAAGAGTCAGATTATTAGTGCTAAGCTCCCTGATTTGACAATGAAGAGTCTGGGTAGAGGAGGAAATATAGGTAATGTCAAATTTATCATTATTCCAAAGAAGCCAGATACCTCCAGAAAAACCAGTTGATTCCACCCGGATCCAATTGCTAAACCCAAGCTTACGACAAATCTTATCAGCTCTATCGCCACTAACACGTGGCTCCATAAGACAAAAAATATTGATACCATGTTTAATAACAATATCTTTAAAGGTTAGTGGGAAAGTCCGCCACCGCTCCCTTGCAATTCCAAGAAGCTATAAACATATTTAAAAATACAAATAAAAAGGATTGGAAATACTTACTGGAGCATTGAGCTTCATCTTCATGCCGCTCAAGTTGAGTTTCGCGACAAAGGTTCCTTTGGCTTCAAAGAAATCAGGGGCAACATCCTCATTTGGGTCCCAATGGTCAGGTGGCCAGGTGTTACTAAAATGAGGCAAATTGTTATTTTGCTCCGTGGAAGTATCCACTTTGGAATGCTCATTAGCCTCATTCTTCTGATTGATGACATTGTCCAATCCACCATGGACAATGTTGTGCATGCGTTGGGTTTTAGATTTCCTCCCATGTGATTTTTTGTGGCCCACTTGAGAAGTAGAATCATTGTTTTGTAGAGTTTTTCCTTGGTCTGAATGGCCCAGCGCATAGGAGGAGGAGTTGGGGAGGCCCAACGCGAAGAAGGTCCGTAAAGGCCCATTTACGCAAACAGCCCCTTTTCCGAAATTATCATAATTCCTTCATTTATTTCGAAGGCCTGACGAGTTCCCTTCCACAATGGTGTTCGGCCCAACTTGGTGACTGGCCCAGTTGCTTGTTTTGACCTATATTGAATTTTTGGCTTTGAATTTAATTCAATTGCCTTATTTTTTTCCAACTGTACTCTTTCTTCTCTCCAGAGTCGATGCCTTCGCCGAGGAACCAGGGGAGTTGGTGTCCTTTCTGAACGAAGCTCCCTCAAGCCGAGGTACGGTCCCCTGCCCAACGGTATGGCTCCCTTCTCCACCCTCGGGATCATGAGCATCTGCAATCGACGGTAACGGCTCCTCTAGGCAATAGTCGTTGGCCCCAATCTCACCCCCGACGGTTGCTTCTGATGCTTGGAATCTGATCACTGCACAGTGCAAGTCTGGCGATTCCGGCGATTAACGAGCATCCATGGCCCAAAGGCCTCATCTGAACCCGTTGCCGGCGTGTTTACTGACATAGGCTGAGGTGGCAGAGGATTATGATGAACGTCTTGAGGGTTCGAAACAGAGGCTTTAAGGGGGCAATTTTCACGTCTATGGCCAAACCGACCAACTCAAAGCAGATCAATGTAAGCCCTTCGTATTCTACATTAAATATGGATCCTGTTGCAATCACTTTGGGAACAAGTTTTTTTTGAAGATTTAGCTCTACGCAAATTCGAACAAACTTCCCCTCTGAATTTTTGGTGATGCATTTTGACAATCCTGTAATGTATTCATGTCCACCTTTAGAGTCCTCCCAATCCGATCTCCTAGCCGAGAGATGCAGTGTTTATTATACAAGTGCATTGGCACATCTAGAATTCGCACCCATGTAGCTACCCTGCCCAAAGCATTGTGGTATGGACTGAAATACGGTGTCCAACGTTGAACAATCACACAATGTTTCCTGATCACCCAAGGTCCTTCATAGAGCACTTTCCTATAATGCGTCCTCCATAGTTCTTGATCCGAAAAGCACAACAAAATAGTTGTTAGGGATATCAATCAGTTCAAAACTAGAAAACCCCCATAGGTTTATCAAAAGGTCTTTAAGAACAAAGAGGTTGAACTTCCTGCCAAGCACTGTGAGGATAAGAGCATAATTCCATGGTTCACACCACTCATTATACTCTTCCTCAGTGCATGGTGCGACAAGGTATAGGTCCATCAACTTCCTCATCTCTTCAGTTAGCTCAGGAATTTTCCAGCAAATGTCCTTGTCATTGGTAAATAAATCATCTTCCTCCATAACGTGCCCACTGTGGGCAACTCCATTATATCCCAATAGAGAGGAAAAGTAGGATTGGAACTTTGAGGTATTCTCTCCATTTTTGTCTTTCACTTCACTACTTTCGGTGTTTTTGTCTTCCTCGGCAACCTTTTCTATTTGTTTTTCTCGCCATGGCCTCATCCATCATAACCCGAGGAACTTCTTCCGCTTTCTTCTTCTTTTTCTTTCATCATGCCCTTTGACAAAGCGGTGCACTGGTGGTAGTTTCCTTTGCTTGATGCATCGGCTAGAATGAGAACGTTTTCAGATGTCTCGGCCATCTTTTTGGCATACGTAAACTTCAAGAAGCAACTTTAGTTTGGACCAGTTTTTTCCCTTTTTTATTTTTGTTGGACTTTCACTCCCTTTCTTCAAACCGGAAAAAACTCTCATTACGGGGGTGATTATTATTTTCCACCAAAAGCTGAAAATACATTCCAAAGCTGATAAAAGTGGCTTCTATCAAAAGTCACTTTTTAAAATAAATTCATAAACCTTGAAGCTATCTTTTCTTGCATTGAGCATATTTTTCTATTTGATGGGCATTTTGCCTCAACCAGGTCTCAAGTCCCCCTAATATAGAGAGCATATATCATGTGGTAAACCCGTCATAGCCCATGAGATTGTCTTATGAAGTACCATTATTTTTCCCATGGAGCGTTTAATAAGATGACAGAACATCGGAACATTTGTCGGACATGGTATGCATTGCTGTTGTAATATGTGATGAAGAGCATTTCTTAGGGCAACCAACGGTAAGTGGGGAACACCTTAAGTGCATGTTTGGATTAGCGATAGAAGATATTTTTTCAATGTGATTTACGGTATACGATGTAAATTAGTGAGAGGAGTTTTGTCCGAATTTATGTAAACATATTTTTCTAAAGCCAACTCAAACTTTATGACGACTCTGTCGATCGACTTAATTGGCACGGCCATTTACCAAGCATCTAATTTTAGAAGCGAACTTGACTCTTTATCGCCTCTTCCGTAATCATAGGCGGATCCGGGATCCGGAGGGGGCTAGGGTCCCCCCCCCCCAAAAAAAAAAAAAAAAATCACACACACACATGTGAGAACCCCCAAATAGTAGGAAAGAGAGAAATACGATGAGAGAATAGGTTGGGATTTATTTTTATGTTTAGCTAAGTGATATAGTTTATTTTTCTAGTCTCTTATCTTTTAGTTGGATGTAATTTGTTTTATGAAAATTCAGGGATTTGTTATATTTAGAAATTTTGAGGCTTTTAAGAGACAAGTTGGTATGCTTTCTTGATTTATGTTCAAGAATTTTGCATAAAACATAATATTGATATTTCAAATATGAGTGCAAAAAATGTAGGAAGGAGAGTTGGTATTTTCGAAATCAACAAGTTGATTTTTTCTGCGAAAAATTTTATAGGGTAAATATCTTTTTGTGCTATAATTGATAATTAATTGTAAGAATTAAATAGCGAGGTTCAATAATAATACTTGTTGAATTACTTATTTTGAGTATGTCTTTAGATCCACGCAACAATTATAAGTCATTTAATAGTGATGATATTTGCAAATTTATTGATAAATTTTATTATAAAGATTTCTGAGAATAGAAAAAATTGCATTTGAAGATGGAGTTACAACATTTTGAACTTAACCTTCCTAAATATTCATATTTGATTAATTTATTAACTACATCTGAATTATGTCAAAGGCTAGAAAGTCCATCATTTATCCTTTTATTGATAGAGTGGTTAGACTTGTATTCACTCTTCCAGTTTTTTACGGCAACTCTTGAAAGATTTTTCTCGCTATGAAGATAACCAATAATAGGTTTGAAGATTTTTATTATTATTATTACATGCATACATTGAAAAAGAAATTGTTTTGAGTTTTAATACAGATTTAATTATAGATGAATTTAACAATATGAAAATACATAAGAGTCAAGTGAAGTGATCTTAATTTTTGTAATAGATTTCTTTTATTTTATTTTTTTTATATTAGGTCTGTATTGTATTTCAAATACTTTTATTTATGATATACTACTTCAGTTCTAAATATTAAAAAAAAAAAAAAAAAATTGTAGTGCAAATTGACGGAGTAATAGTTTTTATCTCGCACCCCCGTCAGGAAAATTTTTACGTCCATCATTGCCAGTAATGACTCCTGTTCATACAAAATGAAATCATCCAATAACTCGTTGGTATAAAGTTGGTGTCAGCTTGCCTGGGAGACCCATCTAGCTTGTGTGATTGCTTGAGTTGTATAAAATAAAATTAGTGGAATTGTGTTGTTTAAAAAGTTAGTTAATTAAAATTAGTTAGGGACAATAAACATATGAAAAATAAATTTTGTTTTCTTAAAATACTCTCATTTATGTAAAAGAGAGATAATATGTTACTCCTTTGGTATTTAATTCAAGATATATTTGGGGGAAGTGATCTTTATTATAAATATAAGACATAATTTTTATGTTTATTAATCTTTTTCTAATCTATCCCTGCTTCCTCAAAAATAATCAAGGAGGAGAGGGAATAAGGAAATTTAGGATGGCTGGAGTGTTTTATAAATATATGTCATATTAATAAATATAACTAATTTCTTTTATCTAATTAAATTAGGTACATGTATTTTATATTAAAGACCGAGCAGTATATTGAGTGTTTTAATTATACATGGTAATTAAATATAATATTGGTATGAATAATTTTTGTAATTAAATACGGATAAAATAAGGAGTTTGCAAGAAAAATTTTCAGAACGCTCCTAAATCTATTTATAAAAATAAACAACGCATATGAAAAATTATATCTCATAAAAGGGAACTCTCAACTGAGGGGGTAAAAATATTCCAACAATGTCCCAAAAACATAACAAGCATCTAGAAAAACTAACAGTTCCAAAAGATTTGGTAGACAAATAATTTAATTAGAAGGACACTCTTTCTTAAAGGTACTATTAGCCAACCCGTCAAGAAATTGATAAATTTAAAATTTATATTCTTTTCAGTAAAGAATTAGTTTTCTTATATTTTTTAAAAGGAAGATATAATTTTAAAAATATAAATATATAATAAGGCATGAGATATTATGTTGGCATTTTTATCCATTAAAAAATATATACGAACTGCTTAAAAAATTGACCTATAGCCCTAAAAAAAATTCCATCCCAAGAAAAATTTATTTAGTTTTTTTTTTTAATATTTGATGAGGATGAATTTAGATAAGCTTCTTAAATTTCAATTTTTAATTTTATATAAAGAGATTGTTGAAATTTAAATTTCATTTTAAATAAAAAGATTGTTGAGAATTCAATGTAAAATAAAGGGTTAAGGTCCAAATCTATCTCAGAACTTGTCACTCGGGAGACTAGGAGCACTTTGAAAAAATTTTGAAGAATAATGTTACTCCGAAAATTTTCAAATTTGTAGCAATTTTGATATAACCGTTATTTCAGTTAGGTTTGACTATTAGTTGACCAAATATTTTGAGCTTCTAGTTCACTTGTCATCTATGACAATTTTGTTTTGAGTTTAGGTGCAAATTTGTCCGAATGTTTTCACTCAAAAGTAATACTATCCAAAGTTTTCAAATCATAGCAATTTTATTCTAGCTGTTATGCATGTTAAGTTTACGGGTGAAGTAGCAATTTTGCCCCAGAAGTATACGGCTAGGAGTAATGTTGCCCTGGAAGTTTTTTTGGTCTCAATTTCGCCCCGAAAGTTCTTAAACGTAGCAATGTTGCCCTCTGCTAACGGCGAGACTAACAGACGTCTGCCACGTAGGAAAAGTTGACACGTCAAATGCCATGCGGGAGAGCCGAGTTCACATGTGGACCCCACACCGCCACCTTATCATCTTCTTCCTCCCCTTCCCTTCTTCCTCCTTCCTCGTCGTTGGACCTCACACCATCACCACCGATACACCTCTTCTTTCTTCTCTATAAATCATAGCAGAAATGTCTCAGAAAAAGTGTTTGAACCGTTGTCATGCCGTATACACTCGAGTGTGATTAATTTAGATCTTGGCAAGAGGCACCAAAAGAGCAAGAACAACTGCTTCCTCAACAGATTCCACCACCACCCAAAAAAAAAAGTGTCATTCCCTGTTTTCTAAGTCATCCATAGTATGCTTGACTTTGTCATCTCTTGGCAATTGCAAACAACCATATAAACAGTGTGTAGTTAATAGGATCCAAAAGCACCATCAATGCATTGCATCTGCCACCCACTTCCACAAATGTGATGTAACACCCCAAAATCTAACACCCAAAATCTTGACCAAAACACTTGAGATATCTCCAACAAGGATGATCAACATCCAAATCATTAAAATACATAATTAATTCAAATCTAAAATTCATTTTTGGAGTCAACATAAATTCCCAAAATATTTCATAATAAAATATAAAGTATAAAGCGAAAAACTTAGAGTCATGGCAAATAAAACGACATAACATAAGTTCTAGGAGCACAACCGAGCCTTCATGGCTCACTCCATAGATTCATTCCCTCGCTCCCTACTAGAACAATGACCTGAAAATTGTTAATATAGAGTGAGGTTTGAGAATCTCAGTAACTACTGAAAGTTTCTACCGTACACAAGCAAGTCACATATGACAAAAAGTAGGAACTGATTACATATATATTTATATATACCATAATTTCATACAACATTTCTGATCGTAATGTCAACGTGAACCATACAATTATACAATATGCAATATGCTGCCTCCCTTATATCACCGTCCATCCTCAACTGCTGACTGGAGCCATAGGCTAACACATAGTCCAATAGCAACTTATCCATTTGATTTGGATAGTCCCAAGCTCACCAAAACTTAAGATATACCCGCCGGAGGTATAGAGCTTAAGTATGGACTATGGCTCCCCTCCTTAAAACAACACAACTAAGGAGTTGTCACATGTCCCACAGTAGGGGTGAGCATAGTGCCCAGATGCCCTATACGCCCGCCCAAGCCTAGTAAAAAATTGCCCTGCCCTGCCCTAAAAAGGTGGCCCGAAAAATATTTGGGCAGTTTTGGGCTGGGCGAATAACTGGGCAGGGCCAGGCATCGGGCAGGGGGTCCTGCCCTGCCCATTTGGCCCTACCCGGAAGATTAAATATATTTAAATATATATTATTCTATATATATTATTTTATCTAAAATATATTATATTATTATGTCTAAATATATTATATTATACTTCAGGCATCTCTAAAGCTTTGAAATTGTGTAAAGTATGAACTAGAATCTTTATGGAGTAGAGTAGGGCATCACTACTTGGGCAGGAGAATCCCGCCCTGCCCAGCCCATGCTTGCCCAGCCCAAAAGTGATTAGGGCTTTATTGGGCAGGGCTGGGTATCGGGCTGCATATCTTCGGGCTGGGCATCGGGCAAGAGTCGCGCCCTGCCCAGCCCTGCCTATGCTCACCCCTATCCCACAACTCCAATGCAATCCCGGCCAAAGGAAAACATGGAAGAAGGGGCCCTGACAAGTGTCATCCACTGTGCACAGAGTGATGACATACCACATGGTAAAAGATCTCAACATACAAATCCCTCCTTACTCCAACCCATCTCATATGCATCCGCCATGTCAGATATATATTAAATCACCAATAATATAATTAAATGTCAAGGTACATTAAATCATGCTTCAATTCATATAGTATCAATTTACAATACATACACATATACATATAATTCAGTCCTTTAATTTTAAATAAAAGATAGTTACTGAGTTACCTCTACTCCAAGCTTACAGGTAATCACACAAGAGTTACTCCAGAGCTCTCAATGAGAGTCTACAAGGTCCCCAATACAAATATCTACCAATATATATAACTCAAATCTATTTTAAAGTTTCTCTAATACTACTTTAAACATAAATATACCTATCTAAGAATTTATATAGTATAAATACATTTTTATTTGCTACACGGATTTACTTTTACATTTAGATTCATTATATATATATATATATATATATATATATATATAACAGCCATTAAACAAATGTGTCAGATTTATATATAGAAACCTAGTACATATTGTTTATGTAAGCTTTAGTGTGTGTCTAATCAGGAGGGAATTTTCTGGATAAGTGGTAGCAAAAAGGGAACTAAGTTATTTATTATTATTATTATTTTATAAATCCAGAGGGCATAACTGTGCAAGGGGAATGAGAGATTTTGAAGAAAGTTCCAGGAGAATATACACATACTCACACGCAGATCAAGGTGAGAAAAGAGATTTTGGTTATTATTGTTAAAGTATACTCCCAGATATAAATAAAATAATCAAAGAAATGAAAAGGTCCACCTTTTTGAATATGAACGTACAGGAAGGAAAGTGTTATGGACTTATATATTGGGCCTAGTGAGTATGCGGCCCAATAAGGGTATTTGCTACAGAACCTATATCCAGGTATGACCTGAGTCATCCTTTAATCATGTATCTGGGATTCAGAACCGTACAGGTAGTGGAGCGAGGCATTTCCGGGACGTGGGAGGCGCACTCGCCTGCTGCGTAGAACGGATTCACTACGGAAGGAGAGGAACCCTAGGTAATCCCTATAAATAGGAGGTTACCCACCGGGTGCACTCTCTACATTCTCTATTGATTATTTACTATTCGGTCTCACCGTGCACACACCCCACCCCCTTTGGCGAAAAGCCACCACCGTAGTGTAGCACGGTGATGCGAGACGACCGTCGGTATCTTCTCCATAGATATCGGTGGGTAGTCTTCTCTACTCGGGGCTTACTCTTAAGCGTCGTGGAGAGCTCATTGATCCTATATTAACATCGCCTAGCCTCATTGGGCTAGACACTTGTGTTCTACGACAGAACATTGGCGCCGACCGTGGGGATCGAACCCACGACCACGTGGTTAAAATAACAAGGAGTTTTCCTTTTTTTAAAAAAAAAATAAAAAAATAGACAGCCCCTAAATTTATTTACAAAAATCAACAACGCATATGAAAAATTATATCTCATAAAAAGGAACTCTCAACTGAGGGAGTAAAAATATTCCAACAATGTCCCAAAAACATAACAAGAATTTAGAAAAATAACAGTTTCAAATGATTTGGTAGACCAATAATTTAATTAGAAGGGCACTCCTTCTTAAAAGTAGTATTAGCCAACCCGTCGGTAACTAAGTTATTACCCTTTTAAATAATCTTTTTTCAACATATAATATAAAGAGATTGATAAAATTAAAAATTTATATTCTTTTCAGTAAAGAATTAGTTTTCTTATATTTGTTAACAGGAAGATATAATTTTAAATCAAATTTTTTTTTTTTTTTTTTTGGCTTTGCATAAAAATAGTATGTAATTTGGTTAATCAAATTTACATTTGAACTTTCTGGATTTTAATTTTTAACCCACCATCCATCATGATAACTCCAATTATCAAAGGCTATCAACTGCCATAAGGGCATTTTAGTCCGCATATTCTCAAACTTGTAAGAAAATTCAGCGGCAGCCCCAGAAATGCTCTAATTAATAGAACTAGAATGACTTATATGAATTTAATTAAAAAATATAAATATGTAATAAGGCATGAGAAATTATGTTAACATTTTTATCCATTAAAAAATATATATGAACTGCTTAAAAAATTGACGTATAGCCTTAAAAAATTCCATCCCAAAAACAATTAAAAAAAATGTTTGATGAGGATGAATTTATATAACCTTCTTAAATTTCAATTTTAATTTAAAATAAAAAGATTATTGAGAATTCAATGTAAAATAAAGGTTGAAGTCCAAATTTATCCCAAAACTTGTCACGTAGGAGCACTTCAAAGGGTTTTCCGTTTTTGAGGAGTAATATCATATGAAAGTTTTTAAATCATAACAATTTTTTCGAATAGTTAATTATTTCAATTAAGTTTGACTGTTAGTTGCAGAAATATTTTGAATCGTCGATCGACATGTCATCCACATTAATTTTGTTTTGAGTTTAGGTACAAATTTGCTCGAACATTTTTACTCAAAAGTAGCATTGTCCTGATAGTTTTCAAATCGTATCAATATCATTCTGGTTGTTATCCATGATAAGTTTATACCATTAGCAGACCAAACATATTTATTTGCCAAGTCCATGTATCATTCATTTCAAAAAAAAAAAAAAAAAAAAAAAAAAAATCAAAGTTATATTTTAAAAAAATACATTTCATCTTAAGGATTAGAGAAAATAATAATAAAAAAAGGTACTCACCTATCTTTTTAGTAGAATATTGGAAGATGGAAAAGAACCCTTTTAAAATGCAAAAGTGTTTAACAATTACACTCAGTTTTGTTACCAATCAGGTTAAATGTTCTTAGAGCCCTCAAAACGAGATAAGCTCGCACAAAGGGGAGCACATAAGGTGCTTCTCACCTTATGTGCTTCTTACATGCTCATCCCTCTATTAGAGGGATGAACACATTTTTTTAATTTTTTTATATATTATATTTATTTAGATTTAAATTATATGATATTTTCGGAATTTTTTTGACCCAAGATCTCAAATTAATTAATTTTCATGATCTTGGTATTACGAGAGAAAATTTCTGAATGCAGGATTGGAAATTAATTAATTTGAGATATTGGGTCCAAAAAAATTCCAAAAAATATCACATAATTTAAATCTAAATAAATATAATCTATAAAAAAATTTAAAAAAAATTAAAAAAATATGCTCATCCCTCTAATAGAGGGACAAGCACATAAGATGCACATAAGGATGTGACCTAATGTGAACCCCTCGCAAAGCTAGCACATATAAACCCACTTAGGTTAATATAGAAGGAATTCAAGCTTAAAAAGCCAATCTGTTTAACCCTGTAAATAAAAAGGGTCCGTTAGGGTCCACGGCCACCCCTTTAAGCCCATAATATTTTCTTAATAAAATAAAATTTATTGATGCAAGATGAAGGTAAAGTTTTAAATCCTTAACTATAAAGATCCTATGGTTAAAATTACAACATATGTGGATAATTGAACCATTTTATTATGTGTTTAGATTAACAGTAGGAACAATAAATTTTAAATAAAATTATTATTTAAAATTATGATATATAAAACTAATTATTTAATAAAATTGATTTTAACTTAAAAAAACACTTTAGTATTAAAAAGAGTTTTTAGATCATTTTTAACGGAATTAAAGTTTTGTCCATACTGTACAAGAAAAAAAGTAGCTCCATACTTAATTCTATCTATCCATTTAGTTATTCATTTGATGATTTCTTCATGCTAAATTATTCGTTGTAGTTGTATCAAATTATATAAGCCAATAATACTAAGAAGACATGAACGTGGGGAGATGCACCAAAATAAGAATTAAAAAAAAAAAAAAAATTACCAGATTGGAGCTTGTTTCAAAACTATTTACCTATCTAATACAGTCAACGCCCAATGGCGTAAAGTGGCCGACACCCGGCGTGACGTGAGTCAAACTCACGCCCTGTGTAATTTTTTTTTTTAAAAAGATATATATTGAGTGTATACATTGAAAAAAAAAGTGGGTGACACCCTGGCGTGTCACCCCATATTTAAAAAAAAAAATTTAATATTATTATAATAATATATAATAATAAATGATAAAAAACTTAAATAATTTAAAACTCTACTTCATTTAATCTGGAATCAAAAGAAAGAAAATACGGGGCTTAAATAACTTACTAAAAACGCCATTTAAAAGATTACGTGGTACAATTTAGGATCTATTGTTATAACCAAATTGTAACGTAATCTTTTAAAGGCGTTTTTAGTAAGTTATTTAAGCCCCCATTTTCTTTCTTTTGATTCCCATTAAATGAAGTAGAGTTTTAAATTATTTAAGTTTTTTATCATTTATTATTATTATATTATATATTATATATTATTATAATAATATTAATTTTTTTTTTTAATAGTGTCACCCACTCTTTTTTTCAATGTATGGCTCATGCCACTCAATATATATCTTTTAAAAAAAAAAAATTTACACAGTGCCAGTTATGTCAGTCAGCCTCACGTCATTGGACGTTGACTGCATTAGATAGGTAAATAGTTTTGAAACAGTTCCAATCTGATAATTTTTTTTTTTTTTTTGTTCTTATTTTGGTGCATCTCCCCATGAACGTGTAGTAAACACGGAAGTCAGGGAACGTCTTCTCTCCAGATTCCAGAACAATCTAGTCGGACCTATTTCCAGATCTCTTGGAAGCCGTCGTTTCTAGTAGTCTCTAGAATTTTCTTCAACGTCTTCTTTCTTCCTATATATTTCTCCTCTCAATTCGTACTTCTTCTTCCTTCATACTCCTCACATTCTATCTTCCTTTCTGCATCGCATAGTTTTCTTGCATGAATGGTGGTCCAGACGGAAGGAAAAGCCATTGGCATTGACCTCGGCACCACCTACAGCTGTGTCGGTGTATGGCAGAACGATCGCGTTGAGATCATAGCCAATGATCAAGGCAACAGAACAACTCCTTCCTATGTTGCTTTCACTGATACAGAGCGTCTCATTGGAGACGCTGCCAAGAACCAAGTCGAAATAAATCCCCAGAACACGATTTTCGACGCCAAACGACTCATCGCCCGACGATTCTCCAATCCTTCTGTTCAAAACGATATGAAGCACTGGCCATTTAAAGTCGTGTCTGGTCCTGGCGACAAGCCAATGATCGTGGTTCAATACAAAGGCGAGGAGAAACAGTTCGCAGCCGAAGAGATTTCTTCAATGGTGTTGTCGAAAATGAAGGAAGTCGCAGAGGCATATTTGGGACAAACAGTGAAGAACGCCGTTGTGACTGTCCCTGCATATTTCAATGATTCTCAGAGACAAGCTACGAAAGACGCAGGTGCTATCGCAGGGCTTAATGTGATGAGAATCATAAATGAGCCTACTGCTGCTGCTATCGCGTATGGTTTGGACAAGAAGGCTTCGAGGTCTGGTGAACAGAACGTTCTTTTCTTTGATCTCGGAGGTGGAACTTTTGATGTTTCACTGCTCTCAATTGAAGAGGTGATTTTCGAAGTGAAGGCCACTGCTGGTGATACTCACTTGGGAGGTGAAGATTTTGACAACAGGCTTGTGAATCACTTCGTGCAAGAGTTCAAGAGGAAGCACGGGAAGGATATTAGCACTAATGCAAGAGCTCTAAGAAGATTGAGGATTGCTTGTGAGAGGGCAAAGAGGACTCTGTCTTCAACAGCTCAGACAACGATTGAGATTAATTCTCTCCATGAAAATATTGATTTCTACTGTACAATTACCAGAGCAAGGTTTGAGGAATTGAACAGGGACTTGTTTAGAAAATGCATGGAACCTGTGGAGAAATGTCTTAGGGACTCTAAGATTGACAAGAGCAGAGTTCATGAGGTTGTTCTTGTTGGTGGCTCTACAAGGATTCCAAAAGTACAACAGGTTCTGCAGGATTTCTTCAATGGAAAAGAGCTGTGTAAGAGCATAAACCCAGATGAAGCTGTGGCTTATGGTGCTGCCGTGCAAGCTGCAATTCTGGGTGGTGAAGGGAACCAGAAGGTTCAAGACTTGCTTCTGCTTGATGTTGCCCCTCTCAGCCTTGGTATTGAAACTGCAGGAGGTGTGATGACAGTGTTGATTCCCAGAAACACAGCAATTCCCGCCAAGAAGGAACACATTTTCTCTACTTACTCTGATAAACAACCGGTAGTGCTCATTCAGGTGTATGAAGGAGAGAGGGCAAGAACCAGGGACAACAACTTGCTCGGGAAATTCGAGCTCACAGGGATCCCACGCGCACCAAGGGGAGTTCCTCAAATCAATGTGTGTTTTGACATTGATGAAAATGGCATATTGAATGTGTCAGCAGAGGATAAAACAGCAGGCGTGAAGAAAAAGATTACTATTACTAATAATGAGAAAGGTAGATCGAGCAAAGAAGAGATAAAGAGGATGGTGCTGGAGGCAGAGAAGTACAAGGCACAGGATGAGGAAGTGAAGAAGAAGGTGGAGGCGAAGAACTCTCTGGAGAACTATGCCTATAATATTAGAAACACTATCAAGGATGAGAAATTCGCAGGAAAATTGGATCGGGCAGATAAGCAGAAGACTGAGAAGGCAATTGATGAAACAATTGAGTGGCTTGATGGAAGCCAATTAGCAGAGGTGGATGAGTTTCAGGACAAATTGAAGGAATTGGAAGGATTGTGCAACCCCATTATAGCTAAAATGTATCAAGGTGGCAGCTGCGGCGATGTGCCCATGGACGGCGGTGCAACTCGCAAGCATGCGTAATGGTGGCTACAGCAAATCATCCTCTGGTGGTGTTGGTGCAGAGCCCAGGATTGAAGAAGTTGATTAGGTGTTCAAGGGGAAGACTTCTCCATTGATTTCTCAGCCAATTCCACACAGACGTTCTCGGCCTCCGAGTCGGGGGAGAATGTAATTCCTCCTCCTCCAGTTGAATTACAACAAAAGAAAGATGAATTCCATTTTCTACTTTTACGTCAGTTTCTGCATTTTTGTGACCGCGATCTGATATCATGGCAAAATAATACATCTGAAGAAAGGGGAGGCCCTTTACTTTTCAATCTTCATTCATCTGGTTTTGAAGCCCTTTATCTTGCTTAATTTTTTGAAGGTCATACAATTCGTTACTGAACAGTGAATGGTCCTACTAATCATCCTATTCGGCATTCTAAACCACTCACTAATGGCCAATATAAAAAAAGGTAAAACATTTGCCCACGTCATTATAAAAATAAGGTAAACACTCAAAAGTCAGTCTGCTAGCCGTCTGGGGTTAAAATACCATGCATATATATCATGCAGAAACATTTATTACCCTCTACGTTCCCTACGTATCCATGCCTTTACTATTCAGTTTTAATCCCACTAGTCAACATGTTCCTCTCCAACGGCTTCAAGAACCAACGAGGCTCAATCTTAGATATAGACTTAAAATGCTTCGTTGTACTCATGTCATGGCCGCCCAAACATATCTTCCATTGGTCCCATTAAAGCGTTCTAATTAAGATGCCCAGCATTAATGACGTTGTATTTCCTGCATCTTCATCCCTTTCCCCATCCTCGCCAATCTGATTTCATATTGTTGGAACTGATGGAGAAGAGAATGGCAAATCCCTTGAGATCCAAGAGAGAATAAGAGGCTGTCGTTGTAGTCCTAGGCTTCCTGTTCAATCGTCACCCTCTCCTCTATTTCTGTGATTTATTTTACTAAATCCGACAGGAACGCTTCTTTTAAGGTAAGAATTAAAACAAACGTGGATCTTGTTTCTGTTTCATCAATTCCCTGAGTCTTTCTTTGAGTATTTATTTATTTTATTATGTTCTCTATCTGCGTTGATCGATCTGATTATTGGCCAAAGATTGCGGGAACAAACTGTTCTGATATTTCTTTGGAAAGACAGATTATACATACAAGTTCAAGACTGACTTTTCATCTAAATATCGCAGCCGGCTGGAAGTAGTTCATGATTTTGTGCACACACTACAATATTTGCTTATTCTTTACAGTTTTGATCTTAATCCATACGTACAATGCATTTACACACGTACACTCTTTCTGGCTTTGAAAATTAATTTTATGCTCACCTTTTGCAGGCGATCGCCGTGTAAAAGGAAAAGTACTGTAAATATGTTTGTCGTATGCTTCTGCTGATGTTCACTTTCCGCATCATATTAGTAGAGATCGTATCAAATGGGTGATGTTCGCGTTGATGGGCAGACCCTATAAATGAAGGATTATTATTCCACCAAATTCGAACGATTGTATTTATTATTCAATTATTGATTATCAAATCAAGATTTATATTCCTATAAACTCAACAATACAACGGACACTTTTAGGGGATTTTGAGATTCATATTGTCATTAAGTCTTGTGTAATTTGGGGAATTAATTATTCATGTGGAAAAAAAAAACACGACGAAGTGATTATAATCGGTATCTATGAATTCAATATTATTATTTATGGAATTTATAGGGTTATAATTTTTGTGCCAATAAGAGGACTACAATTATACTTATTATTAATATTTATTTTTTATTTTTGATTATTATTATCATCATCACATTATTGATAATGATATCAAATTGATTAGGAGATTTAAAATTTGAATTTCAAAAGAAAAGAATTTACTAGGGTAGGGTGCACACAAATCAGGGATTATTCTACCGAATTCAAATGATTGTATCAATGTAAATAAAGAAACATATCCTAGTATTTATAGGATAAGATATGATCTCATGTATATAAATAGGCATACATTTGTATCTTATTTTTATAAAGAATTCAGATTCACAATTCCTCTCTGTCTATTGCACTACAAAAGTTTCAGAAAGTTCAGACAGCCGTTAAATCTATTTATAAAAATCAACAACGCATATGAAAAATTTTATCTCTTAAAAAGGAACTCTCAATTGAGGGAGTAAAAATATTCCAACAGTGTCCTAAAAGACATAACAAGCATCTGGAAAAATAACAGTTCCAAAAGATTCGGTAAACAAATAATTTAATTAGAAGGCTTCTTAAAAGTAATACTATTAGTCAACCCGTCGGTAACTAATTAGGAGTACAATAGGGCATTAGCTCAAGAAGAATTCCTTTGGTTTCAGAAGTCAAGATGCAATTGGCTAAAATGGGGAGATAAGAATAGTAAAATTTTTCATGCATCTACCATTATTAGATGGAGGAAGAACTCAATTGAAGGACTGAAGAATGCTAACAGAGAGTGAATTTTATAGCAGAAAGATCTTAAGAAGATGGCAATGGATTTTTATCGAGAACTTTATTGCAGTGCTTCAACTCCTGAGATAGATTTTAATCCATGTCATGGATTTCCTAGTCTCTCGGTAGAAAAAGCAAGTTTGCATTCTACGAATATCCGTATTGAGGAAGTCAAACTGGTGATATTTGATATTGGTGCGTTTAAGGCTCCAGAACCTGATGGAATTCAAGCATTCTTCTATCATGAGTACTGGCACATTATTGGTGACTCTCTCTATACATAATAGGGTTGTACATGGACCGGACAAGACCAGGCAGGCCATTAACCTGTGGTCTGGTCCGGAAGGTTGTTCGGGCTGGAAAGCCTGAATGTCCAGCCTGAAGCCCGGTCCTACCTGGAGAAAAACCCGGTGGCTCTCGGGTTGGACAGACTGGGTTAGACTGGAACGGGTTTGTGGTCTATCTGGCCCGTGAAATAACCACACAAAAAAAACTTCAAGAACCTAAAAAAAAATCCAAACCAGTCGATCAAAATGAAGATCCAAAAAAAATTCTAGAAAAATGAAAATCCAAAAAAACAATTTCAGAATCCAAGATCCAGTTTTCCAGTGTATCGAAATGAATCTATATACTGTCAATCCAAAAACCAAGATTCAGAACCTAAAAAAATTCTAGAAATAGAATGATCTGCGACTCAAAAGATGAAAATGAAGAAATAAAAAAGAAGGTTCGATTGAAAAATAATAATCACCAAGCAGATCCGCGTGATCAACAAGAAATCAAGCATAGTCATCTTCATTCTTGGGAGTGAAAATGGCGGTGTAGTGGAAGCAGGAATAACTTCTTTTTACTTTATGTCTTGGGAGTGAATAACGCGGGCAAATAACGCGGTTTGCTGTGATGAAGAAAATCGAGCACGAAGAAGGAGAGAGTGGAGAAGGACGATGATGGAATGTAGGGTGCCGGGTCGTTGAATCTGCTCTATGTCTTTCTTTCTTGCCAAAATCAGCATGTCTTTTACTTTTACCTTTGCTCCATGCTTACTTTTGACCAAAGAAGGACGAAAAGTTTGAAGTTTTAATAATTAATAAATATATATTATACATAAAGTGACTGAAGATTTAATATATATATATCCGGGTAGGACCAGGTTAACTGGTCAAGGATACTAGCTAGGAACCTGGTCTTACCCGGACATCGAGTCAGACCCGGTCTTGTCTGAATATATGTTCGGGCATCTTTCTTTTTTTCTTTTTTCTTTTTTGACTAGACCGGGTTAGAGTCGGGCCGAACCGGGTTTTCGGGTTTTATGAACAGCCCTAATACGGAATGGTGTAAGAAATTTATGATGATCCTTCCAAATTAACAGGGATGAACTATACCAATATTGTACTTATCCCCAAGATGGACAACCCAGATACAATTTGGACTTTAGACCAATTTCCTTGTGTAATGTAAGCTACAAAGTAATTACTTAAGTATTCAGTAAAAGGCTACAGACGATCATGGGTAAGGTGGTTGTTAATCATCAATGTAATTTTATTGTAGGCAAACAGAGTAGTGATAATATAATAATCATGCAAGAACTAATCAACTCAATGCAAAGGAAAAAAAGGTTCTTCTGGTTGGCTAGCAGTAAAGGTGGATTTGGAGAAAGCCTATGATAGGTTACAATGGTCATTTATCAGTGATACTTTGAGGGTGGTTGGTATTGAAGGAAAGATGCATGAGCTTATTATGGCATGTGTCTCATCTTCTTCACTTTGAGTGCTTTGGAATGGTGAACCTACAAAGTCTTTCTGCCAGTCTAAAGGAATCAGGCAGGGTGATCCAATTTCACCCTATATCTTCACTCTCTACATGGAGCGACTTCATCATATAATACAAGATGCAGTTGATGGAGGCTTATGGACTCCTATCAAACTTATTTCAAGAGGGCCACCAGCCAATATCTCATTTATTCTTTGCTGATGACTTGATCCTCTTTTGGAGAAGCATCCAGCTTTCAAGTAGAGTCTATGCTTGATTGTTTGGATCTCTTTTGTGGTGCATTGGGACATAAAATGAATACAGAAATGAGTAAGATATGTTTCTCAAGGAATATGCATTCGTCGAGAACCATGAAGTTAAGTAGGAAAATGAGGGTTGGATTAACAGGAGATCTGGGGAAATATTTGGGTGTTCCAATCATCCATAAAAGAGCTTCATATCTAACATGTGCACCACTTATTGAGAAAACAAAGAAGAGGTTGTCTTAATGGAAGAAAGGATATCTGAATCTTGCTCGTAGAACTACCCTCATCAAGGCTGTGTTATCAGCATGACCTTTGTATTACATGCAAACCATGTTGCTCCCGAAGCGTATAGTCAATGAACTGGAATAGAGCAGTAGAAGTTTCCCATGGGGAGATATTGAAAAAAGTCATAAGTTACATTTAATCTCTTGGGATTAGGTACAACAAGAAAAAAAGTTTAGGAGGACTAGGAATTAAAAAGTTACAAAAACAGAATAAAGCCTTTATCATGAAACTGTGTTGGAGACTTTTATGTAATAGAGAGACCTTATGGGTGAAAGTGCTTAGATCAAAATATAGTTGTGGTGAGAATGAGATTCCAGATGTTAAGAAGCAAAGGAGCTCGTCCCTAATATGGAGAGGAATCAACAAGGTGTGGGAAAAGTTTTGAAATGGTACTAGAAGGAAAATTGGGAATGGTCATTCTTCGTCTTTCAGGCTGGACAATTGGTTTGACTTGAACATTCCTTTCATTGATTTGTTTCAAGGTTATGAACATCTCATTGATCGGAATGAGAGTGTGGTTGAGTACTTGATGGAAGGAGGTGAATGGAATAGAAGAAAGATGGAGTACTGGTTTCCTTCTCATATAATAGATCAAATTGTCTATGCGCACCTTCCTTGTGAGGAGAGAGGAGAGGACAAAATATATTGGAAACCATCCTTTGATGGGTACTTCTCAGTCAAATCGGCATATCATTTCTTTTTATCAAGTAATCAACGGGTTGGTTGCGGATAACATATTGAAGATTATATAGAGATGATCTATTCTAAAGAAAATTAAAACCTTCATGTAGTTAGCTGCTCATGGGAGAACTCATACATTAAAGTTGAGGATGAAAAGAGGTCTAGAGACGTCTGCTATTTTCCCTTTTAGATGCGAGATGGATGAAGATTTGATGCATATGTTGTGAGATTGATGTAATGTCAATGAGTGCTGGAGATCAGTGGTTAGAACAGAAAAATGGAATACTTTCTCTTCTTTACAAGGGGACAGAATTGATCAAATGGAATCTAACTCATGAGATTGGGAAAGAATATACGAAGAAGGTTTAGTGGCCAACCTTATTTGGGTATCTTTGCTGGAATGCATAGGTATCACGATGCAACAAGTTGTTTTCTTCTGAGGCGTCTAATGGGGGTCTGAATGCACAATATAGTTTCTTTAGAGCATGTTCAGATAACGATATTCTCAGGGAAGATGTTATGGAGAGGAGAATTAATAGTTCTCATGCAAACCAGATTCAGAATGAAGAGGGCTTCATCAAAGTAACAATTGATGGATCAGTCTTGGAGGATGGAAGGAGTGGATGCGGAGGTTACATTCGAGACAAAAATGATAGATTGCTTGTAGGATCCAGTTCCAAACTTATTAATGTTCCTTCGGCGGTTGCAAAAATAATTGGTTGCATTCAAGGACTTCAGTTGTGTTGGTCCAGAGGGTATAAAAGAATTAAGTTATTTACTCATTGTATAGATGCCATTAATTATATGTTGAGGGGATGTGATCGACATCATCCTTTCAAGGATATTATAGATGATATCATGATGCTTCTTTGTAGAGATTGACAAGTTGTGGTCACTCATGAATACAGAAAAACCATAACTATTGCGGATCGTTTGGCAAGATACTCTTACAACATAGATGTAGCTTTTTGTATATTTCATTAATGTCCTCCCTTTATTGAAGAGGTGGAAGTAGAAGAAGGTTGTAATGTCCTTGTTGACATTATGAATACAGTATTATTCCCAACAACAACAACAACAACAACAAAATCATTTTTCATCATAATATAAAGAAAGTAACAAATCAAAATTTATATTCTTTTCAGTAGCTAAACTCATCAAGCAAACACATTTGAACCCACTTAAGTCAAGGGTTCTATTTGAAGTTCATAGAGTATAAAGGGAAATCAAATTTAAAAGGGTCAATCAAGGGGCCTTTTGGGTCTACCGCTGACCCTTTAAGCTCACAATATTTTTTTAATAAAATATAATTTATTGATGTAAGATTAGAAGCTAAAGTCTTAAATCCTTAACCATAAAAAGATTCTATGGTTAAAATTACAATATATGTGGATAATTGAACCATTTTTTTATGTGTTTAGATTAAGAGTGAAAAATACGACCAAAAAAGATTAACAGTAGGAATAATATATTTTAATAAAATTATTATTTAAAATTATGAGATATAAAATTAATTATTTATATAATTGATTATAATAATTAATGGTTAAATGAAGATTGATTTTAACTGAAAAATATACTTCAGTGTTAAAAAGAGTGTTTAGATCATTTTTAACAAAGTTAAAGTTTTGTCCATACTGTACCACAACAAAAAGTCTGGTCCATACTCAATTCTATCTATCCATTTAATTATTCATTTGATGATTTCTTGATGCTAAGTTATTCGTTGTAGTAGTATCAAATTATATAGCCAATAATATTAAGAAGACATGCCCGTGTAATGAACACGAAAGTCCGGGGACGTCTTCTCGTCGGATTCTAGAACAATCTAGTCGGACCTATTTCCCGTTTTAGAAATCTCTTGGAACCTGTCGTCGTTTCTAGTAATCTCTCGAATTTTCTTCACCGTCTTCTTTCTTCCTATATATTTCTCTTCCCCATTTCTCTGCCTCCAATCAAGGCTGATTCTGAAATTCGCCATAACAAAAGCCATACGTACAACCAACTTCATTCATCGGTGTTTCTTCTTCTTTCATAATCCTCACATTCTATCTTCCTCTCTGCATCGCATAGCTTTATTGCATCAATGGTGGCTCAGTCGGAAGGAAAGGCCATTGGCATCGACCTCGGCACTACCTACAGCTGTGTCGGTGTATGGCAGAACGATCGCGTTGAGATCATAGCCAATGATCAAGGTAACAGAACAACTCCTTCTTATGTTGCTTTCACTGATACAGAGCGTCTCATTGGAGACGCTGCCAAGAACCAAGTCGCCATGAACCCACACAACACTGTTTTCGACGCCAAGCGACTCATTGGCAGGCGATTCTCCGATCCTACTGTCCAAAGCGATATGAAGCACTGGCCGTTCAAGGTTGTGTCTGGTTCCGGCGACAAGCCAATGATCGTGGTTCAATACAAAGGAGAGGAGAAACAGTTCGCAGCCGAAGAGATTTCTTCAATGGTGTTGACGAAAATGAAGGAAATCGCAGACGGATATTTGGGTCAAACGGTAAAGAACGCCGTGGTTACTGTCCCTGCATATTTCAATGATTCTCAGAGACAAGCTACGAAAGACGCCGGTGCTATTGCAGGGCTTAATGTGATGAGAATCATCAATGAGCCCACTGCGGCTGCTATTGCATATGGTTTGGACAAGAAGGCTTCCAGGTCTGGTGAACAGAACGTTCTTATCTTTGATCTCGGAGGTGGAACTTTTGATGTTTCATTGCTGACAATTGAAGAGGGGATTTTCGAAGTGAAGGCCACTGCTGGTGATACTCACTTGGGAGGTGAAGATTTTGACAACAGGCTTGTGAATCACTTTGTGCAAGAGTTCAAGAGGAAGCACAAGAAAGACATTAGCGCCAACGCAAGAGCTTTGAGAAGATTGAGGACTGCTTGTGAGAGGGCAAAGAGGACTCTATCTTCAACGGCTCAGACGACAATTGAGATTGATTCCCTTTATGAAGGTATTGATTTCTACTCCACAATTACTAGAGCAAGATTTGAGGAATTGAACATGGACTTGTTCAGAAAATGCATGGAACCTGTGGAAAAATGTCTTAGGGACTCTAAGATTGACAAGAGTAGAGTTCATGAGATTGTTCTTGTTGGTGGCTCTACAAGGATTCCAAAAGTGCAACAACTTCTGCAGGATTTCTTCAATGGAAAAGAGCTGTGTAAGAGCATAAACCCAGATGAAGCCGTGGCTTATGGTGCTGCCGTGCAAGCTGCAATTCTGAGTGGTGAAGGGAACCAGAAGGTTCAAGACTTGCTTCTGCTTGATGTCACCCCTCTCAGCCTTGGAATTGAAACTGCAGGAGGTGTGATGACGGTATTGATACCAAGAAACACAACAATTCCCGCCAAGAAGGAGCAGATTTTCTCCACGTACTCTGACAATCAGCCTGGAGTGTTGATTCAGGTGTATGAAGGAGAGAGGGCAAGAACCAAGGATAACAATTTGCTCGGGAAATTCGAGCTCACCGGGATCCCACCGGCACCAAGAGGAGTTCCTCAAATCAATGTGTGCTTTGACATTGATGCAAATGGCATATTGAATGTTTCAGCAGAGGATAAGACAGCAGGCGTGAAGAACAAGATTACTATTACTAATGACAAAGGCAGATTGAGCAAAGAAGAGATAGAGAGGATGGTGCAGGAGGCAGAGAAGTACAAGGCACAGGATGAGGAAGTGAAGAAGAAGGTGGAGGCCAAGAACTCTCTGGAGAATTATGCCTATAATATGAGGAACACTATCAAGGATGAGAAATTTGCAGGGAAATTGGATCCGGCAGATAAGCAGAAGATTGAGAAGGCAATTGATGAAACAATTGAGTGGCTTGATGGAAACCAATTAGCAGAGGTGGATGAGTTTGAGGACAAATTGAAGGAATTGGAAGGATTGTGCAACCCCATTATAGCGAAGATGTATCAAGGTGGCAGCGGCGGCGATGTGCCCATGGAAGGTGGTGCAAGCATGCCTAAAGGTGGCTACAGCAAGTCAACCTCCGGTGGTGCAGGTGCAGGGCCCAAGATTGAAGAAGTTGATTAAGTGTTCAAGGGGAAGACTTCTGAATTGATTTTTCTCCCATAAATCAATTGCTGGATTTTAAACTAGAAGTGTCTTGCGCTTAGAGTAACGAGCTTGTTATGTCAAATTCTGACGGGTTATGGAAAGACTAACTGCATCTAATGTGGGAACCCTATAATCTTTGTTTCCGAATGTTGTGTCAAGTCAATATAGCAGTATATTGGCAAATATTTTCTCTAAGATGACAAAAATGAAAAATCTCGACTTGCATTAGGCTCATCATGTTTCTAGCTTTCGTGAGTTCTTTTTTATGCTTTCTGAAGTATGCAGCTTTCCGTTGTTTCTTTTCTTTTACTTGTAGTTTGGTGAAAGTTCAGCTCATTAATACTACTGAGTTTTATTTTGATATTCTATTGACGTTGAATATGGATTATTTAGCCCGAAGCCCTTTATTTTTCAATCTTCATTCGTCTGGGCTTGAAGCCCTTGACTTTCGCTTATTTTTGTTAAGGTCATGCAATTCTTTGCGACCACACAAAGTAATTTTCAAATTCAATTGGATTTCTTTATCTATACCCCTCCTTCCCTCAATCCCAGCATTCCAAACACACTCAGTGTTGACTGACGAAAGATATAAATTACACTGCGATTGATATTTTGTTAGAGACCTTGATTTCCCCGAAGGGGTTTTCCCCTATGAAAATCGATGTTTTTAATTTTGATTAGTAAGGCAAGCAAAAGCTTGAGATGTTCAACAACTAGACAACAAATTACAGTTGGGACATGGATCCTTTTTTTGCTCAAAAGTTGGGATATAGATGTAGAGATATTATTCACTAGATCTTTGATGTAGCTGATCCGAGTATAAGCCTGGAGGATCATGTAAACAATTTACAGTGAGAGAAACCTATTATTGATTGTCACATGTATAAACCTGTATGAATAACTTGGAATTCTGTGGCAGTGGAAGATGTGTGCAAGACTTTGTTGAAAGCCCCCAGCCAATTCCTAAACTCATACCTTATATAGCTGGATTAAAACTTCGAAAAATTCCTAGAGAGTTATAATATTGAAATTCAAAATTTTATTGCTAAGAGAATTTGTAAGAACATGAGAGATCTGAGAGTTGAGCTTGAGAGTTCAAAAGCTCGGTGTATATGTGTTGCAATGCATACTTACAGGACCTTATATAGGACTGGCATACCAACTCCTTCCTATTCCATTCTAACATTACATGTAAAGCAAGTTTACAAGAAATTCTATCTACTTTATACTATTGTCCTATTCTATTTATTATACAAAACAAATTTATTTACAAAGCTGTCTTGTTATGTAAAGTTTTTATACCATTCAAGACATTTTATAGTACTTTGTGTACTTTTTCGTTATCTTTTTTTTTTTTTTACAACTTTGGCAGTGTCGGCAAAACACTTACCTTACACGTTGCATTTCTTTTCTTACATTTCTTTACTTCTTATCTTTAACTTGTCGGCAATGTATCAGTGTCGGCAAGTTTCCTTGTCTTCTTCTTCTTCAAAGTATAGTAAGATCTAGCTCAGGTTCCTCCAAATCATTTTGTAGAAAATCCAAACAGTTTCCTTGAACCAAAAGGACATTGGTCAAGTTCCAATTTTGCAAATACCTGCAACTCACCACTAAAAAGCACAAAGATAAAGGGGGTTGATGAAAGAGCTAACTACACTGCTTGCAGTCTCACAATCACGTGATATATGAATAATTGATTCCTCACTATTAACTCAAAATATTAGTGGCACAATGTTTTACTCCTAATGAATCTCTCATAAAACACTTGTGACAGTCATGAAAAATCGAATTTAGCCATTGATGAAGAAGTGAGAACACATACCATCATGTGACTTGTATATCATGAGAACAGGCATGGGAATCCCAGGCATTTTGAACTAGTGATCTTATTATAAAAGGACAAAATTGAGGAGAGCCAGTGTTAATATTTCGACGTTCAAATAAGCTGTCTTTGATTCACACAAGCCTGTCACCTCTGGCACATGCACAATATTAATGAGTTGTTGTGTTGCAAAAAGACGACTTATTTTGCAAGAGCCGGTTCATCACATGATCTGTCTACAGGTTATAATTGCATTGCATACGCAAGGCCCTGCTGTTGTAATTGTCGACATTCAAAACAATTGGTTCACTTCACCCAAGGTTTTCTAATCTAGTAGTATAGATATTCCCCATGGAGGTCAGGGATTTAATCTGCTTGTTGTAATTTGTATCCTTAGTGCCTGCTCTTATAATTCTTTTAAAAAAAAAATCGTGATAAAAGTATTGAGTAATTTGTTTAACTTGTAAACTAAATATAATTTAATCATACACAACCTGTTTAGGTTAGCCGTGGGAAAAGTAATTTATTTTTTTTATCTGATTTTTATAGAAATAAGATAGGAAAAAAGTCATATTATAAACGTGATTTGTATTTGGATTGACAAAGACAAAAGTGACTTTTTTTCTAAACGTATTTGGGTTTACGGTTAAAAAATCAATTGATATATAAAATTACTAAAAATGGCATGAATTTTATTGAATACTACATATATTTATATTAGTTGTATATATTGTGATACCTAAAGATAAAAATTAAAATTTATATTTAAAATTGAAAAAAGGAAAAATGAAGAATTTAAATGGAAGGATTTAAATTTTGTAGGTATAATATCAAATTATGTTTTTAGAAGAAAGAGAGAGAATAAATATAAAAATTATTAAAAAGAAAAGAATTGAATAAAAGTTATGAAAAAAAAGTATTGGAGCTTTTTTTGATAAGACCGAAATTGGGGGAAAAAGCTAAAAATCAGCCAGCCAACCACCGTATTGGAGCTTTTTTTTCAAAAGTAGCTAAAAGTAGCTTCAGCTTCGATGAGGCTTTTTTTAGAAGCCTAGTGGATTAAAAGCTACCCAAACACAAATTTAAACATTAGTTCATTACGTTATATGATATCGGCTCCTTCCATTAGACCAACTCTATTGGTATTTTAATATATCTTTTAAAACAAAACAATCCAGTTTTTTTTTTTTTTTTTTAATTAAGTGTAAGTATCCTGCTATTATAGAGAGTCCTATTTAAGACACTCTCCATTACTAAATGGCAATTCAGCTATTTTGATCTAGGATGAGATATCATTTTCGATGGACTAACCCCAGCTTATCCAGGCTCATTATAGAAATTAGAAAAGTCCCAACACTTGGCCCGTACTATGTCATGTGCCCCATTTATTGGGCTGTGATCTCCTGCACCCTCTCCTCATTGCTTTATTCTAAGTCCCAACTTTTTGTTACGTGGCAGCGAGGGGAAAATCCACATGGGGGCTTTTTTTTGAGGAAAAAAAAAATTCTAAAAAGGGTCCCAAAATTCTGAAAATCTCAAAAAGGGCTCCAGGGATTTGCGTTGACAACTAAATCACCATATTTACAACAAAATCAATACCCTATTTACAACTAAATCAGTCGCATTTACAATAATATTTTAACAACTACATCGTTGACAAATATCACCCCCTATTAAAAACTATATCATTACATTTACAACTCACGTAGATTCTAAAAATTCCAGAAAGGACCCAAAAACGCTTTCTGAGATTTTCATAATCTTGGAACCTTTTTTAGGATTTTTTTTTTTCTCTAAAAAGGCCTTAAATGGATTTTCCGACTTAAAGTGCCGCTGTCTCCTGACCTGGAGGGGACTACGCTAGTGCCTAAACCATCTGATCACTCCACCCCCAGTTTGAACTCATCGCTCATCACATCCCCATAAACGTTTCAATTTCAACTTTCACCGGCCTCCCTTCTTGGCCTCCGCTCGTAACCAAAAAAAAAAAAAAATCAGTTAAAAAAATGTCATGGCTCGCTCGCTCTCTGGCCAACTCTCTCCGGCTCGACGACGACGATGGCGATGGCGGAGACGATTATCATGATGAAGAAGTAAACGACGTTGAACCTGGTCGCTCTCACGACCCGCCAACTGCTTCGCCCAAACACCATCAACATCATCTGCAACAACAACCGACGCACCAATCGCAAGATGATGAATTTGAATCCGACAATGAAGCGCAAGTTCGAGGAGTTAAAGAGGACCTTGACGAATTCAAGGATGCCCTAACTCGCCAATTATGGGGAATGGCTTCCTTCCTTGCTCCGCCCCCAACAAATTCCCACCCTTCTTCTAAGCAAACGTTTTCTGATCCCGCGTTATTAGCGGGGAATCGATTGGAACCATCTGATCAGTTTACTTCTGGAAATGGTGAAGGAGTTGATGCGCACGATGACGGTGCAATTTCCTGGATTGGGCGTGAAGAAATTGAAGGTCGGTTCGGAAATGAAGTAACAGGAGTTTCGTTTATGGCTACGGATTTGAGTTCGCATGGCTCTGAGTATGTTGAGAATGGGGAATCTGAAATGGATGAGTCTGATCTTAAACAAGCAGTTGGAATTACAGAGGAGGTGTTGACCTTCGCGAGAAATATAGCGATGCATCCCGAGACGTGGTTGGATTTCCCTATTGAAGAGGAAGAAGACACGGATGGTGAGCCTGCTTCAATATCAGAATCTCTTTGTGTTTTTTTCTTGAGAACGATTTTTTTTTTTTTTTTTTTTTTCCAATTGAAATTGTTGGTGCTGTTTGAGTTGTTAATTATCAGTTTTTGGACATGGCCATCAGTTTCCTTTGAAATTCTTGGTGCATTTTGAGTTGTTAACTCTTCCTTTTTGGACATGGATATTGGCTTATTCTTATCGTTGTCTTTGGAAATGCCTCGCAAACTTGTTTTTGTCCCCAAGGCGTGGTTATCTATTATGGCAATAATCTGGCTTTCATGAGGTTCTGAGTTTCGTATGGCAGTGTGTGTGACCTGATTTGATTACACATAAAATTACGCTGGGATGAACTTGAACCTAACAAAATATCCAGTCGACTGTAATTAACAAATTGGAGATACTTTAAACAGATGTTGAAATATTTGTAGAGTCATGCTACCAAATGTTCACATCTTTTATTCTTTTGTCATCCGTTTTGCTCATCAATTGCTCTAGTGATCAGTTTGGCTGTTTTCCACAACTCATGTTACTGATTGACTTGCAGATTTTGACATGTCTGATGCTCAGCTGGAGCACGCTTTTATCATAGAAAGACTTGCTCCACGGTTAGCTGCACTCAGAATTGAACTGTGTCCTTGCCATATGAGTGAAGGTTACTTTTGGAAAGTCTATTTTGTACTTTTGCATTCTAGACTTAATAAACAAGATGCAGAGGTTTTGTCTACTCCACAGGTAAATTTCTATGGGTATTTTCTACTCCATTTATGTGGCCCTTTCTGATGCCATATCTGACAACCTGTTGAAAGATGCCATTAGTGAAGTCAATTTAAGATGCAGTTGTGAGGTGTTTGTTCTCATTTAGTTACTTAGGCCTTTGAGGCCAGAATGAATGTTGTGGTGTATTTCTTTGATGGAATATGGTCATTATCTGTCTGTAGGATTTTATTCTTAAATTATGTTACTTTAATTTGGCTGTATAAGAGAATAGCACCGGTAATTGCTAAGCCTTGGAACAGTCGTATAAAGTGCTAATAATTGATTTAGATAATGGAACATGAGTGAGTTAGAAATTTAGACTAGTGTTTCAACAGTTCCTTTAGTTATGGTACTTTAGCGCTCAGCTTTGTCAGACTTTAACTAGGTCATTTGAGTGCGATACAAAGCTCTCCTTGGTTTAGCATCACATCTTTCTTGAATTACAGGATTCTACAATTTTAGAAATTTGTTACATTTATCCTTTCCTTCTAGCAGGACTATTCATTGCAAGAAATGTTTCATGAGGCGAAACCCTTTTTGTCATTGATGGCTGTTTTGGTTGTCCAGTGTGATTCTTAAAAAAATTACACAGCCATGTCAGGTAGAAGATTAATGTAGGATTCTATGCAAGCCTTCATTCCAATCCTTTTTTTTTTATTCTTGCTACGCATATATGATGAATTTCCTTCAATCTTAACATATATGATTGTTGTATTGACCCATTAATGTTATCCAAAGCTCTCTCTTTCACCTTCCAAGCTTGATGATAATTCAATTGTACCCCATATTCATGAAACAAATCATTGTGGATATCATTGGGTGCCTTGCCTTGGTTGTTCCTAATATTATCAACAATTATAGATGCCACCAGATCTGACCTATTTATATGAGACACTTGCATGTTGTCTTGTGCTGAATGATCATGTTCATTATCAAAAGTTCACACACGCAAGAATGGAGTATTATTTGCCATTGCTTAGGCTGTGATCTTCCGCTTACATCTATCAACATCACACTTTGCAGTCATCTTATAAGGGCTGTTCTTTAAAAATTTGTATCTGAACTTGTGTGCAACTCTATATATGTATCATTAGATTATATTCCAGTTTATAAGTGAGGCAAATTAGTTTGGAGAAAAATGATAGATATAAATTCTTTAAAGTAATTTATTTAGAGCTTCCTTAATCTCCTCAAATTAGTTGATCGGTTCTTATATTAAGGATCAGAGGTAGGGTTATTTTAAAGTTGGACTTGTTTGCTTTTGGTTAGTTTTAAATGTTGTTAATGTAGTCTCAAAGCTGGCATCAGACGATTATTTTATGGGTTAAGTAGTTAATTTGCCTTGGAAGTACACGCCCAGGAGCAATTTTGTCTTGGAAGTTCTTTTTGGCTCAATGTAGCCCCGGAAGTTTAAAAACGTAGCAATCTTACCCTTTTCCGTTAAAAAACTAATATTGACCGTTAAAAAAGTGACATTGACCGTTAACTTTTTAACGGAAAAGGGCAAGATTGCTACGTTTTTAAACTTATGAGGCTACATTGAGCACACACACAAAAATCAAAGCAAAATTGCTCCTGGGCGTATACTTCCGGAGCAAATTTGCTATTTAACCCTTATTTTATTTTAGGATTCATTAAATGTTAATGATTAAACTAATAAGTATGACAATATAGAAGAATAGGTTTATATGATAGGAAATCATTTGAAAGGACAAATATATCAAGTCTGGAGAGATTTGGCTTCATCATAGTTGCTCTATAAAGATTTGCTTTTCTCTAGAAGTTTTATGCAGTGTCCTGCATCCAATGGTTAGTTTCATTCAGTGATCGTCATGTAATAAATGCCTCAAAAGTTCACTTCTCAAGATTTTGACACTTTATTCAGAGATTTTACGTGTACCTAAAGTTAGTGGAGTGATTGTTGCAAAATTCATTGTTCTAATGTCTGCAGGTTAAGACAGCCCAAGCACTGTGGATGCAGGAGTTGCAGAAGCAAACCAAGCCTGAATCTGGATGGTATGGTAGAAGCACATCCAATGTAAGAGACATTGCACCAGGTGAGGATCTTCCTCCCAGCATATCAGACCATGCTACGTCTCATGGGACTTATGGATACGAACCAACCGCTTGGCCCACAGTAGTGGATCATGAGTCTGAGAAGCACGCCTTTGAAAGTTCTGAAGTAGTTTTCGTTGATAAGTCTGTGACTGAGGAGAAACTTGTTAAAACTGACGATAAGGGTTTAATAAGTGATAGATCGTCAAAAATTGCTCTTCCTAACTATGAAGATGATGAGGATGAATGGCCGGAGGAAGATGATGAGTTGGGGGGAACCACCGTCCCAGTGGTGAATGAAGAGGACATATCTTTCAGTGATCTCGAAGATGACGATTATGGCATAAAACCTGTTAAAACCAAAAGAGATCCAAAGACAGTATGAAATTTCAGTGCAAAATACTTCTGTCTTGGAAGCGAGAACACTGCACCAACACCTGTCTCGGGAGTGAAAAAGCGACATTGGTGTATTGGGCATTCTTTTGTGTGCTGTGCAATGCATGGCCGATAAAGTTTGAAAAGTACCTGCGACAAAGTTTGGTTGCGTATCAAATTGATTACACTTTTTTCATCCTTGCCTTCGTTTCTGGCCGCAAAGTGGGGCATGAGGGGATTGCCTCCCTCGGGGGTTATGTAAATTGGACAGAACTCAAATGAAAATGGAAGGACTGGAGGCAAGATGAGTGATTTTTTCACCTTATTTGATCTCACATATGATATACTTATTATTCAAATGTAACTTACACGAGATAAAATGTATGCTTCGAGATTTTCATTTTCAACTGTTAAACCTGGAAGTGTATATAACAGCAGAAAAGCAGTGGCAAGATTAAATTCAAGTATTTCAAGTTGTGAAATATTGAGTTCGGATAATCTACATGTGCTTGACTACAATCTCAGGGCCATGGTGCTTTTCCTAAAAACTTGTGCCCAAGCACGGGAAAATAGGCTAGGATAGGCTTATTTAAGTAGACATGGGCGTAAAGTAGAGATTTAAAGACCCTTTCAAAAGGCTGCAGTTTTTTAAAAGGTATATTTATAATATTCACCTTTTTCGAGGTTGTGGTGGAGTACTAAGGGATCCGAGTGGCCCATGGATTGCAGGATTCTCTTATCAAATTGGCATATGTTGCCCACAAGAAGTGGGCCTTCTTAAAAGGCTTACAGCTTGTTTGGAATATGGGTTTTAGGAAAATTATTATTGAATTTGACTCCAAAAATCTGATAGAGGCACTACTTGAGGATGGACAGGACAATACATAGAGTCTGGTAGTGCATCAGATTAAAGATTTGATGGCGAAGAGTTAGGACTTGGCTTTAGTCCAATACCCCTCATCATTCTTTTCCCTTCTTTTGGTTTTTCTACCATTAGATTAAGATTTCAACGGTTCGGATTTACCATATGATAAAAATATTATTATAGGGAAAATGATGGTAAATCTGGACCGTTGAGATTTTAATCCAACGGTAGAAAAACGAAAAGAAGGGAAAAGAATGATAAGGGGTATAGGACCAAAGCCAAATCTAAAGAGTAGGATGTGCGAATCGCCAATACTAATCGTAGTCAAAATCGGGTTGCTGACAAGCTCGCGAGGGATGCATTATCTGGCTCTTGTTTCTTTGATGTTTTTCCTACTTTTCTTAGAATATTAAGGGTGTGGATGACAACCATTCTGTTCCCTAATACTGTTTCTAAGATGGAACATTTTTTTTTTTTCTGATTCTATGCCTTACAAGAATTCTGAGAATCAGAATTACGTTTGTTAACTCATTTTATTTTTATTCCAAGAATCAAAATTACATTTGTTAGCACAATTTTTTTTTATTCAAAGAATCAGAATTACGTTTGTTAACATATTTTATTTTTATTCTGAGAATTAGAATTACCTAATACAATACAAATCTATATCTTTATTTTTTTGTTCACAGATTTCATCAACGGTATATAGTAATAAATTTTAACCAAAATACCAACATTTCATATTTTTTTTAAAAAAAAAATCTTCAAAATATAATATTTTATTGTGTAAATTTTTTTTGCAACAAATACTAAAATATAGTTTTAACCATTATTTTCATCCTCTTCTCAATTCTTTTATTATTATTATTATTATTTCTCATTTCTTTGACTATTTCATTTTTTAATACCATATTATTACCTTAATATTAATTATATGAATGAATGAATGAATAAATAAATATACATAAGTCATATGACTCAACTAAATTTTCAAGATATCACAATAATTTAAAGCAAAAATAATTGATGTTGAAATGAACAAAAAAATATGAGAAGTCTCCAGTGTATTTCGAATATGTCTCTTAATCTGTCAACATCATATTGGAGGCAACTGATTGTCTCTAGCTAATTGGTTTGCAATATTTTTCTGAATGATGTTTATTTTGGTCACTTGATCTGAGGGGCCTTCATCATCTATAGCTATAGATGTATGAGTTGATGCTGCCATGTTGGGATTTGCATAATATGCTAGATTTCTATCTGCTATCTGATGATCCCTAATAAAGTTATGTACTGTACAACATGCAATCACAATGAGAGCTTGCTTCCGAAATGAAAATGCAGGCATTTTACGTAAAATTGGGAACCTATTCTTCAAAGCTCCAAATGACCGTTCGATTACATTTCTCAAAGAAGAGTGCCTATGGTTGAACAACTCCTTATTTGATCTGGGTTGATTTCGCCTTCCTTTATAGTCATTCAAATGGTAGCGCTCTCCTTTGAATGGTGTTAAATAACCATCCCTTATTGGATATCCAGAATCAACGACATAAAATTTGCCTACACGTTGACAAGAATTTACCAAAAAATAAATTGCAATAATAATAAGGAAAATCAAATGTGAAACTAAAGGAAAATTTCTTTTAGATTGCTGTACAAACTCCTTGTACCTGGTGGGGGATGAGGGAATTCCAACCTAGGAGTTTCAAGTGCAGTAGTAAAAATGCGACAATCATTTGCAGATCCTTCCCATCCGGCATACACAAAAGTGAACTTCATGTCAAAGGAACATGCACACATGACATTTTGGGTTGTAATTTGTTTCCCGCCTCTAAATAGTATTTGCTTATTCTCAGGTAATGTAGCACTTACGTGAGTGCCATCTATTGCGCCAATACAATCCTAATATTTAAAATGAAATGTTAAAATGAAAAATAATTAAATACAATTTTGAAAAAAATAAATAAATAAGTAAATGATTAAGAAAAACTTACCTTGAAGTATGGGAAATGTTCAGGATTGTCCATAATTTCCTTTGGAACCATATCTAGAGGAGGTGGTTTAATGATTTCATGTGCTAATTGAAGCATCGCTTTCAACACTTTGCTGAAATACTTGCTAATTGTTTCCTCTGAGCGCTGAAATCTCTCACAAACATTCCTATTTGAACTCCCATGTCCAATCAAGTACAAAAAAATTCCTAATTGTTCATCAACCCTAACATATCTACTATCTGCTAACCAGCCTTTTTGTGTCATCAATGTACAAAGTTTGTTGAACACAAATCTTTCCATTCTAAATGCCTCATATATTCTATCGAGTGACCAAATCTAAGTTCCGCAACCCATTCAAAGACTTTGTCAACCTACGATCTCTAATTGGTTCTTTGGTATATATTGAATTATTAATAATAATATTCAGCAAGTTTGATATAACAAGATCTTCATCTATTGATTCGTCATCAATATGAGGTTCAAAATATTGCCCACAAATCAGACACAGAGGAGCACCAGCCATGAGAATACTGCATCAATACAAATTATCATCAATAATTTCATGCTAGTATATTTCAAAAAGTAAATCACATTAAAAAAAAAATATATATCCACATCATAATCATACGAAAAATGAAAATTAAAATATGGTCTTCAACACCATTAAACAAGACAAAATTAAATAGTTGCAAAATAATTTCATTCATTTAAAAATTTATATGAGTGAACCTCTCCTCTTAGGAGGAGCCTTTATAAAGGCTACTCTCCATGCTTGGCTCTTAACCATTCGATCAACTACTTTGCGATGCACTTCATTCTCCAATCCTACCATGTCATTCAATACATCCATTGCAGCCTCAATTGAGTATGGATCCTCATTCACTTTTGCAGTAGCAGAATTACCAAAATTATGGTGGCATTGGTTTTCTCTAATCTTAACCAGATCCTGAATGGCTTGACATGCCATTGCAATATCTTTATTCCCACTACGTCTTCTACGCTTTGCATTTGGGGTCCTATCTTGTCTATGTAGTACAGGACTTGGCCTCTCAACATGATCAGATACAAATAAATATTCATTAAGCATAAGCTTATCTTCTTTATATTCTTGTATATGTAGTACAGGGCTGGTCGTCTCAACAAGACTGTCAATATTATTACCATCTCCATTTGAAATTTGGTGTACCTCAGCATTTTCCATGCCATTATCTCCACTTGCATAGACATCCCCAAATATCTCAACTAACTATTCCTAATAAGGCCATTCTTCTGAAATTTCTACCATTGAGGATTGTCCTGTACAAAAGATTTACCTAATTTTGTTTGAAAAAATCAACAAATTTATAAAAAAATCATATGGGACACTGTTAAAAGTTACCTTAATATAGACATCCCATAAAGATGCATCCTCGGTTGTAGCAGTTTTCAAAACAGTGTTCCAACCGCAACTAGATATGCTTAATAATTTCTTGAAACTTGAATATTCTTGTCTAAGTTTATCTTGTTTTTCAGTTGATGAAGTGTATAATCAAGCCCTGTTTCTTTTCTAAATTCATCTTTAATGCTCTTCCATGCTTTCTTGTTGAAAGTAGAGGTTGTTCTATTCCCTTTTTTTACTTCCTCAACCATTAAATCAAAAAGATTTGTGTTTTTAATAATTCTCCTTACCGATAACACGTGCATCAATAAGTATACTTGAGGAGAGTTGTTATACAATCATAACAAGTGTCTTGAACCAAAGATATCAAGAGCTTAGATGGAGGATGATCCTACGTTTGACTTTCATTATGATAAGTCAAAAGGCTATGGGCCTGTTTGGGTTGGCGGTAGGAATGGTGGCTTAAAAAATATCTGACTTTTGTAAAAGCTCGGTAGGAAAAAAGTCAAGTTGTAAATATGATTTGTGTTTGGATTGCATATTTGACTTTTGTAGATTTGTTATTATTTTTTTTAAAAGAAAAGCTGGAATTAGTGGGAAGGTTAATAAAAACACAAGGGGCCCCACGTTCAGACTTTTTTTTTCCTTCTTTGAACCCCAATTTTGTTCCACAATGGGCCCCACATGCAGAAGCAGATAACACTAACGCAGAAAAAGCTCTAAAAAGGAACATTTAGATTAATGAGCATTAAGGGGAAAAGTTCATTACAAATAATGCCGATCCAAACACTATTTTTTCGACTTTTTTCCCACCGTGCATTTTTTCCAACGTTGCGTTAATATTTTTGCCTGAAATGGCGTGAGAAATGGGGATCCAAACAGGCACTATGGAGTTGATATTTATACTCCAGGTAAGTTATATGCTTCTGGGATCAAATAGTTAGAACCATACAATATTGCCAAAGGTTAAGATCCAAATGAAACATTGCAGTTGCAGGAAGATGTTCTAGGTGTAAGGCTTTACCAACTAAAGCATAGAAGTGGGGAACAAGGAAAGAACAGGTACAAATCCACAATTAGAAATTACCTGACCAAAACGAACTGGCTTACACCAATTACGTATTATGAAGAACACCAAGTTAGAGGTACTATTTTGACACAGATGAATGACCCTTGGACTCTTCTTAGTAGTTTGTAATTATTTCACAGATTTATGTAAAGATTTTATTTTATGAAAAATAGACTATCAGTTATAAATGTTGAAGGAGATGGAAATTGAACAGAGGAAGCAGGAAATTATGAAATCTAAAAGATGTAATGCAAAACTAAAGCATAGTCTGTGTGCTAAATGAGATTTTCTGACATATCGAGTAGGGTAAAGGTGCAAAAATGAATATATACTTTATCTTCAGGAGCGCCCAACACCATATACTTTTCGGAGGTGCACAAATACACATGAACTCTTAAAATGGGTGCAAAAATAACATGACCGTTAAATATAACTTAATACCGTTACCTTTTATGGTGGGTCCCCATTATTTTTATGGAAATACCAAAATGCCCTTGATTCAAAAAAAAAAAAAAAACTTCCCATTCCCAGGCTCACTCGGATCTGTACTATAGAAAAAGAATCAAGAACTCAAACTTCAATCGATTTTTGATTTTTAAAGTCGATGTAGGAAGTTGAAGAGTGGATAGTAGCTTCTTCTGAAAATCATTTTCGTTTTGAGCTCTCTCCCACTGGAATACCATCACAGCATCACCTCGCACATCAGAGAGTTCGCAAATCTGAATCGATCCACTGTGCAAAAGAAGGCGAGGTAGTTTCCATGGCCGATCTCCGAAAATCTTAGTCACTACAAAGCAGCCATGAACATCCCAGAAACACGGTCAATTTTTGGAGATTTTTGGAGTTCGCAGATCTAAATTGATCCCAGAAACAGGGTTAAAAACCATTCATGAACATCCCAAAGGAGATCCACCAGCAACCCATCTACGAAGATTGTCTGGTTTCCCCTGAAATTCCTCATTTTCTCCGCTGCATTTTATCCAAGACCTGTGTCGCAGAACTGGGCCTTCATTCATGTTCATCGTGTAAAGGTTTTTTTTTTTAATTAGGGGCATTTTGGTATTTCCATAAAAATAATGTGGGACCCACTACAAAAGTTAACGGTGTTAAGTTAGATTTAACGGTCATGTTAGTTTTGCACCCATTTTGAGAGTTCATAAGTATTTTTGCACCTCCAAAAAAAATATGGTGTTGGGCGCTCCTGAGGATAAAGCACATGTACATTTTTGCACCTTTACCCTATCGAGTAAAACTCTCTTGATGTTTTACAAGGCCCTCTGAGGGATGAAATATTTTTCACACAAGAATCATAGATAATATAGGTACATAAATGAATTTGATAGGCATGTTGCATGAGAAGAAAATGTCCAAGAGTTGGCACAACAAGACTGTCTTAACATGGCAATAATTTATTTCTATTTTTGGGCAACTGAGGATGAACATCAGTATCACAAATAAGAAGTATGTTAGTACTTATCAAAAATGCAATACATAATGAATTAATAAGTATGAACAAATCTCCTATATTGGAATAGCTAACCTTAGATGTCAATTCTACCCATCACACAAGGCATATTAGTTATTAGTTGATTTCTATCAAGTACAATTCTTTAAAACAAAAATAGAATTCATGCTTATCCCACTGCTCCACGCATGGTCCCTAGCTACTTCTCAACAGCACTAACCATTAAGCACCACAAAGCTCAGCCAAAACAACTTACTCCCGAAAGCATCAGATTGAATAGAGGAGGAAAAGATCAGCACCTTCACCTCCACATTCTGAATTTTAGGGCCTACCCAAGCTATATCAATAACCCACAAATTTCATGCACAATTCAAACAAAAACCACTCTCTAATTTATCTTTTGATGCAAAAGGTCACACAGTAAACTATGTCCACCAAAAAAAATAAAATCCAATTGGAACACAGAAATGCGAAAATAACAATATAGCAATCTCCCAGAGAGGAAAGAAAATTGAAATCATGTAAAGGATTAACAGAATTATACCAGTTGTGTAATGATCCAGTCAAGGGAATCTCTGTTCTCTTATCGGTGGGGTATGGCGGAAAACCTAACGGAGAAGCTGAAGCAAGCAATACGATTTACTTTAAAAGAGGAAGAAATTCCACAGCGTGTTTACCAAATCAGGCCCCAACAAATTATTCTGATTTTGTGCCCTAGAATAAAGAAGCAAAAAAAATTTGCTTCTTTATTTTATTCTACAGCACAAAAAGAAAACCGGTTCATCCCGGGAACAAACAAACAAACAAAAAAAACAAATTTACCAAATATTATTCCTATCCATTTTTATTCCTAGGAACAGATTTTTTTTTTTTTAAAAAAAAAGAAAACTAATTCCGAGAGCGTTACCATGCACACCCTAATACTTCAAGATTGTATGAGAATTAATTCCCCAACCTCTTTATTTTAATGCAAAGGCGTAGCCTACATTTATACCTATATATATATATTCGCTTTCAATAGGCTTTAAAACATGTGACTCCAATTTCATATATAAACCTTCAAACATATGTTCAAATCTACGTTTATGTCTTAAAAGTCTAATATTGATTCTTGTCAACTTAGAAAAGAAAAGAAAAAATGCCTAATGACAACAATCGTCCGAACAAGTAGGAATAAGAAAAATTATTCGTCTGTTGACTAATGAGATATGTTTTTTAAAATCAATCAAACATAACAAACAGCATGTAAAACTAGATCATGGATTTTACATCTTTTGTTTATTTTTCCTTCATAAACTGGAACAAACTTCTCCTAGTAAGATTATAATATCTCATTTGGCACTAAAATAAATTTACGATAATGATTGATGAATGCAAGGGCTGAATGGGCATGACTAGGTGTGACAACGGGATGCAAAACTTAGGATTAAGGCTAAGTTGGCAAACTTAAATAGCCCAAATTTGTGGGCTTATAGGCTAGGCCTTATGAAAATAAGCCTGGGCTGTTTATTTAAATAGGCCTGGAAAAAAAACCTGAGCCTAAGCCTGATCTATTTACTAAATAGATTAGGTTAGGCTTTATGTATGCTAAGCTATAGGCTCTTGTTAGAGGTCTAACCCATTTCCACTCCTATATCCAACGCTTGGTTGTCTTATTCATTGAATATTCTACTTTTCACTCATCCTCTAAGAACCAGTATAAGGTGCGTCAAATGATTGTCCTAATTTTGATTCTCCTACTCTAATCCTCCACAAGCTATCATATGCATGCTTATGGTATTTGTCTGGCGTATGCTTCCTCTTTAAACACTGACCATAATTTTTTACCTAGTTATAATGGGAGAAGAGAAAGCAGCATCACAAAACTACATAAAATTGTGAACATATTTTCATTCAGTGATGGAATGGAAGATCTAGTTGATAAGGAACACAATGTACAAGTCCCCTTTGTTTGTTAGAAAGGAGTTCTCAAATCTAATTATTTAAGCTCAAGCAACAAAAAGTGCAAATCCTTTAGCATAAGTAATAACAAGAACTCAAACTCAATCTGGATTCTAAGGAAATGAGGTATCTGATACAAACTGCTAGAAGTCCAGAAAATGCAGTAGGAATTTGCTGCAATCTCAAAGGATGACAGACAGATGTGAAAGTTTCCTTTGTCACTTCATTTTTGCCTCTGTGAACAGAACATGACGATTAACCCTAGGGTCAAACTTTCGAAACTCAAGCTTCTCTGTAAATGTCCTAGGTTTTCTCTTGACATAGAAGAATCCAGTCCCAGCAGCCGATACAAGCCGAACAAACATTTGAGCCTTCTTCTTCTTGTCGCCCATTCTTTATTGACTTATTCTGTCCAAAAACAAAAACCAAAGACCTCTCTTTATGGTCATCCGAGATTTCATTACTAGAACTATGGTTGGTCCATTTAAGTTTCATCCAATTCTCACTTTGGTCCTTATATAAGTTAATAACTTGAATTTTAGTAGCTCTAAAAATTCTTAATTTAGTCTCCATCAGTAAATCTTTGTTAGTGTATCATTAAATTTTGTGGATGAAACCAACCCCATGCCATTTTTTACAGTATTCAGAGTAAAGCTAATAGCAGAATTGAGACATGTACACTTCTCAACTATAGTTCAAATAGAATTGAGACTCATATAATACAAAGAGTGGTTTGAATGGTAAACAAGCAGGAGCACAACAATTTAGAGGGCCCTGCCATGGTAGGAGGACAATTGCATGGAGGGACACCCTCAATGCCTTGAAAGAGATTACACCCAAAGGAAACGGAGATACTTGAGGAAAACCAAAAGAGAATGCCAAGATAGAAAATGTGAATGAAAAGGATCTATTTAAAATTGAAAGTTTCAAATTATAAGGACACAATTACAGACATTTATGATGTAACTCTAGCGACCAAATTTAAAAATTGATTGAATTTTCTGGATTCACTTAGAAAAATTAGTAAAACAGATTCAGACTAAATTTTAGTCCACACATATCAAAGCCGTGACATATCATCTGAATAATGTCTTCAGATTGAGTTTAGCACTGCATTATTCAGATGATTTGCACAGCTTGATTTGTGAGGATTAAAATTTAGTCTGAAGCTGTTTTACATCTTACAGAGAAGCTTATATAGAGTAATGGGTAACAAAATCAGCTTATGCACCAATCCATGTCAGTCACTGAATTTTCTTTTACTTCTTTAACAAACCAAGTCAACATGCATCCAAGAAATGACAGTGGACTGGAAACACAACTAAACAACTCCATAGCCCTATTAAGGATATGGCTGTTTGTATATGACTGACTTAAGCTCACTGCCTTTCAAATTTATTGAACCGAAGCACAATTGTTGTTGTTTGTTTTGCAAAACTGTGACACTAGCAGTATTTTTAGTACAATAATGATTATGTCAATGTGTACCTAGGCATAGCAGAGAAGAAAAGAACAGTGTCCCCCAGAAATTAAGGACCAAAATAACAAAAGAACATAGTCTCAGCCTAGAAAGCAGGCATCTAGAGAACGGTAACTATCTATAAGAAAATATGAAAGCGGCGAAGACGTAGATGAACAACACAACACAGAAGATTAATACTGTTGACTGTTAATTAAAGAAAGGAGATTGAAAAAAAAAAAAAAAAAATCAGAGTGCACACAAACTTCGCCAAGCACCTGATAGTTTTCATAAATCAACCTGACTAAATACGCCAATATTTAGCATGCGACAAGGAATGCATGATATAGTGGGGAGAATACACTATTATATAATACAATCCTAGCCACACAATCAGGATTCGAAAAATCAGTTGAAGCCCCAAGTAGTTAACTCTAAAGCATAATAGCAATAATAAAAAAACCAAAAAAAAAATACGCTGAAGAAGATAAGAATCGATCAAGGACCGAATCTGCAAAATGCTAATCACAGCTGGAGAGAACGAACTCAGGGACGACGAGAACGAACGAGACTGCGGGAAAAATGACGGCGAAGATCGACTACAACGGAGGAGGAGGAGGCGGCGGGGGCGGCGGCTGGAGAAGGAGAGGCGTTCTAGCAGACAAAGCGTGGAGAAGTGGCTGAAGAGGAAAAAAGGCGATGGGTAAAATCGAATTACTGAGAAATTGACATATAGGCTTGTTTGGGGGAAAAGCACCAAAATAATTTTTTCCCCAAAAAATTTACCTAATTAAGCACGTTAAACTTTTACTAAAATAATGTAGTTGGTGGCGTAAGGATAGGCACACGCCACTAGTGGCGTGAATGGGGTTCACGCCACTGACATTTTCTCGATACAAAATGTAAGTGGCGTGAACAAGACATTTAATTTTTTTTTTTTTTTTTTTTAAGATTGAATCAGACCCACAATTGTGGGTCCGATTTAGGCATTGTCGGTGGCGTGAAACAGGTCCACGCCATCAAATGTAGCGTAAGTCCTCTCTCGCGTGACCAATGGCGTAAGTATTAGTTTGGTAAAAAGTTTCGAATACGCTTAATTAGGTAAATTTTTTGGGGAAAAAAATTATTTTGGTGCTTTTCCCCTTGTTTGGTTTGGATTCAGCTTAGGTCCTTTGCTGACCTTTCTCCGCGGCAAGCGCACAGACCTGGTCCCCTTTTTTTTTAAAAAAAAAAAACAAATTCAGGCATATCGGATACTAAAATGATAATTCAAGATACTGAATAATACTGAAAAAATTCTTCATGATCATAAAAAATTATTTTATGATCTTAAAAAAATATCTTAGGATCGACCAGACTGAAAATGATACTTGAGAATACTAAAAAAATAATTCATGATCTTAAAAAAATTATTTTAGGATCTTGAAAAAATAATTCAGATACCGAATGCTATTAAAAATATACTTTATGATATTTTTTTAAGATCCTAAAATAATTTTTTAAGATCATGAATTATTTTTTAGCATCAAGTCAAGATATCAAGTATCATTTTAGTACCTGTCAGTACCCTGAAATATTTTTTCAAGATTCTAAAATATTTTTTCAAAATAATGAAGGCTTTTTTCACTACCATTCAGTTCTCTAGAATCAATGACCCTCAGAAATTGATTTTACGGTTATCCTTCATAAGGATATCCGTAGTGGGCTAAGAGAACAATTGGAATTATTTGTTTCCGGCTGAGCCCGCAAAACTTACTTATCCGGTGGGTTGATTAACAATATCTCCATGTCTTATCTTAGATCATTAGATTGACAACACCTTGTCACTTAGTATAACATCACTATGTAACAACCTTGCATCTTTACCCTAAATATATAGACTCGGTTGAGCCCGCAGACTTTACATCTAGTCTAACATAAACCATCATCCTAACTGTCATACACTTCAAATGGCACCGTCATACACTGTGAGATAAATAGGTTATAGCTGAGCTAGAGAGGGCTACTATCCTGAATTATCATTTTACTATCCAACGATGGTGCCTGAATTTTTTTTTTTTTTTTTTTTTTTTTTTTTTTTTTAAGGGGGACCAGGTATACCGTTTTGATGCAGCGGACAAAGGTTCGCGAAGGACCTTAGCCGAATCCGTTTGGTTTAGGGTGGAAATAGAACTGATTTTCATTCCATCTCATCGTTGGAAACTAAACTTAGCAGGGGAAAAAAAACTCAGATAGGGTAAGTATAATTTATTTGAAGGGTAAAGATGTAAAAATATTAGTAAACTTATTTTAAAAGAGTACTTGGCAGTTGGCACCCATTAATTCTTTTTGGTGTTGCATAAGTGCTACTAACTTGTTTAAATGAGAGTACAAATATTATCACTGCTAGAGGGCCCCCCAACCTCCTTTGTGATTCCTCTTGTAAAGAATTCTTCCTCCTGACTTCCTATAACAACACAGGCCAAGACCCACACTTGTATGACGACTTAGGCAACTTATGCTATCTAACGGTGAAAGATCCGACATGCACTACACTAGAGCATATACACAGTTTGAAATGCTTAAAAATTCGTTTTTTATCGTATACTTCTTTTTTCCCACAGCAGGTTTTGCACCTCATCTGACATCTAGTTCATAGTATCATACAATATTCTCATGAAGCTTGTGTGGTTTGAGGCGTTTCTGATGTTCAAGAAGGCAAGTCCAGGCCTTGTGTCAACAGTGGAGAATATGGAACGATTAGAATAGCGAAGCAAGTACTCGTCATATCGGATTATCGCCTCCTTCCAAATTTTGCACTCGGAAGCTAATTGTTGAGTTGCGTTAATGATGCATTGGTGGCACATCATAAGGTTAATGTCCCCCTGCACATGAAGGAAAAAAATGCCAGTAGTTTACTTATGGATATGCATATCTAAAAATTATATAATTTGGACATACTTTTGATAAAGGTTAATGGTTATTTTTTCACTCTAAATGTGACATGTCTTAGTCAAAAAGTAACCTCAGTTACTTTTCTCTAACGGTGATAACATTTTTACCTCATTTATAAAAATTCATAGACACTTTTGCACCTGAAAAAGTTTATGGGTGCCAAGTGCTATTCTGAAATAAATTTATGGGTATTTTTGCTTCTTAACCCTTTATTTGAACAAGTATTGCTACCCATGCATTGTACGAAGAAGTTCTTATATAGCATTTTGAGCTTTCGAAATATCTATAAGCATAGAATGATAGTTTAAGGATTTAAAGTATTGCTTTATGATGTATGTAATATTTAGTATTTATGGGTGGGCATTTTTTTAATTGTATGCACAATAAGCAATATTTATTTGTAGTTATAATAAATCATGTAATTATTCTATAATCATCTAATTATAATCATGTGGCTGACTATGGCTCTATTTGGGTAAGTGTTTGGGAAGGAAAAAGGCTCAGTGGGAAGGAAAACCCAGTGGGATAAGTGTTTAGGTAAATGAGCTTCTCTAAAAAAACTCCTTCTTTGAGAAGCCGAAATACCAAGTGTTGTCGACATAGCGTTTTGCATTTAACCTTGAAGGATGCTAACCCATCCATCCATTCTGCTTTCTCCATCATCTTCTTCACCATCACAACAACAAAAAAAAAAGCCCTGCTTACCGTACAGATCAACTCCTTCCTTCAATCGTTCCTTCGAATGGCGTCGATTCTGTCTGAGAACATCGTTGAAGGAGATGACAAGCCAGAAGAGGAGGGCAAAGAAGATGGGGAAGAAAGCGAAGAGGAAGATGAAAGGAGCCTAGGCTTAAGTACCAGAGGTTGGGAGGCAGTATACTTTGATGTCAGAGGAGTTCGAGAGCGAAGAGGTGGGAGGCAGGAAATGTAACACCCCTCGTTGTAAATAGTGTAAGTTGTAATCATTGAGTAGCTAGTGAAGGATTTTGGATCAGTCGAATGGTTACTATTTGTGTAACATCTTGTAACAAAAATATTAACTGGAAAAGGATGTCTCGTATAGTATGAGACGGGAAAGTGGACTTTGAAAGGTCCAAAAGGTCATCCACTCTCTGGCGGGCCCTGGTTTAAAAAGGCGCGGGCCCGGGGTAAGATGCCGGTGAGGCATAAAGTCGGTATGTTAAAGCAAGGGCAAAATGGTCAATTCCTTGATCTTTGGGCATTCAATTTCGTTTGGTATGAGAAGGGAGAGAAAAACTGATGATTTTATCCACATTCTGGTCCAAACACAAGACACGGGACCCGCAAGCGATAAACCGTCAAAAGGGGGACCGATAGCGACCAGTTAGGGGATTATTTTTGGGACAGAATGAGACAAATATGGGGCCGCCTTGGAAAGAGGGAAGACGCCAGATGAATATACAAGCGGAGGAGAAGATCGGCAAAGTCGAGAGAAGTACAAAAGACGCGTTTTTGACCCGACGGGACCGTTAAGAGCCTAGTAGACCCCGAAATTGACCAATAAAGTGGAAGAATGGATTTAATTATTGGAGTTCAGATTTTGGGACATTCCATGCGCATGAAATATGCCCAAATTTGACAAAAGTTGAATATTCAAGCTTGGTCAAGTGAGTCAAAGCATGTGGGTCCAAAAGCTTTCTAGAAAAACATATGGGATAATTCATATAAAAATTAAAATGGGAAAATCAGATCATGGGCAGCAAACTCATGCCATTTGTGCTCCTAGAAAGGTCCTAAATCTGCACATGCAATTATCCAAGTAATTATGGTTAGTCTCTAACTAAACTAGAAATTTTAATTAGTTACATGAACTAAATAGTTACATTTGGGGATATTATTATAAAGCTTGCACAACCATTCTCTTCCCCAAATTTCGTGCTCGCTGCGAGAGGAAGAGAGGATTAGCAAGCTCCAAAGCTCAGCTCAAGCTCCCAACAACTTTGTCCACAAATCCAAAGTTCGAAATAGGTAACTACCGACAACTCGAATCTTTAAAGCTTTAACTTTGGATTTTCGTGCAACTGGTTGGAGCTTGGTTTTAGGGTCTGATTTTGGAGTTTTTAATGGTCCCAAAGTGTTTAGAACATGATTTTGTGTGGGGTTAAGCCATGATTTAAGTTTTCTAACTCAAAAACCCCAAAAACTCAAAGAAAAGGCTTGCTGCCAGTGTTCTGGATTCTGGGCAGCGAAGCTTCAAAGATGTCTTTAGAGCAGTAGAGATGTTTGTTTGAGCTGAAATTTTACATGTGAAAATTAGACATCTGGGGCATCATTTGGATAGGTAATTTAATATATTTTTGATGCACTTATTGAGAGCTACAAATTTTATAAGTTAATTCTGCCTGCATCAGGGCGAAATCAGACCCAGGTGTGAAGAGTGAGAGACACGCCAAAATTAAAGTACTTTTAGAGTCTAAAAATATTTTTAATGGAAACTATACATTTCAATGATTCAAATGGCACTGGTCTCATGTAAAAATTATTTTCTTGGAATTTATTAAAAATCCTACAACTTGGGTCAGAACACTGAATTTCTGGAAAAATCATGTTGGGCTCGATTTTGGTAGGAAAAACGTAGTGGCATTTTTGTAAATACTGAATAAGTGTATTTTAATGATATTTAGGTCAGGAAACCCTTGGAAAATCAGTGGGCCCAATAAAAGAGTAAGGACAGTACTCACCACACCAGGTAGTAACCGCTTTACTCAGATATCTTTATGTGTTTTGCTGTATGTTTGTGTTTGCCATGTGTGCTTTTTCTTTGTATATGTTGTGCCAAATATGCATACAGTGTTGTGTGATTCCTAGCGCCGAGGACGTTCGTCGAGGCCGGCCTTAATTTGAGCGGGTTGAGTTTCAGTCCGGGGTTGGCCTAGTGAGGGCGAGCTTTACGGGTTGAGAGTCCAGTGAGGCCGAGGCTTGCCTTGGTAAAGGCACGGCATTGCGGGTTCTTGGACCGTGTTATGTGTTTTACCGTGGTATGACTCTGAATGCATATATGGTATGTGTTTGGCATATTTTTGTATTGTATTTGGCATGGTAACTTACATACTCCTTGCACATTTAGTATTTGAGTATTGACGGTTACTCTGGGGGCCACTTTTGGACTCCAGACGCTTCTACAGCTGCAGGGAAGCGTACCGATGAGTGAGGATCTCTGTTGACAGGGTAGGGCCCAGTGTTGCTGTGAAGAGTAGGGAATGCCCTACCGTATTTTGTATTTTACTTTTGGATGACTGTATTATATTTCTGGGGTTTACTTTGGATTACTGTACCCTTAACCCTTTGGGGATCTATACTTTTTGTTGTTTTTACTTTTATCGCATCGGTAGTTAGTCCAAACCGGTCCCGCGCTCGTCTCGCGTACTCTGATGCATGTTAAAGTACTTAATAATTAAAGGAAAGGTAATTATTAAAAGGAATCCCTCTAACCCGCCACCCAAAGGGCGAGGCCGGTGGAGGTGTAACAGGAAGAGGTCTTGAAGAGTCTAGAATAGAGGACTACTGTGACTTAACTCTGAAATTTCTCTCTCTTCCTTTATTTCTCTTTATCACCTCATGTGCCAAGAAGAGTCTAGAACAAAGGGGCAAAACATGTGGCAAATAAATGTTGACTCTTGTATTTTGATGATCACAATTTTTCTAAACTATTGTTTTAAAGAAATCAAAGATGATAAGATAAACTGATAGAAGAATTTCACAGAAGCTTACTCGAGCAAGGTTTGTGCATGCTCGAGTATTAATGGATGCAAGGCTAAGCAAAGGAATTTTAGAAAGACTTGCTCGAGCAGACTATATAGTCTTGCTCGAGCAACATCGAGCTTTCATCTTCTCTGGCGTCCTACTCGAGCATATCTCAACAAGTTGCCCGAGCATCATCAAGTGAAAGCACTATGAAGAATTTGGAGCTTTGCTTGAGCAGAAGCCTCAACGTGCTCGAGCAACATCGAGCAAAGCAAAGCAATAGCAAGGCAAAGCATGGGGGCACTCGAGCATGAGGTAGAAGCATGCTCGAGCAGGCTTAAAGGTTGCTCGAGCAAAGTCGAGCAACCTGTGTTCTCCCCTCACTAAGTCCTTGCTCGAGCAAGGAACAAAAGGTTGCTCGAGCAGCATGCTCGAGCAAGCATAAAGTATTGCTCGAGCAGAGTCGAGTAATATGCCCTTTCATTTGTGTATAAGAGCTTGCCCGAGCATGATTTAATTCATGCTCGAGCAGACTAAAATCCATGCTCGAGCATCAACGAGTCTAAAGTGTTTTTAACTGATTCATAAAGGGCTTGCCCGAGCATGATAAAACCATGCTCGAGTGAAATTTTCCTGCTCGAGCATCAGCGACCAAGAGCATTTTCCTAAGTAATTTAAAGGAGCTTGCTCGAGCAAGCTTGGACTGTTACTCGAGCAATATCATCTCTGTTTTTGAATCACCGCATCTGAGAATCATGATTCATCGAATGGATTATTATTTCTTCTGATTATTACTTATGGTGATTACCAAATGCTTTTAACCAATCTGTTCATAAGTTTCAGATTATTCAGACATGGATTACTAGCGGATTTGAATAAAGCGATCTCGCCTGTCAGAAGCATTAAATGCTGCTACCTAAACCGTGATACTCTCGGAGACCGATATTCTGAATGAAGTAAAGCTAACTCTGATATTCTCTGACTTTGCATTAAATGCCATTTCACAACGGAAAAACAAAAGGAATGAAAGAGAATGTCAACTTTGCAAATTCCAGCTGTAACATTCAAACGGGCGAAACTCTTGATGAACTCTTCATCCATCTATCTAACGATCATATTCAAGAGTCACAATGGCTACTTCATGAAGCTTCATCAACGGTCATTAATTATCACATCTATAAATAGCCGGAGCATTGAATTCGCCACCTACCGAAACGCTGCGCAATCAATTCAAGTTTAATATCATTCGTTGTTTCAACTGTTTCATTAACTGTACTTTAGTGTTCATCTTTTTATCAACTCGTGAGGAATACTTAAACATTTATTTCATTGTTAAGTTGTATCTTAAGGTTGTGGAACCTAAAGAGTGAGTGTATTAATTACAACTTGTAAGTGGAAGTTAAGTCTAAAAGTGAGTGTACTATCCTTCGTTTACAGAGTGTAATTGTTCTTGAGAAATAGTGAAATCCTAGGTGTTCTGGGGACTGGACGTAGGTTAGAGTATTGGACCGAACTAGTATAAATTGTCTTGTGTTCTTTTATCTTATTGGTCTCTATTTCATTTATACACAAGAAAAAGGTTTTAAATTTTAAAGATCACCTATTCACCCCCCCTCTAGGTGATATTCCTTCTTCAATAAATAATCATAATCAAACAAAAAAATGATGATGTGGCAAAACATGTGCCACACATAGCATAGTATCAGCTTTGCTATAGCTTCAGAGATGCTTTGTATTGCACTTTGATAAGCTGTCATAATGCTATAGCATAGTATCAGCTTTGCTATACGTTCTTCTCCTAAAACCTCGTTGTTAGTTCTCTATATGTTTTGATGATAATTAACAATTGTAAACATTCATTGAAGTTGGTCTTTGGCAAGTTGGAAGACTTACTGTCAAAGCCACACTCGAGTATCGGTTTCGAAACTCGAGTATTGACTTGACAAAGAGTTGCTCAAAAACCATTACACAGAGCAATACTCAAGTATTGGACAAAATATTCGAGTATTGGACTTACAGAGAGCACTCCAAGTTTTTTCAACCCTGAGCCAAACTCGAGTATTGATATGCATACTCAAGTATTGAACACACAGAGACAATTTCAATTATGACTTTAGCTTTCAATACTCAAGTATTGGTCATACAGAGAGATATCAAGTTATTCATCTTATGGACACTCGAGTTTTGGTTTTGCATACTCGAGTAATGGACTTTCACAAAGCTTTCATATTTAACATGTGTTTATGAATACTCAAGTATTCTTTTGAAAACTCAAGTATTGTATTGTCATCAATTTATCAAAGTTTTCAAGCACCAAGAATACTCGAGTATTGGTATCCACACTCGAGTATTGACTCGATTTAAAGACTACAAGTTTTATACATATATTGAATACTCAAGTATTCACTTCAATACTCAAGTGTTGACTTGGCAAAGATTTCACAAAGTTTTTCTAAAACAAATGCACACTCGAGTATTGAGTTGGAAACTCGAGTATTGGGCATACGAGAGAGCTTTTATCTTTGACAACAATTTGAACACTCAAGTATTCATTTCAAAACTCAAGTATTGACTTGGGAAAGACTTCACAAAGTTTTTTTTTTTCAAAATAAATGAATACTCGAGTATTGAAACTTCGAGTATTGGGCATACAGAGAGCTTTGCTCTCTGTCAATGATTTGAATACTCAAGTATTGAAGTCAATACTCAAGTATTGAGGTTTTGAACTTAAACTTATTTTCATATCAAAAGTTCAAAACTCGAGTATTGATTTGGATACTCGAGTATTGACCTTATTTCAATGATAAGGTCCAAAGTCAAAACTCGATGATTCTCTCGGAAGAAGAATACTCAAGTATCGAATGAATACTCAATGATTGACTTAAGTGCACAAGTGACACACTCGAGTATTGATGAACACACTCGAGTATTGAACGCTAAGTTTGAAAATCAAATCAGATGAATTTGTAAATCCTTAATCTTTGATCATAATATCTTCCAGGATTATTCTCTACCATTCCCTGCTATGTTTAACCATCTGTTTAGTGAGTTTCAGACTGCTTAAAGATTGATTATTGAAGGTTAAAAGCAAAAGCAAAAGGTGATGTCGAACATTAAATCTTTGAACCTTAAACTTGCATACTTTTGCTTAATCCACACGCATTACGTTGCAAAGCATTAAAGAATAATTTCTACAACAAGCAACGCTATTCCAACGGACAAATTCGCGAGAGAGTCAACTCGATCATCTAGCCATTTGGGTTAAGTGAAGATTAGAGAGAGAAGATGCCTAAACCATCTCGCTAATCTTGGCTGAACTTCTCCAACAGATTTATTGGGATGGCAACGGTCATTTAATGATCTCTGAGTATAAATAGGACAGCATTCAAGTCTCTTCAACAACCAGAACATCTGAAAAGGCACAACCATTCAAGTTTCTCAACTACCTTTCGTTTTCACTTGTATTCGTCTTTTGACATTATAAGCTTCGGTGTTTATCATCACTCACTCTTAGAGAGTTTTTATCTCGCAAATCATTTATTGTAAAGAATCACAAGTCAAGGGGACTTGGTGATTGGGTTCATTGATTACTGCTTGTAAGGGAGAGTAAGTTCTAGAGAGAGAATTTCTCTTGAGTACGAGTGTGTAATCAATTGACATAGTGGAAATCCCGAGTGTCCGGGGATTTGGACGTAGGTCAAGGAGTTAGACCGAACAGTATAAATCTTTGTGTCTAGCTATTCTTCTCTATATCATCTGTTCACCTCCTGTTTTGTTGTACAAAAACGAGCAAAACGAAAAAGTTTCAAAATCCCCAATTCACCCCCCTCTTGGTGATTTAGCTCCACCTTCACTCGTAACTTGTTCTTTTCTTAGCGCATGTTGAGGATTTGTGTGAAATGCATCCTTAAGTTCCCTGTATAATGAATTAATGCCTTTTTGCCTGGATTTAACACAGTTAAGCTCATATTTATTGTTCAATTCTGTCATTTAATATAAGGAAAACATGGCATACATTGTGCTCATCAAATGACATTTCAAATAATTAATAATCCAAACACCTTTCAGCTTTGAAAAAAAGTCATTTCTGTCATTGTAATCCAAACACAAATCACATTTACAATTTTACTTTTATCCTATCTTACTTCTGCAAAAGTGATATTGAAAATAAATCACTTCTCCCACTGCTAACCCAAACAGGTTTATATTTTTTGGAAATTAAGTTTCTTGCAAATTTAGTTTAAATTACGAATATGATAACTCCTTGATTTACTGGCTAAATTATTATTAAGCACGGGCTAAATTAGTATTATGCTAATTCCTTGAATCATGGGATCAACTAATACTTTCTGGATATAAAATATAAAATTTGATATTGAATTATTTAAAAAAAAAAAAGTGATAAATCATTATGATGAAATAATTATGATACCTAAAAGATAGTGATAAATGTGGATATTGATATTCACCAATCCCAAAGTAAACATGATCTACTAATGACGTTAATGTAAACATAACTACTACCAAAAGTATCATAGAAGAGATAAAGAAAGTTATATATATATATATATATAAATGTTAGTATGATATAAACTTATTTTGAGAAAATATCTCAAAATATATATATATTGTAAATTTAGTCTTAAAATATTCAAATATAAAAAATTTAAGAATTAAAAGTCGAAAGAAATCGGAAAAAAAAAAAGTTAATTCACTTTTTTTTTTTTTAACTGGAAAAAGTTGCTTCGGTTTGAACATGCGCTGGGTTAGGAATACCAAACATACATAAATATATAATTGAGTGACCGGAAAAAGTTAATTAACGCCCTTTTTGCTAGAAAATCAATAGGACCATTGGGTGGAGTTTTTCTCATTATCTCTCATAATATTTAAATCACATCTGTCCAATCAATACAATACTACTTTGATTTTTCTCTCTTTTTCCCAATCAACCACTAGTGGAAAAAAGGGCTTTAAGACCGCCTCATTTAGACCGGAGTAATGACGCACCGGTCTTAATAGTATGACCGGTGGCAGTTTTGTAAATATAAAGAACTTCTTGGACCGCATCCTTTATCAAAGAGTCTTAAATATATTATTTAGACCGCTTAACAAAACAAACGGTCTTAAAAATGTTATTGAAAAAAACTGAAAGTTCAAATTTCTTTATAGAGAAATCTCAACGGCCGACTTATATTTTTTACGCGGTCCAAAATAATGAGGAAAAAATTAAATAAACGTTTAAGACCAGGATATATATAACAAAGCGGTCTTAAATATTAGACTTTTTAGACCGGACATAAATTGTGACCGGTACTAAATAGTTTATTACTTTTAAGTTCGAAGTTTAATAAACGACGTTCTTAAAACTTAACATTTAAGAACGTCTTTTTAGTTCATCCGGTCTTAAAAATAAAGTGCCAAATATATTCTTCTTTGCGCGAAACGTTCCTTACGACTTACGTTGTCCCTCTGAACTCTGAAACCCCTCTTCTTGTTGTGAAACCACTCTTCCTTGTGCATTACCTCTCTTCCTTGCCCACGCGAAACGTTACCTTACGACTTACGTTGTCCCTCTGACTCTGAAACCCCTCTTCTTGTTGTGAAACCACTCTTCCTGTTGCATTCCCTCTCTTCCTCGCCCACGTACCATTAGCCTCTATTACGCTCTCATTTGCTCAGGCATTCCTCTCTTCCTGTCTCGAAAATGAACGGTGAAAACGATTCCATTCGTGTTCCGGGAACGCCAGTTACTGATGTGAGTCAAAACGAACCCTTTTCATCTAACAATGTGCCTCGTAACCGCCCAGCACGCCGTGGTAGAAGAGGCACAAGAATGATGGATGTAACCCTAAGTCGGACTCCGGGTCAAAGCCGGAGATTCGGTTTGATGAAAAGTTGCGACCTTTCGGCCCTAATAAAAGCAAATATACTAGTTTTGTACTGTCTTGCACGCAGAAGGTTAGCATCTTGACCGATGAGTGGAAAAATGTGGACTTCGGCAAAGTAAAGCAACATATTTGGGACACTATCCGGCTTACATATAATGTCCTTGACTCTGAGAAGTTCAAAGACAAGACATTGTCTTATTGTGCTGATCGGTGGAGGAAGTTTAAGACCTCTCTCGCTAACAAGTATATTTTTGCCGAGGTTCAGCCTGACCAAAATCCTTGGGACAAGTACACATTTATTGATGAACAAACTTGGCAACAATTTGTTCAGCTGCGGACCACTCCTGAAGCTCTGGTGAGTTTATATTTAGTTTTTTTTGCCCTTTTGTTTGCTTATTAACCTGTGCTGATATGTGAATGTTATTGTGTTCATCTAATCCTGTTAGTTAAATTGTTTGGTGTGTGAATAGAAGTATACATTTCCTGCCTTTGTCTATGCAAGTCTAATATGTAAACCCTAAAAGGTAAAATACTAAAAAGGTAATTAGGGAAATAATAATGGCATAAGAGTCAAGCCATTATTATAGTCTTAGTTCTATTATAGTAGGTAGTGGTTAGACATTATTCTTTGTTAGTTCCGTTACTATCTAATGAGGACCGCTGATCCCACTGGATGCTTTAAAAAGGATCAAGTTTTTATTATTCTGTAAGCATAATTCTCTTTTGTTTCTTAACCTATCTATCTAGCAAGACAAGACATAGCTCCAATTTCTTCTACAATTCTACATCTTCCTTACGTAAAATGTTGAAACTTGATGAATTGAATTTGAATAGTGTTTGAGGTTCATATCAAGCGAAGTTCTCTAATTTCGTTAGTGAGATGGCGGAATTCATAATTAATAGTTGTTTTCAATGCTTGATTCACGGGAAAGAAGGGAACGAGCACAGGAGATAGGAAGAAAGAATGATTGCCCGCATAGGGCTTCTCGCGGCGGATATGAAAAGGTCAAGAAGAATTGATGGAGGCCAAGCGGAAGAGATTGGATGATGAAGCGTAATCCAATCTTCTGCGGTACATGATCCACCATCTCCAATACGTCGCGAGGAGTTGTGGTTGCACATTCGGAAAAAGCCAAGCGGCGCTACACGAGTGAACAAACTCGTGTAGTTGCCGAAAGAATTGTAAGTATCGTTATTGTTATTTTTTAGTTGCTAAACATGTTTCATTACTAAGCTTCTCGTTATCTGTATCTTACCGGAAGATCTTAAAAAGAAAGAAGCAGAGGGATCTTTTGTGTCGGACGGGAGGAGTGATGTTCTAACCGTTGCGACCAGAAAACTCGATCATGGTGGGCGTGTAAGGGGGATTGGAGGACGGTAGGCCTGAAGGAATACTTTGGTAAATCCAAACGCCATAGACAAAGTATGGTTACCCGGGAGGAGATGGAACAGACGGTGGCCAAATTAAGTGAGGATGCAGCGGCTTAAGAAGCAAGGCATCAATCCGAGATGAGCGGATGAGGAGGAATTGAATCGATGAAGCTGCTTTTGAGCAATCGTCCGAGACCGGTGTTCCCTTCACACATTCACCGCACTGCGAGAATAGCACTAGAGGGAGCTGCATTGTTGGACGGTCGAGCAACCTTGTGACCTATATGTGGAGGATCGTGATAGTCGTACACGATTAGTTGCAAAAGGGACCATCCCACAACTTATTGGGATCAACCGTACACCACCAACAATTGGGCGATGATGAAGTCAGAGTGTCAGTTGAAAAGGTGATCATTGATGCACCTCTCCTTCTCTCAACTGATCCGCTGAAGCTTGTGAGTGATGTCAAGGGAACCTTCATCTCTTGGCTAGTAAAGTTTGTACATGTCTCTACTCCTCCTGAAGCTTCATCCTCCTCCTCAAGTTCCACCCCCTCCTCCTCAAGTTCCACCCCCTCCTCCTCAAGCTCTATCCCTATCGCTAAGTTGATCGGCACGGAAAAAATATCCGATCCGGTGAATAATGGATATTTTAAAGATAAATCGTGGCTTTGTCAATGAAGTATTAGGTGTCCCTCATCCTCATCCTGTTCAAATTGACACCGTTGATGTTGAGTCCCTGCTGCTTCCTCGACAGGAGCTTACTGATGCAATTGTTCAAATTTTTATGAAGTAAGTATCTTCTATCTATGAGTACATAATTTAAATGCATCATTTAGAAACACATACATATATACTAATTCCCTAATCGATGTCATTATTGTAGGTTATTGCATCAAGAATTGGTTCAAAAGGGCAGGAGCAACGATTTTGAATTCTTGTACCCTGTCTATTCAAGTCAAACATCCATGCAGGAGAGATAGGTGTACATATCAAAGAGGGTGTGTGAAGTGAGAAGAAAGGTGTACTTGTTGCCATTCTTCCACAGTACATATCACAAATCTTGTCTCGCAATTCACTTAATTCTCGCTACATATATCACTGAGTATACTTTACTGCTGTGAATTTTCAGCCGCCACTGGCAATTGGTCCTCATGTACATGGAGGATCATAAAGTTATCTTCTTATGCTCCACTCACAGAGAGCCATTGCCTTCGTTGACGCAGACCATCAACGAGTAAGCATGTCATTTTGATTCTCTTGTATGCGAAATCTCTGCTTTGTGAATTTTCGGTGAACATTATTGATAAATTTGTGATTTTGATGATAGTGTCATGAAGACCTTCCAAACCGAGGTAAAGATAAGGCGTCGGGCCAAAGACCCCATCGGGGACACACCGAGGTTGGTACAATATTTGTACACCGGCACACCGCCTTGTGAAGTTGGTCATTAAGCTATATATGCTCTTATATATATTTCTTGTTCTTTTTAGACCCGTCGGCAACCACCGGGGTCCAACTTATGAGGCCAGTACGTCATGAAACACATGTATGATATTATCATGAGAGGAAGGACTAAATTAACTGTAAAGGTAAATGTATTTGATGTTACATATTATGCACGCAAGTTAATTCAGTGTGTGGCTTATTGTTACATATGAAATATGCACGCAAGTTAATTCGGTTTGTCTTTGATGTTACGATGTTTGAATGCCCCGATCCCTTTTTTCGATGATGAACCGGAGCACATACGCAATTTGTTTTGTGAATATCTCGTATGACCTGATCTTAAAGTCAGGACAATAATTAATGCCCTAAATTCATTTGTAAATATACCCCGTACAACAATAATATTTCGTAAATTTGTTTATTTTTCCGAACAATATTCATTTGTAAATATACATAGGCAATGTAAAATTCAATAAATAAACTTGTTTAATTTTTCGAACAATTTTCTTGTGTTCATTTTGGGTTTCTGAATGTATTGGATGGTGGATAAAGCTATTTAGTGCTTGAAATTTGAGAAAGATCTCGAGTTTAGGACCGTATATTAATTAAAAGTCCGCATAATAAACATCCGGTCCTAAAAGTGTTCGTTTTAAAAAATATGACATTTTTAGGACCGTATATTAATTAAAAGTGCGATCTTAAAAGTCCACATAATAAACATCCGGTCCTAAAAGTGTTCGTTTAAAAAAATACGAGACTTTTAGGACCGTATAATGTTAACATCCGGTCCTAAAAGTATTATGAGAACGTATATTATTTTACTGTCTGCTCCTAAAGTCCTCTTATTTTAAGTTTAGAAGTTGGTTAACCTTTAGGACCATGTAATTGTTAAATGTCCGGTCTTAATAGTCTTCATTTACATAGAAATGTTCACTCGTTTTTCGAGACAAATCATTATGGTTCGAGACAACCGAGGTTTCGCGTTTCGCTCAAGCTAGGTCCTTAATTGTAGTCGATGTTACCTCTCTTGATCTTGAGCAGCATTACCGGTTTCCCTTTTCTTTGTCTCTTTTCTTTTTGTCGGAAAAAGAAGGAAGGTATTGAAAAGGTACTTTGTTTCAAATTAGGGGAGGTAAAACCGACGACAACGACGGTTCAACCTTGAGAAGAATTGTCACTGTGTTTGTTTTTATTCAAATAAGGTAAAAGATGTTTTTTGTTTTTTGTATTTTCTTAACCGTATTACGTGAATTTCTATTGTTGATTTACACGAGGAAAATTTTTTGTTTCTTTCCTTTTTGTCGGAAAAAGAAAGACGATAATGAAAAGGACAAGGCGATCAAATATGGAAACCAAAGCGACAAAAAAAGGCAATGTTTTTAGGACCTCGATTTACTAAGTGTGCGATCCTAAAAGTCTTCGTTCTAAATTATTCATCTTAGTTTTTTGAGTCTGCCATTATCCATCTTTCATAGTTGCCTTGTTTATTGCTTTCCAGGTTCAGATAATGGATAAACTAACGAATTAAAGTACTAAACTCGCACGAGAACAAAAAGAGTGTATAATATTTTATATATTAATTTTTATCGCTGCCCCATTACAAAAAAAACAACTAATCCTCTTCGTAGACGGAGAGGGAGGGGGAGCCGAGTCGTCTTGACCTTATCGTACTCCACGTCATTGGCGTGAAGTACCATGTTCAGCTTGTTGTTCACGGTATGAACAAGCTGAACCAATTGGCCCAAGCGTCGATCAATGTGATCGATGCGGGCCACCAACGACTGCACCAACTGCTTCACAGTCGGAATTGGAGGAGGGAATGGCAGAGGGGGCTGAGGTTGAAGAGGAGGAGGAGGAAACGGAGGACTTGGCGGAGCAGCCATTACAATGGAGGCTAGGCGGTGGAGGAGCCGTGTAGAAGTGATGGAGAAGAATGTGAAGAAAGTACAAGAACAACGGGTTTAAATAGAGAATCCATCCTGAACAATGTGAAAAGCCAGAAACTTTAATGCGGAGACGCATAGTTCATCAGAATACGAGGAGACGCCTAGTTGGGAAGTTTATCTGGAAGGCGAAGAGACTATGAATCATTCATTTGAACGAGTGTAAGGATACAACTCGCCATCCGAATTTGAAAAGAATGAATTTTAGTACGGGTAAATGATGAAAGGTCGGTCTTAAAAGTAATAGAATTGAATATTTTAAAAATAAATATACTTTTAGGACCGAACATATTTTAAAAGGTCGGTCTTAAAAGTAATAGAATTGATTTTAAAAATAAATAAACTTTTTTACGAGGACATATTATAAAAGGTCGGTCTTAAAATAAAAATTAAATGATAGAATTTTATACCGCGTACTTATAAATCCCGCTCTTAAAAGTTTCTCGCCTTTATTAACTCCTCATACCTCTTTGTCCTTAACTCCTTATTAATTCCTCATCACCGCCTCGTAACTCCAAACTACGTACGTGGCTATCTCGAGAACTTCTCCGCCTTTATTAATTAACTCCTCATACCCTCTCGCCCCAACTACTCAAACCATGGTTAGATACAAGAAAACCACTCGTAGGGGTGCTCTTACTCGTGATGCTCGTGCCTTCCGTCGATTGTTATACGGTGCGCCTCCTCCATCGAGAGTCCGTCCTATTGCTGCAGAAGAGTCTCGGGTCGTTGGACCCATTATTATTTCTTCGGATGATGAAGAGGTTCCCGCTCCCCCTCCCCAACCTATTGGCCCCACCGTGACTACTACTGACCCCTCTCCTCCTTCCTCTAATGAAGCATTGTGTCTGATGAGACTAAGATAGAAACTTGCTGATATCCGGCAGGAAATTAATGTTGTTCACGCCGAAATCACCAAGGCTTTGGAGGATAATAAGCTTTAGGATGTTTAGTCAGATTCTTGTTTTTGATAATTTTCTGCTTGTTTTTCTCTCTTAATTTTCTTGTGTACGTGCATATTCTCCAGTTATGTATGGAAGCAGTAAAACTAAACTTGTGTCTTTCTAATATTCATATTCTCTAGTTTTCCTTTAATTTATTTTATTAGCTGGGTTTCGCCGAGCTCGCCAAATGCAAACCTCTTCTTTTTTTTTTGGTTAATTAATAAACGAAATACTTTTAGGACCGTAGTTCTTATAACCGCTGGTCTTAAAATTAAATGAATACCGAAAGTTAGAACCGGAGTATTCTTAAATTTGGTCTTAAAAATTAGTTAATAAATGTTTGACTTTTAGGACCGGACTCTTTCTAAATCTCCGACCTTAAAATTAACTCAATACTAAAATTTAGGACCTTAGTATTTTTAACCTCGGTCTTAAAAATTTATTAATAGAATTATATCTTTAGGACCGTATACCGTATAATTAACCGGTCTTATAAAAATATAAAATATAAATACATGTCTATGTCGCGGGGAAAATTAAATTTCCTCTCGTAACTTCTCTTGTCGCGCCGAAAGTGATTACACGTGTTTCTCCGGTGTCCTGGGCGTCGCTGCTTCGCGTTCCTCTCTCGAGATTAACTCTCCGGTTCCTTAGCTAAACGTCTATAGACCAAGCCGTACGAGGTGTTTCGGTTATATAACTTTATGATTTTCCTTCTAATGGTTCGGGGTTTTCATGGGTTGAACGAAATCGATGAAATGTTATTGTGGGTTTCTCTGTTGTTAATGAATATTGTATTTTGAAGATTATATTTGCACTTTAGACCTACCCAACCGACCAAGAAATGTTTTTAGGTTACTCTTGTCGTCGTAACATCAATGTTCGTGGCGGGAGAAGAACGACTCAGCAAACGCATTTGAATTTATATGGTACAGATGAGTCCACAAGACCTTCATGCGATGCATTTAATTTCCTCGTCATGTATTTATTTTGCTTCTTGGATTCACTGTGATACATTTATGACCAAAAGTGATTCTTCGTTATGCATTTAATGGGCAGTTTCTCCGTAAAACCAAAAAAAAAAAAGACATGCATAACCGACATTGAGCATAAATATGCATTTGGAGTTGGCTTATTTTATATGCAAGTCTCTGCCTTTTTTCGGATTATGTATATGTTAAATCTTTCCGTCTATAGGAATACTACTATGGACCACAGTTGGATAAATGCTTTACGGACGAGTGTTGAATATCAGAATGGAGTGAGGGACTTTATTGAATTTGCTAAACAAAATGCTCATGATGATAGTGGGAAGTTTTATTGCCCTTGTATAAAATGTCTGAATGAGAGGCGACTAAGTGTTGAAGTTATACACACACATGTAATTTGTGAAGGATTTTGTAAGACTTATACAGTATGGGTATGGCATGGTGAAAAAATACCAAGTGGGTCTCAACATGGGGAAGTGGCCTTTGATGATAATGACACGGATATGGATGATCGCATAGAGGACATTATCCGTGATATAGGAGAAGAGGCTTTTCATCAATCACATTCATATGGTAATATGTGCAATGATGCAGAGACCCCTCTATACCGTGGGTGTAAAAAATACCAATTGTTGAACGTATTGAAATTGGTAAGCTTGAAGGCACGTCATGGATGGAGCGATAAGAGTTTTTCTGAAATGCTTGAGGCTTTTAAGGACATGCTTCCGGATGATAATATGTTGCCGCATCGATACTATGATGCTAAGAAAATACTTTGTCCACTGGGGATGGAGTACAAAAAGATCCATGCATGCCCGAATGATTGCGTATTGTATATAAAAGAGTTTGAAGAGAAGCAGAATTGTCCGAAATGTGAAACCCCAAGGTACAAGTCAACTAAGGGGCCTGCAAAAGTGTTGTGGTATCTTCCAATCATACCAAGGTTCAAGCGGTTGTTTGCGAATGAAAATGATGCAAAAAATTTGAGGTGACATGCAGATGAGAGGATTTCTGATGGAAAGCTTCGACATCCGGCCGATTCTTCTCAATGGAAGAAAATCGATCAATTATTTCCAAACTTCGACGAAGAACCTAGGAACCTTAGGCTTGCCCTTAGCACGGATGGCATGAATCCATATGGAAGCCTTAGTAGCATATATAGTTCATGGCCTGTACTATTGATTATTTACAACTTATCTTCAATGTTATGCATGAAACGAAAGTACATCATACTGTCTATGTTGATTTCGGGACCGAAACAACCGGAAATGACATTGATGTTTACCTTCACCCTTGATCAAAGACTTGAAGGAGTTGTGGGCGAGAAGGTGTTGATGTTTTTGACTCTTTCAAGAAGGAGGTGTTTAAAATGCGAGCCATGATATTTTGTACTATAAACGAATTCCCAGCATATGGGAACTTGTCAGGGTATAGTGTAAAAGGCCATAAAGCATGTCCGGTTTGTGAAGAAGGCACACGCTACCATCAACTTCAACATGGAAGAAAGACGGTTTATCTTGGACATAGGAGATTTCTTAGACGGGGCCACCCATATCGTCGATTAAAGAAAGCCTTTTTGGTGGCCAAGAGTATGAAGATGCTCCGGTGGCATTGATCGGGAGCAAGTTTATGAAAATGTGAAAAATATCAATGTCGTCTTTGGTAAGACGCAAAGAGTAGAAAAGAAACAAATATATGGAAAAAGAGATCTGTATTCTTCGATCTTCCATATTGGTGCAATCTTGATGTGAGACACAAGTATTGATGTCATGCATGTGGAGAAAAACGTATGTGATAGTATTGTCGGCAAGACGCTTCTCAACATACAAGGTAGTTCCAAGGATGGTGTGAAGGCAAGATTGGATCCGATAGCAATGGGAATACGCGAAGAGTTACATCCAAGGCCGAGATGGGAAGAGAACTTATTGTCCCCCGGCTTCTCATACTTTGTCTAAGGATGAGAAACGAAGTTTTTGTAAGTGTTTACATGGCACAAAAGTTCCCACGGGGTATTCTTCAAATTTGAAGAGGCTTGTATCGATGAAGGACTTGAAATTAGTAGGCCAAAAGTCTCATGATTGTCATGTCTTGATGCAACAGCTACTCCCAATAGTTATTCGAGGCATCGCCGAATATGATCTTCGGGTCGTTTTGACTAGACTTTGTGTCTTCTTCAATGCGCTTTATAGTAAAGTTTTCGAGATTGAAGAGTTGGATGAATTGGAGAATGAAGGATATCTTATCTTGTGCCAACTTGAGAAGCTTTTTGTTCCTACATTTTTTGACATCATGGTTCATCTAATTGTTCATCTAGTGAGGGAGATAAAGATGTGCGGCCCTATCCATTTACGGTGGATGTACCCAATTGAAAGATCTGTGAAATTCCTAAAAGGGTACGTGAAGAACGCATACCTACGGAAGCATCGGTTGTTCGTAAATATGTTTCGAAGAAGCCATGGAATTTTGTCAAAATTATTTGGCCAAAGTAAGACATATTGGGCTTCCAAAACGTCGGCATCTTGAAGGGGGTAGACGAGGGGCTTCGTAAAGAGTGTGGATCCCGATGAATTGTCACAAGTCCACTTATACATCTTGAATAATGTTGATGAAGTTCAAGTAAAGCATAGCTGAACATAAAGAAGCCGTAAGGAAAGAAAATCATCGAATGACCGAACAAAGTTTGATTAGGGAGCATAACGAACTTTTGCAAACTGGTTCAAACAAAAGGTCGAGGGAGAGGAATGTGTTTCTGATACAATCAAATGGTTAGCACGTGGTCCTGAGGTCGATGTCATAAGTTGGAATTCGTATGTGATTAATGGTTATACATTTTACACGAAGTCCCTAGATAATAGGAGCATGATCGGAAAAGTGGTGTTATGTTAGAGGCTGAATCTATGCACTTCTCCAGTTTGAAAGACAAGAGCCCTTTATTGGCAGTCATGCCATATTATGGGGTTATTGAAGAGATTTGGGAGGTGGACTATGTGAAAATTAGATTTCTCATTTTCAAATGCAAGTGGGTCAATGTCAATAATGGTGTTCGGATCGATCGGCTAGGATTTACATTAGTCGATGTCCCTGGTAGAAGTTTTGGAGATGAACCTTTTATTATGGCGTACCTGTGCAAAACAAGTGTTCTATATCACCGATCAAGAAAATAAAATGTAGTCGTAGCTCTCCAAGGAAAGAGGGTCATTGATATTGATGAGGAAATGAATTCGAATTATGGTATTCTCGAGAGTACCCTTTTTCAAGGGGTCTACCGACATAAACGAAGAAGATGAAGCGGATAATGAACCGCATAAGAAGTGATCATCAAGAAGGGATATGGGAAGATATCACTTTATAAAAGAGTCAATTCATAAGGTAATATTCATATGCAGATTTCTTTGAAAACTTTAAGATTTTAACTATATTATATTCCTTCTATGTTCATAAACAATGTCACGACTATGAAGTTTGTTCTTGTTTTATTTTTTGGCGGGATCCGATCCAAAGGGGCATGTTATAAAAGAGGATGTTACTTTGTTGGGTGGGAATCGGATGAAGGCATGGTGAATATTATTTTGGGCATGTGTGTTGTATTTGTAACTTATTGTATTTGTAAGTAAGTTATCTTATTGTATGAATTAATTTGGGTATTGTAGTCATAGTGTAATCATTAATTAAGAGGCCAAATAACTCATGGTGAATAATATTTGTATTCTTTTTCCAATTCAATTTATTCAAATAATTGTTCATAGCTTACATGCCTTAAAATATCGACTTTTATGTGGTGGATTTGTGTGTATAATACAATCGGGAAGAAGCGAGCGAGGGGAAAAATTCGGGAAAATTTACACCGTAAATAAATGTGCTCGGTCTTAATTGGTGAGTTTTTAAGACCGGATGTATTTATATGTCCGGTCTTAAAGGTCGAAGCGCCGGTCTTAAAAGTCGGTCTTTTTAAGACCGGTAAATTTATACATGCGGTCTAAAATAAAATTTTTAAGACCGCATTTATTTATCATCCAATCTTGAAAGTCAATCTTTTAAGACCGCGTATAATTAGTCAGGTCTTAGACGCCGCTAAATTGAAGACCGTATTTATTTTTGTCCGGTCTTAAAATTCTATCTTTTAAGAGCGGCCTAATTATTAGCCGGTCTTAAAAGTTGAGTTTTAGGACCGAACAAAAAGTATTTCGGGTTTATTTTAGTACGATTTTTAAGACCCAATGTTTTAAATGTCCTCTAAAATATTTTCTTTAAGATCGGTCGTAGTCCGGTCTTAAATGTAGACTTTTAATACCTACTGAACAAGACCGGTCGCGGGTCCGATCCTACGATGCCTCTTTTGTCCTGGGCCTTAAAAGCCTTTTTGCACTAGTAACAGTTCAAACGGGGCCAATGAGAAAAAATATAAGGAGAGGATCTCCTTCCCCTTTGCTCTCCCAAGTCCTAGGATACATCCCTAAACCTTTGCCACAAATAATTTAACTTAATCAGGAACACACTGTAAGGATTAAAAACTAATGGATAGGGGATGTAGATATTCTATAATTAAATAAAAAAATATATTATTGCTATTATAATTTTTTAAGTTGACTAAAGTGCCTACCCATAAATGGTTAAATATTAAATAATTACTACCATTAAATGTTAACAAAATTAATCAATTAATTAAATAAAAATATTTTAAAAAAATACTCCCCCACTAAAAATTTAGAAAAATTATATTCCACCATTACAAATGTTAAGATATTCCATTAAATAATATTCTCACTGTTAAATAACAAAAAAATTATTATGAACCCAATATGTAAACTACAAAATATTTTCACCATTAAATATTAAAATATTATTATGAACCCAACGTTCACATTATATATGTGTGTGTAAGGATAATTTTATCTCTTACTATATCATTTTCATATATTCTCATTTTCAATGTAATCCAACCAAATATTTATATAGATATGTGTAATCTTTCTTTTAAAATGAACTAAACAAATTTATGTAATTATTATTATATTATACCCTCCATCCTAATTATAAGAACACTTTTATAATATAAATTATAATATAAAATTATTCTTATAATTTAACTGGGATAATATTGCATTGCCTCTAATTCGGTGAACAAACGGGCACATATGGGTCCCCATTTTCTTCAAGCATCAGTTAACCGTAGATGCCCGTTCCATGCATCTCATTAATTATGCCTTTGATTTCCGCCAACCTTTATGAATACTCGAGTTTGTGTTCTGATGGCTTCGTTCATTAATAATGTTTATATATAGTTAATTATAATTTTCAGAAGACTAAGTAAAGGACAAGTGCATTATATTTACATCTGAGTATTTAAACTTTTTAAATAAATAATTTTTTAAAAAAAATATTTATGGTGATTGTCCTAACTTTGATTCTCCGGTTAGGTCCTTCCCAAGCTATATCAATTTGCATGCTTAGTATTTGGTGATTACCTTTTACTTTAAGAAATTCAAAGTATTATTTATGAGAAAATTACTCCATCTTGTCTTAATGTCTTTAATATAAGACATATTTAGTTATTTACCAAATTTGATTAGATTAATTCAAATAAAAAAAAATTTAAGTAATTAGTTGATATTACATGTATTTTCTAAGACACTCTAGTTATTTTCCTTAATTCATTCATTTCATCCCCTCCTTGATTATTGTTAAGGAGCATCAATAGGGATAAATTAAAAAAAATAACAAATATGAAAAATATACTTTATATTTAAGATCAAAATTAACTCGCAAAAGATGTCATATATATTAAGGACTGGAGGTAGTAACTTTTAAAAAAAAAAAAAAAAAATTAGGTAGAAGAGAGAAGCTTTATAGTAGTATATATTAACAAGGTAATTAGTTGTTTGAAACAAAATATAATTAAATTATTTTCATATAATCAAAGTAAAAAAATATATAGTTTCAATCTTAAAATAGATTCTCTCACCTCTGGAACGAGCTTTTCCTCTCCCTCTCCAGAACTTTCTTGAGGCGGTGAGAGCTTTCTTCCTTGCCTTTGTGCGAGTTGTTGTTACAACGTCTCCTTCCTTGGCGGTCTTCGTTCGTGGAGGAGATGTCCGTCTTTTCTTACTTCTTTTGTGGTGTTGGGTTTTAGTGATGATGTTCTATATTTATCAAGCAATAAGAAGATCTACGGAATTTGATTATGACACCTTTTGGTTGGATGGTAGTTTGTACAATGATGGATCCGATCCTTACTTGGTGGCTCGAATTCGCATTTTTAGGAAAGGATTTTATCGATGGTCACTACTACTATATACGTTACCTCTTAGAGAATTGTTGTTAGGTTTGTTCAATGGTGGCAAATGTAATTAGGCGCTGATGTTAGCCATATGCATCATTAGGAGGCGTTGTTCGGTGGGTGGTCGACATCATAGATTTGTTTGAATGGAGGAGTAAAAGTGTTGTTTATGACATCATTTGTCTTCTTTCTTTTGAGGTTATGTTTTCTCTATCATTTACATCAAGACTGGGTCAATCTACTCATAGGTGGAATTTGTAGGGTGAGTTTTATAATCAACACTTTTCTAATGTCACTTTTAACCTTGGATGTATGGAGGAGCGCTGCAATCACTGATGGTACCTCTATTCCTTCAATGAATGATGATTAGTTTTTCCTTACATTTTGAATGTTTTATTTTATATTTTGACCATGTTAATTAATTTCCCGTTGTTATTTTCATATTGTTTTCATCTAGTGCATCAGTCATGCTTTTAAATTATCAATACAAGTACCTTTTGAGCCCAAAAAAAAATCTTAAAAAGGAGATGTGTCCACGTTTACACTTAGCTTGAACGAAAAAAAGATTAGACGAAAAAAACGTTAACGAGAATAAGAAAATAAAAGGATAAAAAAGCATAATAATATCTTTTTTATAATTTTTTTCTAGATAATATCTTTTTTCTATTTTCTTCTCATTTTTCTCCTATCCAAATCAGTTTTTTTTATTTGACCAGATCACTTTTTAATATTGAGAAAAAAATATCATTTATTTAGAAGCTACTTGTGCATCAAAAAAATTATTTTCATATAATGTAAACAATTAAAATTATTTGAATTTATTTTTAAAAAAAATTAAGATAATTTAAACTCTTAACTAGGGTTAACTAACAATCCATTGTCTTGGGGCATTCCATAAAATAGGAACTGGCAACCACCAACGACCCATTTTTAACATTGCTAGTTTTAGAATTTTTTTTTTAGGGTCAAGTCAACACAACAACCTGCCCTGACGACCTTGGACCACCACGTGTGATGTTTCAGTGGAGAACCTCCCAAGTTCCAGCGCAGAACCACCGGAGACTGAGCATTCATTGAAGGTGACATCATCGTATTAAGCGCCATTTCCAAATCTCCATATCCCGCGGATGCTTCACTTTGATGGAAGCAACTGAATGGTGATGCAAGAGACTGGGCTGGTTTATATGATGAAAAACAAGGTCCACTGTTGCAAAAAAAAATTGTTTTTTCTTTTTGTCATCGCAGGCGGTCTGATCCTCTACTTCATTTCTGTCATTGTCGTCGTCGTTGTCATTCCGTTCTTCGTCGGAGAAAGATAACGGGCAAGTCCTTGGGGTTCGCCGGAGAGAGTAAAGTTGGTGTACTGAAGAAAAGTTGTGTGTTCTTTGATGCGAGATTTAGATTCGGATAAGGTTGGTGTCACTGTAAAGTTGGCGTCGTTGAGATAAGTTTCCATAGAAGGAGGAAATACGGATAACGTTGAGGTAGTTGATGAGTGAGGGTTGATACTAATATTGATGGGAGAGCATTTAATGGAGAGGAGAGAGACCAAATTTAGAAGTGATGGGAGTTAGCATTTAATGGAGTAGGTATTTTTATCCCGTTCAGAACACCCCAAGAAAATATAGAAGCGGTTCTCTACCCTTTTCATCGTATCTGATAATAAAAAATTGGATGATTTAAATTTAATATTTTATAAAATTATTATCAAAAAAATTTTAAAATTTTTTATTTTTGTCCAATTCATCCATTTTAACATAAATTTATTATTTATATTATAAATAATAATTTTATAAAATATTCAACATGGATAACGTGATCTTTTTATTTATTTATTTTTTTGCCAGCGTGGATAGCGTGGTCTACATGAGTATAACTACCATTTATCTCATACTTCAAAAAATATGACATTTATCAAAATTATTTACTATTATTTATTTTTATATATAATTTTATACATCATTCATAATCAATGGATCGCGGTATATTTATTTCCAGCTTACCGTAAAATCCCATGAAGATTTTATATTATTTATGTCTTCTTCGCTTCTTCCCACGCTTCTCACGCTCATATCCATTAATCGTACCCATCCAGACTGCGTCATCAATGAAAAGTCCTCCAATCAACTACCTCTTCTTTTATAATCATGGACGGAGAAGAACCTCCGATTCACAATTGCAATTAAAGATATAGTTTTGTAAATTTCCCAGAATTGTTTTCTGGGATTTGATAATCTTATATCCAGCTATATTTTCATACCCTCTGCGTGCCACGCTAGAAATATATGTCCTCGTAATTTCCAAAATCTAGGGTTCGTTTCTGTTGCGGCGGCGTTTCGCCTGATATGGACCTTCCATTTCAGGACCTTCCATTAGTGAGGAAGGGTTTAAATTTCTCTCGGCGAAACAAGAAGTGGCTTTTTTTACTTGCTGTTTTTGGAGCCTCCAGCTATGGAGCTTACAAGGTCTATCACTTGCCCTCTGTTACGAGGAGGAGGAAACGGCTTATGAAGATCTTGGGAGCTCTCTTTGCTCTTGCTGAAATGGTTTCCGATTCTTCTGACACGATTGCCTTTGTTTTCAGGGACTTGAAGGAATACTTAAGTTCCGATTCCGATGAAATTCCCAATAGTTTGAAGCAAATCTCGAAAATTGCGAGATCGGAGGAGGCCTCGGCATCATTATCTAGGGTTACAGAGGCATTAATTGTTGGGATTCTTCGTGGATATGAATCCCACAAGAGGAAGAATGATTCTAAATTGGAGATAGCTCCGGCCACTTCCAGCTTTTCAGATAGGGTATTGGACAGGCTTTTCTCCAAGGCTGGAACTGGTTTTGCCTCGGTTGTTGTAGGTAGCTTTGCCCGGAATTTGGTTTTGGGTTTTTACTCTAATGGTGGATCGATCGATAAATTCAATAAAGGGGCTTCGTCGAAGTCGTCGGATGTACCTGAATGGGTTAATGTGATTTCCAATGACAAATCTAGACAGCTTATAGGAGACTGTGTACAAATCTTTGTAAGCACTGCTGTTGCCGTTTTTCTTGACAAAACAATGGATGTCAATACATATGATGAACTTTTCACTGGAATGACCAATCCGAAGCACCAGGATAAGGTCAAGGACACTCTGGTTTCTCTTTGTAAAGGTGCTGTAGAAACATTTGTTAGAACATCTCATGAGGTATTGACAAATCCAAGTGTAAATTCGAATCCAAGTTCGTCCTCATCATCGGTTGTTCATATGAATGGATATCCAACTGCAGCAGAAGATGGATGCTTAAAGCCAGAAGCATATTTTCAGCAAATTAGAATTGGAAGCTCTATGAGCGAAGTTCAGGATAATACTTGGTCTGAACAGATTTCATCAACACTGTTAGTACCAGCAAACCGAAAATTTGTGCTTGATGTGACGGGGAGAGTGACATTCGAAACAATGAGATCGTTCATGGAGTTTGTGATACAGAGGATTACAGATTGGATGAAAATAAGTCTAAGTAAAGTTCATGATGAGGCTGTTGGCAAAGGATTGGCACTTGTCAGATATGTTGGCGCCAAATCATCGATTATTCTTACAATGTGTCTTGCAATGTATTTACATATTCTTAGTGATAGTAGGATTGCTGTGCCTGCCTAGTTTGATGATTATTTCAAACCAATAAAGGCAAAGTATAGTAGTTTAGAATCTAGGGACAACAGAAATTAGATGTTAAACGCCTATATTCTTTCCAAGTATTTGAAATAGAGTTAATATGGTGTCAAAACGCCTGGCTTTAATGTTTAGCTGTCTTCTTTGCTGTAATGAAAATGTGAAATGGTTTGACTGGTGCTTGGTGCTCTTAATGTTCAATCTGATGCATGTATGCAACAACCATTTGTTGAATTCAATGTCTCATTGTACAAAAATTTGGGTCAATCTCTATAACGTGTTGAGGAAAGACAAAAGATAACTAAGCTAGCAGCTCTAAATAATTGTAAGCTCATAGACAATCCCTGTTGTTATAGCTCTGTATACAAATGATAGTATTTCCCTACAGCAGTTTATGAATGCAAGTCAACCAATTTTAGCGTGCCTTGTAATATTTGCTTTTCCCTTCTCCAGAAGAAAACTCATTTTGACATCACAGTTTCGTCTTTTTTCTTGCTTTTTTTCCTCCAATCATACAGCTTAGGGGAAGATTGAGTATGTGGCTTGCCTTTCTCTTAGTTGGGGATTCTCTGACACAGTTTATCCTGTCTAAGTGCCAAGTGCTCAGTATTTTTACATCTTGCATCTTGTGTAGTTTGCCTTTCTCTTAGGTTCATAATGAATCCATTCTTTTCGTTGGCTGTTCCTGGTTTGGTACAAATTGACAGAACTTGCATTCCAAAAACTTTATCAACAGCTAATGGCGTACTTAGCTTTCCATAATGCATTCATGGGCAAGACTCTTACTGAGCCATCATACATGGAATTCTTTTTAGACTATTGTCAGATTCGAACCATGCGAGAGGACTCTTGGCCTCAACACCAACATGACTATTGACCTCATATTTGGAATTCGTTTAAATCATTGTCAACAAATGTTAGTTCACTGCTATTCTTGTTTAATCCATCTTTTGCTCTCCTACAACACATCCTTACTTGGGTCATATATTTATTTTTGTTTATATGGCCCCAAACTTCTTGGATGCTCATACTATATTTTGTTTTAATTACTTATGCTATATTTTAGTCTTCGGAATTTTTAAAAAATAATATTAGCTTCATTTCAAGAGTTTTACTATTGTATTACAATTTAAATTATTACAAAATTTAATAGTATTCAGTTATAATTTTATTTCTTGTATAATATTTTTATATAAGCATGAAAAGCCTCTCTTCCTATCATTTTTTTAGTAATTAGTGGCCGTGAAGTGAAGTCATTCCAACATAAGTGTTTAAATGAAAAGTTATTTTAATATGACAAATATTTAATATTTTAAAATAGAGCCAAAAAATGACATAATGACCAAAAAGTTCAAGTGACATTTTATTTGAAGCTTGATAGGGTGGATATGCACATTAGCTATATGTTTCTTGGTAAATAATAAACTAAAAAGAAAATCATTCTTATTATCACACTGCTACACTCCAAACAGCAAATATTAATATACAATAACTGAAATTGAGAAAAACAAAACGTTCACTAGGCATATGAAGAGCATTATAATTATTAGCCAATTAAAGTTTAGGATGGAAGCAAGTTCACCCTGTAATGTGCTTCCTCTACTTCCTCCCATCATTTTTATAAGAGCCTGAAACCAAATTATGTAGTTGAAAAAAATAATTAAAATTAGTTAAATATGTAATAGGTAAGAAATGATTTTTTTTTTCAAGTATACCCTTATCCTTATTTATATGAGGGTAAGTAAGATAGAAAATATGATGGGCTGAGTTTGATTTTAGTATGTCCTGATGAGCTAGCTAGTTTAATTGTGCCTAGTAACACCTTCTAACTTCTTTTCCCATGTACTCCTATCAAGGAAAAAGATAGAAAAATATGAAACATATGGGAAAAAAGATGAGAGGATAAAATAGAATTAGTTAGAAGTAAAAATGAAAAAACTATTATAAAGAGAATCCCATGCCACGGCTTAACCGTGACGAGTCCCACATCGAGCAAAATGAGGAAGGTTTCTGGGGCATATATAATATATGATGCGCCTCTGCAATTAGTTCAAGCTTTTGGCACGATGATTAGTACCTTACAAGGTTAAGCATGATTAGGCGGGGAAAATCTCAGGTTGAGTGATCTACTAGGGAGGATGGGTGACTTTCTAGGAAATTCCATGTGATAAGGCAAGTGGCCTCCCTAAGCGAGGAGATGGGGTGGACTCTCACTCAATAATGGCTGTGGTGGGCCCCTACATGGATGGAATAGGGGGGGCCTACCTCGTGGATGGAAAATGAGTGGAGGAGCTTGTCACGGCCTAGCCGTGACGGGTCCCATATCGGGCAGGATGAGGAAGGTTTTTGGGACATATATAATATGTGGTGCGTCTTTGTTAAGCTTAAGCTTTTGACACCATGGTTAGCGCCTCAGGTTAAGCATGTTTAGACGGGAAATCGCCTCAGGTTAAATGTGTTTAGGCAAGAAATCTCACAAGGTTAAGTGTGTTTAAGCGGGGCCACACCATTCAAACTACTTTAAAAAAAGGACAAGAGGACACACCAAAACAAATTCAAATTTCAAACTACTATTTAGAGAGAGAGAGAGAGAGAGAGAAGGACAGGAAGGAGTACTAAGTACATATCAAATCCTTACTCTCAGAATTTGAAACAAGACAAAATTGCAAGGTTTCACAAGAACCGATTTATCAGCCTTCTTCTTTTACAGAGAAAGAGCCGTTACGGTCAGATTCAATCTCTTCCTTCACCATCGTGTTCTTCTGGTTCCCTTCACTGCTCAAAATTGCAGCTTGCACGGCAGCATCATAAGCCACAGTTTCATCTAGGTTTATGCTCTTGAAGCTACTACACTTTAGGAATCCTCGTACACCCATCAACAAGAACAACCTCACGAACTCTACTCCTGTCAATTTGAGTCCTTAAGACATTTCTTCACATGTCCCAAGCATTTTCTGAACAAATCCATGTTTAATTCCTCAAACCTCACCCTTGTAAGTGAAAAATGATATGTGAAGTGTGTAAAAAATTTGAAGAGACGATCAACCGCCATTGTTGCTTGTGTTGTCAAAGACAGAGTACTCTTCGCCCATTCACACACACCCCTCAATCTTAGTAGTGTCGTTCTTCCTCTTATGTTGATAACGTTCTCAGATTCCTCCTTGATTTCAACAACCAAGTGATTCAATATGCATGTTGTTATCCAAATCCTCATCTCCCACGCGAGTATCACTAGACGTTTCCTTCACCTCGATAATTCCGCCCTCAAATCTGACCAGAGAAACATCTAAACTATCTCCTCCTAAAGCAAAGATGAGCACATTCCGTTAGCAATAGCAGTGGGCTCATTGATTATTCTAATTAAATTAAGTGTGAATAAAATAAATTATTCCATTCTAGAATGAAAGGTGTTTTACAACCACACTTTTGAAGTCATATTTGCACACACACACACACCTATATATAATGCACTGACCCAAACACTGATGTCACCATACTAATAATTCCATACACATATATACAACATAATGACTCACTTAACACCCCCTCAAGTTGGGGGCTATAGACATTTATAGTTCCTAACTTGCCTATAATCCTATCATGACTCTCCTTCCCAAGGCCCTTGGTAAGAATACCTGCTTGCTGTTCTTTACTCCTGACATGTTGTAGGCTAATCAATCCTTGTTGCAGTTTTTCCCTCACAATATGGTAGTCTATCTCAGTATGCTTAGTTCTCTTGTGAAATACTGGATTACTAGCTATGTGGATCACCGCTTGACTGTCACAAAAGATCTCTACAGGTTCCAATCGTCTTACATTTAAGTCATGCAACATTCTGGTAAGCCAAACAACCTTTGAAACAGCTGTTCCAAGTGATCTATATTCTGCTTAAGCGGAAGATGTGGAAATCGTATTTTGTTTCTTAGATTTCCAAGAAATTGGAGATCCGCCAAACTTCACAACATACCAGGTGACGGACCTCCTAGTGTCTAGACATGTGCCCCAATCTGAATCAACATAACAGTCCAATTGTTTCTTCCGTCCAGCTGAAAGCAAAATGCCAAGTTCAGGAGTCGTCTTGAGTTATCTCACCACTCTTTGTGCACCACTAAGATGTGATCTTCTTGGTGCTTGCATAAATGGACTTAGCCTCTGCACAATAAAACTAATATCAGGCCTAGTTACTGTAAGGTAAGATAACCTACCTATCAACCTTCTGTAAACAATCTTGCAAGAGTGGATCATCTTTCTCATGCCTTGAGCAGATCCTAAGACGTGTATTTGGTTCAACTAGCACTCCAAGGGGCCTTGTCTCATTTAAACGCATGTCGGAAATAATATCAAGAGCATACTTCCTTTGATTCAATATTATTCCTTCCTTAGTTCTCATCACTTCTATTCCCAAAAAATATTTAAGTTGACCTAAATCCTTGATTTTGAATTTATTATGCAAATACTCCTTTACCTCATTAATCCTTTCTACTTTATTGCCTGTGATAACCAAATCATCCACATATACCAATACTAAAGTTGTCTCATAATCAGATTCCCTAATAAATAAAGAATAATCATATTTGCTTTGCCTAAACCCCCCCTTAAGTAATGCTTGTGTAAGCTTAACGTTCCATTGTCGCGATGCTTGTTTTAGTCCGTACAATGATTTGGTACGCTTGCAAAAAAAAAATTTAGTCTTACCAAACCCTTGTGGGACTCTCATATAGACTTCCTCATTCAAATCACCTTGGAGAAAGGCATTATACACATCCATTTGAAATATTTCCCAACCATTCATCACAGCAAGGGTAAGCACTATTCTTACTGTAGCCATTTTAACTACTGAGGAAAATGTTTCAAAATAATCTATTCCTTCACGTTGATTATATCCTTTGGCAACTAATCTTGCCTTGTACCTTTCAACATTGCCATTAGCATCATACTTTACCTTGTAAACCCATTTACACCCTATGGGCCTTTTACCTTTGGGGAGGTTAGCAAGTTCCCATATGCCATTTTGCTCCAATGCTTGTATTTCGGCTTTCATCGCATCAATCCATCTCGGATCCTTTGCTGCTTCTTCAAAATTATTTGGCTCAACAGTAGCATCAATACTAGAGAGTATAGCAAGATAATCATGAGAGATATTGGAATATGACAAATATGATTGTATAGGATACTTTACCTTGTTCTTACCAGTATTTACAGCAAGAGAACAATCAATGGTGCATGCATAACCCACCAATGCCTTATATTCTAGATCGCCAACACAAGTGTAGTCTTTCATCCATATGGGATTCTTTCTCAAGATGGTCTAGACACTATGGGTTGTGTATACGTGTCCCCCTCAACATCATTATCATTATCTAATTCTGACTCTATCTCTTCTTCAAGTGGCTGCCTATTGGGAGCCTATTCCTACCTTATATGTATGGGAGAATGAGTCCCTAACTCATGGTGGAAGGGATCAATCATAATAGTAGAACCCCCCCTTGATTGATGCCCAATGTATCTTTATAGGGAAAATGAGTTTCATCAAAAGACACATGTCTAGAAATGAATTGTGAAGTCGGACGTAGAGGAGGTTATTCGACTGATTTTGGATATTAGCAATGATTCAGGAAGCCTCCAGCTGCTTAGAATCCGTGAGTTGCTTGGAAGGGAATGGCAAGTGCAGATGCAATCTGTTCCTTGGGAGTACAACAAAGTTGTTGATGTCTTAGCTAAAATGGGCATTGCTAAGTCCGCCATTTTAGATGTCTATCCCTTCTACTTGAGATCTTGGGTTGACCAAGAGCGCTTGGGATTTATTTCCCCTTATGTGTAAACCATTTAATTATTATGTAGGCTTTTAGCCATCCCTTTCCTAAAAAAAAAAAAAAAAACACACACACACACACACACAAAAAGCTTTAGAATGAATATTAAAAAGTATATAGCCTTTTGATTAGGGGGATAGCCCATAAAAATATAAGGTTCAGCTCTAGGCTGAAGTTTATCATGAACCTATGATGTGATAGCAAAAGCAAGACAACCAAACACCTTTAAAGAAGACAACAAAAAATCGGTGCTCTCCCTCCCTCTTTGAATCACTGGCGTGAATCCTTGAGACGCACAGGGCTCATAGCTCAGAACTTTTCCTCGAGAAAGCAAGGGTTGAAACACGCTGTAAAAGACAAAAGACAAAGTGCACGTTGGATTCTTGGGAATCTTGAAAAGAAGGCCTTATCCACCGTAGATAATCTTGAACAAAAGCTGGGCCTCCAACGTAGAGAGGCTTGAACTAAAGCTAGGCCCGTGATGTTGAAGATGGAACTGATCAGGAAAAAAATGCCACGTCCCCCTTGGTGGCTCAGGTACCATGTGAATAAAATAAACTATTCCATTCCAGAATGAAAAGTGTTTTACAACCAAACTTCTGAAGTCATATCTGCACACACACACACCCCTATATATAATGCACTGACCTAAACATTGACGTCACCACACTAATAATTCCATACACATAGATACTCACTTAACATTAAGCCCTACAATGGCTCTGGCTTCCTTCATAGAAAGCCTCTGAGATCATTTAAATGTGCCGGAACTGAAATGACGGCATTTTTCACCGGCTGACCGAAACAAACGTCGGCAATTTCCTTCATTTTTGTCAACACCACACCGGAGATTTGTTCGGCGGTGTACCCTCCATACTTGCCTTTGTCTTGAACGGCGATCATAGGTTTGTCGCCGGGACCAGATACGATCATGTACAGCCAGTGCTTCAGGTTTCTCTGAATAGAAGGATCGAAGAACGGCCAACCAATGAGTCGCTTAACGTCAAAGACTGTGTTTTCTGGGTTTGTGAAGGCTTGATTCTTGGCATCGTCTCCGATTAGAATCTCTGTATCAGTGACAACAACATAGGAAGAAGTGGATATTTGACCTTGTTCATTGGGTATGACCTCAACACGATTGTTCTACCAAACCGCCATAAGGCAATAGGTGGGTCGAAGTCGATGCCGATGGTCTTGCCATTGTTATTGGAAGCCATTAATGCAAAGAAAGTAAGCAGAAGAAAGATGGAAAGAAGTTGAGTGACCGACTTCACGTAGTTTATTTTAGATTCTTCTCTCCAAAACTTCAGTACTAAGCCATTATAAAACACTGTTGATACTTGATACAACAAAGGAAGTTTAGGGTCGGTATTTAATTTCAATGGTCCAAAATTAAATATTTTTTTTTTTTTTTTTTTTAAAATATATTTTAATTTTAAAATTTTGATTACATAATTTTTTATCTAAAAATCATCATCGAGAATTTTAAATTTAGACTATCAAAATTGCATTTGCACGATCACACCATAATTGATTCCTTAAGAACTCATACCCAAATTAGCGGGTTTATCTCCTGTATCATCGGTCACTATGGGTTTGAACTACATTAATCTGAAGAGGCGGCACCCTTTTTTTTATAATAAAAAGTTTAGGTGGTTTAGACACCGGTACCCCACCAAGACCAGAGTATGCCTCCAGGCTCAAAGAGCATTTACATAAATACTTACAGATTGCCCGCCAATGAAGCCCTCACATTAACTAGTGGGTATCGAACCTCCTCCTTTTTGGGATAAAGGCCGACGCCTTAGCCAACTATACCACTCCTCATTGACGAAGAGGCGGCACCTATTAATAGAGGAAGAGCACGTGTCCAAGCCTACTAAAAAATGGCCCACTTTTCCAAGACCCCAATAGCAATGTTGGAACCCTTTCCTACCAATCCATGGGCGGACGCAAGTGGGCCACTTGGTCCGGTTGTGTGGGGGGGGTTGGGGGTTCGAACCCCACCCCCCACACTTTCAATGAAAATCATTTTTTTAAAAAAGAAACCCCCCCCCAAAAAAAAAAAAAAAAAAAAACTCTCCACCCTCACGGTGGTTGGGCCAAAGACCAGCGGCGGCGGCCTCCTCCGGTGATAGTTTTTTTATATTTTTATTTATTTAAAAATAACGGCAAAATAGTAATTTCACCCGAATTTGCATATCTCTCATAGGTCCTTAGTACCTCTCAGTCTTTTTACAAATTCGAGAGACTTTTGAAGGTTTTGCAAATTCATATGGTATTTATTTGTCTTTTTCCCATTATTATATGGGTTTTATACTTCTCCTGTAACAGGAGAAAAACACTTCTCCTGCTAGCCACTAATGACAGCGTTTTGCCAAGAAAACATGTTTCATGTTTATTTCCTTCTTTTGGCGATGCGGCGATGGAGAGCGGCAGAGGAAGCGAGAGATGGAGCGGAGCAATAACGAATCTGACGAGAGATGGAGCGGAGCAATAACGATTGTTTCTTGTTAAAGTTGGATTTGATCGACAATCTCAGCCATCACACGATATGGACTTCTTATTAAATAGGTTTTGTTGCTGTCATGATCGTTATTGCTCCGCTCTGGATTTGATACTGTTTCATTGAAATTGTATGCGTACATATATCCCTTTCATTATATCCATTGTTTTGAAATCCGAATAAACGCGAGTGTCCAAGTGTTTTTGTTTGATTCATTTGCTTCGAATTTTGTTTTTCGTTTTCGTTCTACGCGTTTGATCTCACTTGCCTTTCTGTACTGTGCTAATGTTGTGGTTTGTTTTCTATTGGAAGCCATCTCCGTCAGATTTGTGATTGCTCCGCTCCATCTCTTGCTTCCTCTACCGCTCTCCATCGCCGCATCGCCAAAAGAAGGAAATAAGAAATGAAAGCAGGTTTTCTTGGCAAAATGTTGTCGTTAGTGGCTAGCAGGAGAAGTTTTTTCTCCTGTTACAGGAGAAGTATAAAACCCTTATTATATAGGGAAGTTTTCTGAAAGCTATTTTAAAAATTAGGTCCAAAAGAACCGAAGGAGCAATGACCCATTCATACATATTACACTTTGCACAGCTTGAAAGTTTGGAAGAAAAATCACATATAACTGAATAGGAGTTGTGCATGCTGAAAATGAATACGTTTGTGTAATTAAATTTTGCAATGCGAGGTTTTTTTTTTTAACAATTTTTCTTTTCGATTTGGTTTGAATATATAAAATAAAATAAAATTTATTTTTCTCACTTTTTCCCCCTATTTTAACTATCTTTTCAAAAATTATACTAAACAAGTGCCCATAAGGGGGGAAAAAGTCACTTCCATTATCGTTATCCCAAACACAAATTACATCAAGAAAAATCCAGAAAAAAAAAAAAAAAAAAGGGATCCATTAAATATAGAAGCCACTTTTACCACTGCTATCCCAAAGGGACCCAAAAATGCACTCATCTTTCAACAGCTGTCCGAGAAACCCTCTACTTTACATCGAAAATAAAAACCCTTTGTACCAAAAAATAAATAAGAACACTGAAAAAAATTAAACTGTTTAAATTAACTGAACAATGATATTTTACTCAAAATGCGTGCCATTGTCATCTTATAAATATAAGAAAATCCATACACCCAAAATCGTAACTAGAGGTCAGATATTAATGTCTATAAAATGTAACCTGATACAACTTTATCATCAAAGCAATAGAACATAATTTTTTTAACCTTTTTTTTTTTTTTTTTTTTTTAGTTCTATTCACGACTCAAATAACGCCACAAAAATAGAACTTGAATAAGTCAACCCAACTAGGACATTGATATTATCCTCAATCATCCTGGGATGCAGAGGAATGATGAGGAAAAGTTGACCACACATCTGCCCATGTCGTATGGCCTTCGCTCACTCCCTTAACAACTGAGGCAGCTTCTTCCACATTCACACGCACTTGATCTTTACTGTCTCTCTCCCTAATAGTCACCGACGATTCTGAATCTACAGTGATTGCGAAAGGAACACCAAGCTCATCTGTTCTAGCATATCGCTTTCCGATCGATGTGCCTGCAAAACATTTTCGAAAGATACACAAACATAGACTTCAGATGACTGCATCTATCATAGAAAATTAGAAATATTCAATGCATGCCAATTTCCTTTATATAATGAACGGATTCTCATAATATTAACCTTTCAGACCAATTTCATCACCCAAAAAGTTGCAACATAGGAGCAGAACAAATTTCATAAGCTTTGAAAAGAAATGCCTTCAAATTATGCTCTTGCCTGATAAGAAAGGTCCAGAAGGCAATACCCTTCAGCATTGGGGGAAAAAATGTGTCCTGCCTACTTAAGCTTTCCCGAGGGTTCTTTGAAGTTATGCTCCTAGCCATCTTCATTAATTACAGTTAACGGCCATAGTTTTTGTTTGAAACTATAATTTGATGTCCTCAATTGTATCACTTGTAACACATGATCTTATAAATGTCATTTTCCCTAAGTTATTTGCTCTCCTTATTTGCTCTTCTTCTTCCTCTACATCACTTGTTCAAAAATACACCAACGCAGTATAGATCCCCCAGAAAATTATCTAGTACTAGGCCTTTATGCTCAAAGAATAGATGAAATGGGTTCACGTGAAGCAGTCCACCAAATGTCATTTTTCTAATGACAGCAATAAACAATAAAATAAGAAGAAATTTATTTTATACATCAATAATAAAAAATTGGACTCTCGAAGCAAATCATCAACTGCAACAGTCAAAAAAACCAAAAGTTGGAAATAAATGTAGACAACTAAAAACAAGCATCACATTTTCATACAAAAATAACAATTTTTACCAACTTTAAGCAAACATTCCAGCATGCAAGCATCTAGCATTTTGTTATCATAGCAAATTGGTATGCCATAAATGTCAAAAAGAGCGGTTCTCATACCTGTCATGTCTATCTTATGAGAAATTCCAGCTGCTGTCAAAGACTTGGAAATTGATTTAGCAACTGCTTCATATTGCTGGTTCTGCACTAGTGGGAAAACTGTGCATTTAATAGGGGCTACAACAGGGGGGAAGCGGAATACATTTAATTGCTCATCCCCAGCTTTACTTGGCCTCATGTAGAAAGAGTGCTCAAACAGGCAATATATTATACGTCCAATTCCAAAGGACGGTTCAATTACAGATGGTGTAAAAACCCTCTGGTGTTCTTTTTTTCTCTCCTTGTTAATAGTCACCATATTTTTTGTAATAGTCACATTCTTCTCAAGTGTACAGACATAAAACTCTACTTCCCCTTTCGAATCCAAAGCAGCCTTCATATCCAAAGCTTCCTTCTCGCTCATAGCCTGAGCAGGGAAAGTAATCCAAATGTCAGTGATGCAAGATGTAAACTAAGTAACTAACAACTTTGCAAAGGGTTTAAAACAATCAATTATAAGATATGGGTATGGTCAAATTTGTCCAAATCAAGTGATTTGGTATTAACTTTACTTGTAAACCCACCAGCTTCTGGTTGAGTTGGGTTCAGTTACTGCATCACCTAAAACTGGGACTAGTTCACTCTTACTTTTATCTGTTGGGGAAGGGATAGTGAGAAAAATGGTCCAGAACAGTCAAAAACATGGCCTGGGTCTTATAGGGTGAATAACTACCCTATGAACCTGATTATTACCAGCATTATATTTGTTCACCTCTTGGAACCCAAAAATTTCAAAAATGCACATAGCTATGAATAGTGTGGCTTATAAAGTCTTTCTAGCACCATTAAGTAAATTACATGATATTATTAGATGCTAATGGTATTACATGTCTTATTATGCGATATACTAATATTTTTACAATTTAGACCCATATTAGCATATGATTTATTATATGTAAGACAAACAACCATGTCCAAATTTTAAGTTATTTTTAGTCGTAAATCTTATTATTCGTTATTCAAAAAAAAAAAAAAAGGTCATCCATAAAATTCATGATTTACCATGTTGATGGCATTCAAACACAGAATTAACGTTGCTTATTACCTCAAGTGATTCAACCACCTTCTTCTGATTCGCCTTGAAAGCTAGACCCAAATCTTTTTTGACAGGAGCTATAACCAATTTCTGAAAAAATTAAAACACCATGTCAATCAATTACACCATTGACTTGAAATGCATGTGCATGAAATTGCAGCAAACAATCATGAATGCCATCCATAATTATGTGCTAACAATAATAAATATTACCTCCACTTCCTTAGGTTCTGCAAATTTTTCAGAAGCTACAAGGGGAACACCACTCTTCTCCTGAGATATTAAACAGAGAAACATTTTGATATTATAGGACAGCATACCATGCTATTAATATGGGAAACAAAAAACAAGAAAAAGAATTTCTAGTGTTGTAAAAACATGTCATAAATATAAACAATGTCTACTGAAATAAAGGTATTATAACATTCACATCGACAAGGTTGCTACCATAGGTAAGCTAAAGGAAATTATAAAAAGCAAAGTATACTTCCAATAATATCATGATGTCTTGGTTTAAAGTCATGGACAAAAGATAAGTGAACAGAGTTATTACGGTGTGAGCACGCAAATCATATGCAGATCTATCTGCAATGCCAACACACTCAATCCAGCCATAAGAACACTCAATTTCAGCATCCCAGCAGTCACAAGCATAATGGGCCATCTCATTAGCAAGGTGTTGCCTGAATCGTAAACGATCTTTATCTATACCAAGACGAGTCAGGAAAAGATATACTCTTCCAATGAAGTAACCAAGAGTCTCATTATTGACAATTCCCTGAACAGATATTCAAAAAAAGAAAGGAAAAAAAAAAACTTGTCATGTCATAAAAGCACAATGGAAGGGCCAAAACAAGAAGAAAACAATCTATTACAATTCAAACTGACCTTAGAAACAGCATCACCAAGACGTATTATCTTAGCAGATTGACCCGACATTTGCTCCTCCCTTGGGAACATAAGAAACTCTAAGTTGGCAACTTCTGAGTATTTTGGATGAGATTTATCTTCTGGATCAACAAAGTGCTCAATTTCTGCCAATGTGAATTCCCGGACTCTGAGAAGGCCTTGGCGGGGAGATATCTACAGATGTGGAAAACCAATTATCCCTTTAACATGAACAGAGGCACTTGAACGCATTCACTGATCTAACTATGGGCAACCCATCTCAAATCTGGGCCACAAGGAATGCATTACCTACCTCATTTCTAAAAGCCTGTCCGATTTGGGCTGCAGCAAATGGGAGTTTATTCCCATTGAAATAGTACAAGTCTTTGAAATTTACAAAGATGCCTTGTGCAGTTTCAGGGCGCATATACCTGCAACATTTGGGGCGAGAAGATAAAGTCATTTGCCTCAGTATTAATGTCAGGTTCAAAGTTATAGAAACGAAAAAGCACAGACAGATATCTGAACCAGGACAGGAGAGTTACACACCCAGGAATCAAACCAGATGGGCCAATAGATGTCTGGAACATTAAATTGAAAGGATAAGGATCAGAAAGTGAATTCTTTGTGTCTGGAGCTGTAATTCCGTACTCCTTGATCTTTGCACCTAGCTCTTCAGATGAGAGATCATCCAAGGTGGCTAACACATGCTTGAGTTCTGTAACCTTTTCTGGGGCATGGTCAGGTCTTTCTGTAACTTTTCACTGCAATAATCCTTAAGCAGGTGATCAGCTCGGTAACATGTCCCAGTTTTCTCATCTTTAACCATGAGGTCAGTGAATTTATCCACGTGACCTGATGCCTTGAGTACAACTTCAGGTGTCACACATGGGCAGTCAACCTCCAACATGTTCTCCTCAAGAACAAAATGCTGCAAACCACGAGACACTGAGAATAAAACGCATTGCACAATGGAGATGAATATATGGTGGTCAATCAAAAAGATCAAAACCAAACATAAACGCTACATGTCTCTCATATATCAAGTAGCATCGGAAGAACTTCTCCATACAGCTTCAACTAAACTAACCTGATTCGCTTGCTTAACCTAGGGACCTGATTAGAACCTAAAATTCTCAGGTTTAACCAGTTTTTAACCTAATGCTGTAATGTAAATGACCAACTAATAACTATTGAATATTTATTAATTATACAACATATCAAAACTCCGACACAATAAGTCCACGCAAGTGTAAGAAATTCGAAGTAGAATTAAATTACAATGCATTGAAATGGAGACCCTCGCCAACCTGACGCCAGAAGCTAAGGACATTGGACTTAACGGAGCAACCAGGTGGTCCATAATCGTACAGCCCAGCAACACCCCGGTAAATCTTAAAGGAGGGAATGTAAAATAAACGCCGCTCGAGAGTGTTAACAATCGCTTGACGGAATGCTTCCTTGCTAATTGAACCGTCACGGCCGGCGCCACCGATGTGTGCTTGAAGCTGTTTCTCAACCGAAGCCTTGTCGAGCTTCAATTTGTTGAGGTCTTCAATGGCCGCATCGATTTCCTGCTTGGACACAGAGGTGGTAACGGCGGCGGCTTTGAGAGAGCGGACAGTATTTCCCTGCGCTTCCACGGCGGACTGCTTTTGCGACAGGGCTTTGCGAAGTGATTCCTCGAAGGAGTCCATCAAGGATGAGTGTAGCGCCAATCCTGAGCGACGGCGTACCAGCGACCGGAGACCAAGCAAATTTGATGAGGATAAAGTTCTCAGCAACAGCATGCGACGCTTGATATGTGCGGGAACTACTTCACTAGGTTTTAAGCGACCTCTGAAAATGAAAGAGCTGAAAATACTTTCTTTTTTTTTTTTTTCCTTTCTTACTTACCACGACCTCCGATCCTAATTATAAAATATAGTTGATTTTTTTAAAGAGATTAAGAAAGCTAAATAATTTACTTAATTATTTTTATATGTTGTATATTCTTAGATTATATATTAGTTTATTAGTCAAACTAATTAGTTTGAAGAAAAAATAAAGATATAAATAATCTAAAGTAATTTAATTAGGTTACCTAATCTTTTCAAAAAAGTCAACTATGTCTTATAATTAGGACCGGTGGGAGTATTATTTATTTAGTCATCTAATTTTTTCTAATGTTTTTTAACATAGCTAAGTAATAGTTGCGCTGTATTGATAATAGTATAAAATAAAATTGCAAGTTAATGCTTAATATAAGATATATTCCGTCTAATTTTTATTATAAAGCGCACCAACTAACAATTTCATGAACCAATAAAAATAGTTAAAGTCGATAAAGTTGTCATACAATTTAGGCTAAAGTCTTTATTTGGTCCTTTATGTTTGCCTTCGGTATCATTTTAGTCCTTAAGTTTGTAAAGTGCGTTTGGTCCTTTAATGTTAACACCGTTAGTCGACTTAATGAAAAATACCGATTCAACAATTTTAAGTGATGACTGTGCAATTAAATGCTGACTAAGCAAGTTTATATATTAGTATTTTAATAAATTAATATTTTAAATCCTATTAATTGAAAAATATTTAATCTTCATAGACTGTTTGAGGGTTTTTCATAGTTTGTGAAGATTAAATATATTTTTTTTTGTCGAAGAAGATTAAATATTTTTCAATTAATAGGATTTAAAATATTAATTTATTAAAATACTAATATATAAGCATATTTGATTAGCATTTAGTTGCATAATTATCGCTTAAAATTGTTGAATTAGTATTTTCCATTAGTCGACTAAGCGTGTTAATATTAAGGGACAAAATGTGTACTTTACAAACTTAAGGGACTAAAATGATACTAGAAGCAAACATAAAGGACCAAACGTGTACTTTAGCCTACAATTTAAGTAACTTTTAATATTATCCCTACTAATTGTACTAAACTCTAATATTATATTAATTATCACTCTCATTCACTACTCTTGTTAATTATGGGGATACATGAAAAAAAAAAAAATAATTAATGTACTTTGGAAACAAGCAAGTGCTTTATAAAAATGACTAAATACAATTATTAGTTGATGCCTTATAATAATACCAGAAGAAGTATTTATCTAATTTGATTATATTAAGAAAGTTAGTTGAGTTAGTTAATATGATATTTATTTTTTAAAACACCCTAGTTATCATCCTCAATTCTTTCATTCAATTTTCTCCTTAAGTATAGTTGATGGAGTATCAATGGGGATATATTTAAAAAAGATTGACAAATATGAAAATTATATCTTTAGGATCAAAATCAACTTTCTAACTATGTCTTACTATATTAGGGGCTAGATGGAGTATAAGTTAATAAATTAAAATACACATAGAAATCATGTGGAAATGCTGTGAAGACTCAAAGAAATGACTCAATTATCCAGAAACTTATTATTGTATGCTCTTTTATTATCATTGGGACTTCTTAGTAATTAAGTTAATTCTCATAGTAATTCTCCTAAAATCATTCCAAGTGATTCTCAACGATTGGAAGTAATATTTTATAAGGAGAAATATTATGAGATTATAAGAAAATGATTTAATAACTAAAAAGTCATAATTGTTATGAATATTAATTATGTAGATATCCATTGACTCAAGAAGCTTACTCTCCAAGCCAACAAACTTGTTTCGCAAATTTGTTTTAATTGTTCTCCAAGTTTTACTTGGTCGCCAAGTTTTCATCTGGCTTGTAGTACAAGCCGCTTGGATGTCTACTAATAGAAGCCATGTATAAGCATTGTAGACACACACAACTAAATAAGAATTATTCCCCTCTTTCTCTCTTGAATTTCTCCCTTATTTATCTTACTTTCTTATCCCAGATTTATCTTTATATTAATAACAATAATGACAAGTCAACAGTTTAAAGGGTCAATGTGCAGATTTGCCAACCAACTATTACCCGAGGAGCGTCTGACGCAAATAACTATTAAGGGGACCAAAATTGTCAATCAACAATTACAAAGTGAAAAAAAAAACACAATTTGGAGCAAATTCGCCAACAAACTATTACCCCATCACTATCTTGGTGTCTCCGTCTTCCATTGATTATCACGATTGATGTCGCGACGTCGGCATTTCCAAAGCTTCTATTGTTCTTTGGGTGTTCCACTCACTCTTTTGAACTCATCCAAGTAGTCCACGGCGTTTCGACCGGCACACACCTTACACCCTGGTTCCATCCCTCCGATGTCACAAAAAGAACAGCCGCCGCCACAATGCCTGCTTCCATGGGTCCCATCTATGTTGGTGTTTTCTTTTTCCAACAAGAAGGCTTAAACGCTCTTTTCTCCAGCGTTTCTACCACCGTCCTACGCCAGTGCCTCATATTTTAACTTAATTGTGATAGTTGTTTTTTTTAATAGTTATTTGGTGTTTTTTTTTCACTTTTAATAGTTATTTGTTTTTTTTTCCACTTTTTAATTGCTGATTGGTAATTTTGGTCCCCTCAATAGTTATTTGTGCCAGACGCTCCTCGGGTAATAATTGATTGACAAATCTGCACCTTCACCAATCTTGTGTCTTATTCTGCACTTAAACTTGTCATTACATACTTTTAGATTGTTATCAAATTTTTAGGTGATTAAATCCATTTCTCAATTCCCTTAATTTGTAAGCTAGCCAAGGATTATATACAATAAAATGCAAACTAATTAGATATATTTTCATATTGAGACGGGTAGAGAATTTTAGGTAAAAAGAGACATTAGAGAAGAATCAAATTCCCACTTAGTTTTCTGTTTTAAAAAATATTCGTATGTCGCTCTCTGTATGAGAGTGGAAATGTTTTCTTATATATAAATCAAGAGGGTGTATTTTCATTCCTACAAATGAAGTTAGTTCTTTAAAACTTTAGTTTATCCTATTGTTTAAATGATTATTTATATTTAGAGTTACATATTTAGAAAATAATTGTTAAGCTGTAAGGATTAAATTTGTGAGTTGTAAAAAATAAAACCTAAATTTTAGTTTTTGAAAAAAAAACATTATGTTTAAAATCTTTATTTGATACTCTCTCAAATCCTAAATATAAGACATAATTGATTTTTTTTTTAGAAAGATTAAGGAAGTTAAATAAGTTATTTAATCATATCATATATCATGTATCCTTTGATTATACATCAGTTTGTGTTCTGGTATAGAACACAAATGTCCAGCCAAGGGCTGGTATATTGATCTTGGATGGTTAAGCCTTGCCTGAATATCTATGGAGGAGATAATCAGGATAGCGTGGGATCACCGTACATGACAAAGGGGTGGTGTGTGTGCACCGTGAGACTGTATGTAAATAGTCTAGGTTAGAATGTGTGCACCTTATTACTTGTCCTCTGTATTTATAGAGGTGTACGGTGCGATATCAAGGGCACACCATTAATGGGGCACACGCACACCATTAATGGGGCGAATATTAATGACGCCATTAATGGGGCGTGCCATTAATGGGCGAGTATCTCGGAAGGCCGTTACGATATGGGTGGATCTTGCCTAGCCGAGATTTCCGGATTTCCTCCTATGATTAGCAGATCATGCCTCCTGGCTCCGTTTGGGCCGCGTCATGGACTTGGGGCTTTTGGGCCGGTCCGTAATGTTTGTAACTTGGCCAAAATAATTTTAAAAAAAATGATAAATATAAATATTTTAAAATATTTTAATTAATTTTTTAATATCTCCAAAAAAAATTAACTATGTCTTATATTTATAATCGAAAGAAGTATTATTAGGTATTATTTTAAGGGCGACCATCTATATATTTTTTCCATAAGCCAGTTTGATCGTTAAGACATGACAATTGGATTACTTAATGCCTTTTTTGCCATCACAAGAATTATTTAATATTATTTTTATCCTTAATTAAGAAAATAAATAAAACATGTACTATTAATATGGGCTTCCATCTGTTTTTTTTATACAATTATTATTTTTCTGTATTTTTTCCTGGACATTGCATTTATTTATTGTTATCCTGCTACTGACAATTGTCTGCCACTTGCCAGAAACTTCATTCCCAGTTGGTAATCGCAATTCCACTGGTTTGAAATTTGAATCAAGTAAATCACCTCCCTTTTTCTGCCCTGAATTTTTCAATTCTTATTAATTGTCATATATTGATACAATACGTCGTATATTATCATATTTGCAGTAATAGTTTAATTTTAAAACAATGATAAATGTACACTCAATTAAGTTCTATTTATTCAACTTCAGATAATATATTTTTTATTTTTTATTTGAATTTTTAGGATTTTGATAAAATTATACTACTCTAGACCTATTTATAAGTTCATTTTGATTAAAAAAATTTAATCTTATTTATAAGTCCAGTTTCATATAATAAATGAAATTGTGACAATTTTACCTATATTAATTGTACTTATGAAGATAGAGAGAAAAGAAATAGTTAAAAAATACTCAATCATAAGTGAGAGTAAAGTTAAAAATTTATCCGTAATCATTAAGTTAACTACCTCTCATTGGTATGTAAAATTTGGTCAAAATGGACTTATAAATTAGACTAATAATTTTTTAGTATTTGGAAGAATCATGTGTTTGTTTGGATTAATAGTAGAAGCTACTTTTCCAACATAATTTTGAGAATACAAGTTTATGAGAGGAATTTTATGTCAACTTACGTGATCGTACTTTTCCAATGCCAATACAAACAGCCCCATAATATGTGGGCATTCCCCAAACGTGGATTGATTAATTTGCAATGGCCGAACTCCATACAGTAATATTGCTCTTTTTTGAAAACTTTTGGAGTAAAAATGGACATTGACCCCAGGTTAAAAAGATAAAAGGAAAAAAAAAAAAAAACATTTGACGGGCTTGCTTCCACTGCAAACTCTGAAAGGGGCTGGCCAGATAGGGTTTAGTAGATTAAAATTTAGGGCTCAAAATTAATAATAATATTTATATAAAATAACCAATTTTAAGTTAAATAATCAGGTTAAAAAGATAAAAGGGAAAAAAAATTATGTCTTGGAAGGGGGTCAAACTTAGTGACAACTCAACAAATGATCTGCGTGGACTTAAATGCGAGTGGTGCGCATAGTGCCACATCAATCAAGCTATCGACGACCGACGACCAATCAAATTCAATGAGAATGGAGTTCACAACAAACGCACTACTCTATATGTGCAGTATTTACTTACATGAGGATGAGATTTCAACATTTTTAGAAACTGAAATCTTGCCATGATTTTAGGCAATAATACTCTGTTTTAAGACGATTTTTTAGAGGTTTTGGTCCATTAGCTTTGGCGGGCATAGTCGGCTTGATGGGTCAACGGTCCATCGACTTGGATTCTTTGACTCTGTATATTGCTTTTTGCCTTTGTCCAGGTTCCACTTTACTAACAATTGATTTCCCAGCCATTTCTTTCTCTTTCTTCCTTAAATGCGACGGCTTGATCGAGGACACCCTGTCTTTTCCCATTAAAACATAACTCTCAGCGTGGGCACCGGAGGAAGAAATATCCGTTCGACCTTCCACTCTCTGACCTGCTAGAACGCCATCCCCTGTCAGAATCACCTCACCTTCGAGATCTTCTATCGCCGAAAATCTGGATCCATGACCGGAAGAGTACAAGTTCATCATTTTTTTGCCAAAGGTCCTGAGATTGACGTTGATCTTTGAAATCGTCCGCGAGGTAGACGAGCTTGTTAGTTCTCCCGCCACCCAACATCCAAGGCCCAAAGGAGTCCTCCGCCGTGATTGCCGCGCATTGTTTACCATCACATGATTTGAAGGTTGATCCATGAGTTCACCTCCTCGCGAGAGTCCGACGTGAGCACCCAGAGGACATTTCTCCCTTTATGCCCAAATCTTCCGCAGAAAATAGATTAAGGTAAGGCCTTCATATCAACATTAAAACCCGCAATCACTTTAGGGACGAGTTTCTTTTTAGCTCCAGATCCTTACGAACTTCCCCTTGAATCTTTGTTGTTGAGCCACGAAAATCCCGGGAGCGTATTCATATCAACTTTAAGCGCACGGCCAATCCTATCCCCAAAGAAGGGTTAAGATGTGAGGAATTGGACCCGTGTAGCCACCCGTCCTAAAGGGGGTCAAACTTAGTGACAACTCAACAAATGATCTGCGAACATATTTATATAATTTGATTTCAACATTTTTAGAAACTGAAATCTTGACCAATCAAATTCAATGAGAATGGATGATTTTAGGTATTTACTTATCATGAGACGATTAATACTGTTTTAAGACATATTTATATAATTTGATTAGATTAAGAAAGTTAATTAAACTAATTAAAATGACATGTTTTTTAAAACATTCTAGTTATCTTTCTTAATTCCCTTCTTATTAAGAAAATATTGATAAATGTAGAAACTAAATCTTATATTTAGAATTAAGATCAACTCTCTAAATAAATCTTGTATTAAGCAGGAGAGAGTATCATTCATAACCGAGTGAGCTACCCCCTACTTAAACACACAACCATCAGGATTTGGCTTTGGTGCTTTGCAGTATTTGGTCCGCTGCAAGTCTGCAACACCTTGCACACACTAGTCCTTTTTTTTAAATAAAAAAAAAAATTAGACACTACTAGGTAGTAAAAAGAAAAGGGTTAAAGGCCTAATTTACCATGGAAGTTTTGCTAAGAGAGCGTCCAGCACCCGGAAGTTTTTTGGGTACCAAATTTGCCCGGGAAGTATGAAAAAGGTACCAAATTTGCCCCGGAAGTATGAAAAAGGTAGCAAATTTGCCCATCCGTTAATTTTGACCATTAAGTTTAACGGAGTGTACACGTGACATGCCACCTCATCAACCCAATAAGAGTTAAGTATCATTTTTGCCGGAAGTTTTTTCGAGAGCAAGTTTGCCCGGAAGTTTTCACTAAGGAGCAATTTTATTAGGAAGTTTACAAAACGTATCAATTTTGCCCTTCTTTCCTGCATATTAAATTTGACTATTAAATCGTCAAAGGCCACACATGTCATGCCTTGAAAAGGTCGAACTTGGAGTCGAGAAGGAGATCCTTGAGATATTGAGCTCAAGGCGTAGGAATTTTGTGAAGCCGAACCGGTCACAGGAAGCATCACTTATGATCTAAGCAAATGATCAATCTATACAAACTGCAGGGCCGGCTCGATTAAGCCTGAGGCCCTCTAGGGCCAATTTCAAATTTTTGGCTTATTTTTCAAGCCCGAACCCTGCATGGCTAGGGCTTAATCGGGTCCGGCCCGATTTCCCGGCTCTAGTCCCTGTGACCGGTTTCACAAATTTTGGCCGCCTTGAGCTCAACATGTCAAGGATCTCCTTCTTTGACTCCAAGTTCGACCTTTTCAAGGCATGACATGTGTGGTCTTTGACTGATCTAATAGTCAAATTTAATATTGGGAGAAAGAAAGGCAAAATTGCTCCTAAATGAAAACTTCTGGGGCAAAATTGCTCCTCAATGAAAACTTCCAGGGCAAAAATGATACTTTTGATTGATGAGGTGGCATGCCACGTGTGTACTCAATTAAATGTAACGGTCAAAATTAACAGAGGGGCAAATTTGCTACCTTTTTCATACTTCCGGAGCAAATTTGGTACTCTAAAAACTTCCGGGTGCTGGGCGCTCCCTTAGCAAAACTTCCGTGACAAATTAGGTATTTAACCCAAAAGATAATTCAGGATGCTGAGTGATACTGGAAAAAAATCCTTCATAATCTCGAAAAAATTATTTTAGGATTTTCAAAAAATATTTCAGGGTACATACAGGTATTCAAAGGATGCTTCATAATACTGACGGGTACTTAAAAATATTATTTTAGGATCTTAAAACAATAATTCAGGTACTGACTGCTACTAAAAAGATGCTTTATGATATTTTTTTAAGATCCTAAAATAATTTTTTTTAAAGTGTCAATCAGTATCATGAAGTATCCTTTAAACACCAGTCTGCACCCTAAAATATTTTTTGAAGATCATAAAATAATTTTTCAAGATCATGAAGGATTTTTCAGTACTACTTAATATCCTGAATTATCTTTCTATTACCCAACAGTGCCTAATTTTTTTTTAAAAAAAGGACCTGAGTGTGTGCAAGGCACTGCAACGGACGCAGCAGACCAAATGCTGCAAAGCACCAAAGCCGAATCCCAACCATCAAGAGTATGAATAGTTTACATGCACTCACATTGATTGCCAAGTATTATGGCACAAAAAGCTGCCTCCAATTAGTTGGTTAAAACTGGGAGTAAATCAATGAAAAACTGGGAAATAAATTTTTTACCAAAAAAATAAAAAAAAATAAAAAGAAACTAGGAGCTTCATTACAACAGCGATTGAGGACCTGTTTGGGATAGCATCAGAAGCTGAAAAAAGTCCATCAAAAGCTGAAAAAAGTCCATCAGATGTGAAAATTTGTTTTTTTGGGTATTTGGCAAAGCTTCACTATGTAATGGGCTTTAAGGTCTGAAGCTACTTTTTCTGTGAAGCTACTCCTCCAAGCTTCAACGTCTAAAGTCACTTCTACCATCGCTATCCCAAACACAAATCACATCAAGAAAAATTCAACAGAAAAAAAGCCCATAAGGAAAAGGTCATCAAAAAGAGAAGTCACTTCTACCACCGCTGTTCCAAACAGACCTAAGTTTCACTTTTCCCTTCCAGCGAGCATGAGTTCTTAAATAAGGGAACCGCTTTGTAATATACTAAAAATAGCTTTAATCCCTTCCGCAGATTGTTTTATTTCCAGCACTTTAACGTCTCCTTAGTAAATCTCCATTCCCTAAACCAATCTTTTACATTAACAGAATCATTTAGGGTGTGTTTGGTTGGGGGAAGGGGGAGGGAACATTAACAGAATCATTTAAAAAGCATAGTAACAGCTAGAGAAAAATCCATGAGGAGCCTATAAAAGCCATCGTGATTATCCATTGATTAATCCTTTCATAGATAAAAGAATAATTTGAAGAAGATTGATACCTGTGCGGCTGTGCCCCTGAACACATTGCTTGCGTTTGTCTAAGCTAAGGAATGCTTTGAGCCATATCTCTTTCCTCCAAGACCCTATCCAAACAACCAATTCAAGCCTCAAATGACACTTCACAACAAGTTGGAAATTCAAGAATATTATGACCATCAACAGCTTACTTCCAACATTACTTCTCCAATATCACTTCAATTTTATTTTTCTAAACTAGCTCTAAACTTTCATCCCAGGCTCCCAGCCACAAACTTCAACTGTGATTCGTTTAATTAACCTCCAAATCTGTCAACATGATCCATTAGGCTCCATTCTGGTAAAATTGTGTATAAATATCGATTGACATTTTCCAAGAGCTTCAAGCACTATCTGTCAAACATGATCCATTAGGCTCCATCTTGATTTATTTGCACCGGCTATATTAACCTCCAAATCAATCCAGCAACTCCATTTTCAAGATATGGCAGGTGTTGTACCTCCTTCATGAATTATCAGTCTCCCTAGAAAGACAATAGAAAAATATGACTAATAACAGTAATAAATACATCAATCTAAAATATAAAAAGATGAAGAGAGTCACAATATTCACAATTCATAAATAGTATAACTCATCTTGTACTCTGTGCTGCCTACTGTGATTACTGTTAAATGATCACTCCAAACCTAACCCCAACCAGAAAAAAAATGGAAGGAGGACCGAAAAACACCCTCAACCAAAAGCAGAGAAACAGGGTTAGCAATGTCAGCGATTGCACCTGAACATTTCAGTTACTACTGCTTAGAACCAATTAGATACCAGAACCATTTAAAAAATAGCAACAAAATCTTTAAGCTAAAAGAGGCACAGCTAGTTGATGCAAGGATATTACCAATTTTAATTCCAAATTTTGCTGAAATATTAACTACTCCTTCCAGTCTTAAATATAAGATAGAGTTGACTTTGTTTGGAGAGATTAAGGAAGTTAAATAAGTTACTTAATTATATCATAATATTATGTATCATTAGATTACATATAAGTTTATACGTTAGACCAAAAAGTTTGCAGAAAAAAATTATAAATATAAATATTTTGAGTAATTTAATTAGCTTTCTTAATATCTCCAAAAAAGTCAAATTTGTCTAATATTTAGAACCAGAGGGAGTAACTTCAGGAAAGCGGATGCACCTTTACATTCAGTATCTGTCATAAACCAAGCTAAAGAGTAAAGACCATAGTGCCGCAACCTGGTTAAGTGTATGTATTTTGTATCAATTATAGAGAACATGATAGCCAATATGGCAGAATGCTTTTTTTTTTTTTTTTTTTTTCTAACCTTGGTTCATGAAGCTATTTTTAACCCATTTTTTGGTGGGAAAGCCCTTATCTAGCTCAACCTAATATAAACTTTACTGATACAACAAATGAGACATTCTCATTCATGTCTGTAACAGTTATGGCATACAGTATGGGGATATCTAGTACAAAAATGAACCCGTAAAGGAATGAATACCTAACAGAAGGATGGTTGTGTCAACCAAAAAAACTAACAAACCCCTCAAGTGTCAGGATCCTTTTCAAAGTAAGCCCACAATTTTCAAAGTGAAGGCAAAGAATATATTGGATTTCACTTTGCCTACTCAACTGGTGCCCCATACTACTGCTGAAAGTAGAACGAAAAGGCCACAACAACTAATGAACAGTAATCCAACAGAGACCACAAGGACTGGCCTTCATCAAAGCAAGTTAAATACAACGCCAAAGGTTGAGTTCCCACTCTACACACTTTTATTACAGAATTCTGATGGACAATAGGGAATCAGTGGCAAGTTGCAATGACTAAGTATAAATTCTACTTCATCCACTGAAAATATGAAAGAACTCAAAGGCTTAAAAGAGATTAATCAAACATTGACTTTGATATCCTCACCTTTCACTTCAGTTGTTAGCTCATAAATTTTTTTAACTTGAATTGTCATAGGATCTTGGGCAAGTTACGAAACTCAATTATAACAAAGTCATGGACCTCCTGGTAAAATGAATTGTGTCAAACAAAAGTATAATCCATCCGAAGCACCAAAAACTTGGAAAATTTCTAATCTAACATGACTTACCTGACTATAGATCCTATTATTAAGGTCCAATTGTACACAGACTTTTCAAACATTGTCACTGCAATCACACATCAATAAATTTGTGGATGATCTAGTTCCTGCACTTTCAAAAGTCAGAAACAAATTTCCAAACCTGAAAGCTATGAAATCAAGTGATTGCAACAATATTATAGTACAAGATGACTGAAAGAATTGACCATATTTGCAGAAGCATAGTATGATAGTAATATCGAAGGACATATCTTAGTCAATAATACCAAAGCAGGAAAAAAAAAAAAAAAAAAAACCAGGACTACAGTTATAAATTCGAGAACTAATCATTACTGTATAGTGTATACATTCACTTCCTAACTACACATATATATGGTGCTTGCCATTCAACTTAATGCTTCAGCCAATGGTTCAATTTCCTATTTATGCTCAGTACATTGTCACCCTGTAAGCCTATTACAAATAAAGATCCCTTGGCATAGTAAAAGCAGAATCTTGCATTTGAGTTAAGCCAAAAAAACCCACTTCATGAGCAATTGGGTACTTCTCAATCTTTATACCAAACAATAATCATACAAAAGGCTTTAAAACCAGCGCCTACAGACGAATTGCTCTTATTCTCGCTCAAGCTCTTGATAAAACTTCAAAGCACCAAGCATGGATCCCTGCAAGACTCTTACTCGATCCACCAATTCGTTAAATAAACTTAAAAAACGCTTCGTATTTCCATTTTCCCTTTCACACCTATCCATTTTTTTCTTAATATCCTTCAATATGTCCTTACATTCATCAACCATTTCCAGGTACTCAAGTATACGACCGTGATAGGACTTGTTGCCATATGGATCTTTCTCCAATATCTCTTCAAATCCAATCTTCACGAGCTCCAACTCTTCACTACAACTACAGATATGGGACTTCAATTCCAGCCAAGCTTGATCATCAGGTTTCATTTTGGTAAAATCGTACACTACTGGAATTTTCTCCTTGAGCTTCAAGTACCGCACGGAGTATCCATGGAATGGTTTGCGAGCAGGCCCAATTAACTCCTCCATTTCTCTCTCCTCAACCATCGATTCGTGGACGGAAGCCACAGGAGACGACTCAATACACTTGGAAATCAATGCATTCCGATAAAATCCATTTAAGAACAACGCCGATACAGCGGTTAAAGTGGCATAGGAGGCGATTTTGGGGAAAGAGTCGAAAAATTGGTTTACAGGGTTTTGAGTAAATTGGGAATTGGGCCAAGACGAGTCAGATGAAGCTCTAACGGAGGTAGATGGAAGGGACACAGGAGGTGAGAGAAATTTGGAAGAGACGATTCTTCGTAGCGATGGACAATAGTAATCAACTGAGGAACCACGCGGTTGGTGACCGTGGTGAAGACGAGCGAGGGTTTCCATCGTCGGCTGTGGCTTCGCCTGCGCTTGTGCGAAGAAGACGACGACCAAGAGAAACTCAAAAGAGCTTCGATCGAAGCTGAGTAGCTGACGACCACAACCAATTCTTTCGGGGTTAAACCGGAGATGACAAATACTGTTCGATTCGGTCGCGGTGAAAATTGAAAAATACAGCGACTGAGCGTTAAGGCGATAAGAACACCCAAATGGATCGAACTTGTTTGAGATATGAAAAAGTCTGATTGGTAAAAGTTTAATTGAGTAAAAATTAGATTGGGAAATGGTTGCATAAATAATTTTTATGAAATTGAAACTTATTTAGAATGATTTATCGATAAATGACTTTTAAGATAATTATAAGAGAAAAATTAAAATTACTAAAAATATTTTTTAAAAAAATGTTAAATTACAAAATTTGGCAATGTTAAAATACTTTGATTAAATAAGTATTAAATAAGTAACTAGGGAATTAGACCCGATACAATTTGAGATCTAATTGTGTTACGAATCTGATTCAAATAAGCCATAAGTTCAAGGGGTTTAAACTTCTCATGTTGCATGAGAAGAAGAAAATTTCTACACACATAAAATAGTGAAACCCACATATATATATAATGCTAATTATATATATATATGGTCCCACCATTTTATGTGTGTGTAACATCGAAAACACTTCTCCTACAACATGAGAAGTGTTTTTCCCTAAGTTCAATTTCAAATAAGGCCGATTGGTCAAAGTCAGAAAATGAAGTTTTACAAATAATCTCCTTTTTACCCATAAGCTTGATGGGTTGGAGTTTTCATCCAAACAAAAAATTTGAAGAAAAAGTCATAAGCTCAATTGAAATAGTACATAAGCTCCAAAAGCTCCTCAAATAAGCTGTACCAAATAAGCTCGATCGTGTGATGTTCAATTTGGACAGAAAAACATATGCATTTAGAATCACGGTAAATCAGTCGCTCAATTTGTTTGATGGTTTTTTTAATATATATATATAAACACACATTTATGAAAAAAATTAGATGAGCTCAACTCACTAGGTCTCTAAGGCATGTCTCCAAAAATATTTTTTTATTGAGAGGTTTTTATATATGGCCCACCACAATATTTTTCAAATATGTGAGATTTGACCTTACATAGAGATTTTGAGTCAAACTTACAATCTTATATGAGTCAACCCCTAACCAACAGACTAATTTTTGTTGGTATTTGTAGATGACCCTTCTTAATCAATTCATTCATTTTATCTGCTGATTGTCTCTTTACCATGTTAAAATTAGGGTATTAGGCTTGGAGTAATAAATAAATGCAATGACTTTTTTTAAAGGGAAAATCTTATTAAAAAATCATTTAAAATAGGGGAAAAAACAAATAAACGAGTCAAATATCACAAATATGAAGTCAGACTTGAAGGAAGAATTTAGGATTAACAAGTGTTTTTGAATAATCAATCTACCCTTTAATTATTTGGGGAATTCAAGTTGTCAATATAGATGTTGAAGTTGTTAATTATGACTCATAAGTTGTTATTCTCTATACATAAGTAGTTAATGATGACTGATAGCATTTAAGGAGCTGAAATTGTCAGTGGGCCTGTTTGGGTTGGCGGTAGGAGCGGTGACTTAAAAAGCCATCTGCCTCTGAAAAAAGCTCGGTAGGAAAAAAGTCAAGTTATAGATAATAATTTGTGTTTGGATTGATGGTGGTAGAAGTGGCGGGGCCCACGTCAAAAAGCTGAGAGCGTTATGGAAAAAGCTGGATTCTAGAGCTTTTTTTTAACTCACAGCTTTTTGAGCTTTTTTGACTTAAAGTTAAGCAAAAGCAATGAGCAATCCAAACAGACTTTTTTCTCACTGGGTCAGTGGCTTAAAAGCCACTGAAATTTTTACATACCAACGCTGAAAAATAAGTTACTCCAAACTGGCCTAATGTAATTATTGAAGTTATTGATTGTGATTCTTAAATTGTTATTCTTTATATCTAAGTAGTCAATGATGCCTAAATGTGTCCTTTCAAAATATTATCTACAAGGCTTTTAGTATGTTGGGAGCTCAAGCTGTCAACATTGATATTAAAGCTGTTAATTATGATTTTTAAGTTGTTATTCTCTGTATCTAAGTAATCAAAATAATGTGTAATAACTTGGAAACATTTGCTAATTCCAAATTTCTTCCTCATGTTTGCTTGAGACTTGTGATATTAGACTCCCTTATTTGTGTTTTCCTTATCTTAAATGAATTTTAATGAGATTTTACGTTTTTTTTTTTTAAAACGTAATATGTGTAATAATTGTAAGTGTTGTGTTAGGGGGAGTTATTGTTTATCGTTGGCCTCTATGGTAGAATCAATCGGGGCTTGAGAGGCGATGGTTTACCCTGTGGCGGATGTCAGCAATGACAGATTGACTATTTTGAAAACATTTTCTAATTCTATATTCCTCCCTCATGTGTGACTTGACTTGAGATTTGAAATATTAGACTCCCTTATTTGTCTTTTTCTTGTTTTAAACGACTTTTAATGAGATTTTACATTAAAAAAATAATAATCAAAAGGTTATACACAGATCGCTGAAATAGACAATTGATAATCAAATACTATCTCTTTGGAGAGCACACTACGATGAAAGACTTGTATGGTTTGAAACAAGGGGGAGTTATTGTTTAGCTATGGTAGAATCATCGGGGCTTGAGAGGCGATGGTTTACCCTGTGGCGGATGTCAGCAATGACAGATTGAACATTTGAAAACATTTTCTAATTCTATATTCCTCTCTCATGTCTGACTTGACTTGAGATTTGAAATATTAGACTCCCTTATTTGTCTTTTTCTTGTTTTAAACGACTTTTAATGAGATTTTACATTAAAAAAATAAAAAAATAATAATCAAAAGGTTATACACAGATCGCTGAAATAGACAATTGATAATCAAATACTATCTCCACACGACAAGCTCATAAGTCAGGGATTGCACAGTGGTATGACTGCTTTTTCTCAATGCTTAGATTATTGCAATTTATTACAAATACCACAGAAAGGTCCAGAATTTACATGGTCTAACAATCTCAAGGGGAATGACTTTATTCTAGAAAAGATTAATAGCGCATTTGTGACTTTGAAGTGGCTTGATGATTTTTCAGCTTCTATTGTAAACACTTTGATAATTGCAGGTTCAGATCATAGTCCCATCCTTTTTTGTCAAAGTGAAGATTTTAAAAAGTCTAAATTCAGAAAGTTTGAAGAGTTTTGGTTTAAATATAGGGAATGTGACCAAATAATCAGATAATGTTCTTGCACTGCAAGATTACCAGGACCCTTTCTGATCTTGTTTCCTGGAACAAGACATCTATTGGAAATTTTATTTATAGAATTCAACAAGCTGAGGCAAATTTCGAGTTCCATCTCTCTCTGTGAACAAGTCTCTATGTAATCTGGAATTTCTGTATGATTGTGAGAACAGTTTTTGGTCACAAAGGACAAAGCTAAAATGGTTGTCTGAGGAGGAAAGGAACACAATTTTTTTTCATGCTGCTGTCTTCAAAAAGAAATCTGCCAATCAAATCACAAGCATAAAAAGACAGGTTGAGACATGGACAAGTAACTCGGATGAAATCACTTCACTAGCTTTTAAGTTTTAACCATTTTCAACAGGTTTTTAATTCATCTCATCATCTTACAGCTACTGATCTTCTGTTGGCTTATGAGTCCATTGATATTACTTCTCTGTCAGTGGAAGATTTCCAGAGTTTTTTTGAATAAAAGATGCAGTTTTTTCATTGACGAAGAATAGTCCTCTTGGACCTGATGGTATTCATGTTAGGTTTTATCAAAAATATTGGGAGATTGTGAAATTTAATCTAATGGAGATGATTCATTCATTATGGGAAACAAAATTTATTCTCAAATCTTTGAACAAGACTAACATAATTCTTATTCCAAAGTCAGACAGTGTTCAAATTTTTAAGGATCTTTGGTCAATTAGTCTGTGGAATGTTGTGTATAAAATCATCTCAAAAGTTCTGGGCATATGTATGAAGACTGTTGGGGAATTATATTGCTCCCTTCCAGTGTGCTTCTTTAAAAGGAAGAGTCATCTCTGATAACATTCTCTTTCGGCAGCATAATTAATGAATTAAAATCGCATGGTCAAAACAGGGAGAAGGAAACTTTACTATTAGAAAAAAAAGCTTTTAAGATCGGTTGAAATTGATTTTTTAAACCAAGTTTAGGTTCGGCCTTATATCAACGTTTAAAAAGTTTGTTCTTATTAAGACCGGACATAAGATCGGTCTTAAAAGTTACTTATCTAGATCGATTGGTTAGATGATCGGTGTTAAAAAGTTTTCATTTATAATATAAAAAAATACTCACTTTTTAGACTAGGTAATTTCATACCTGCTCTAAAAAGTGGGTTTTTTTTTATATATAAAAAAAATGTATGATTTATTGTGTTTTACAAAAAGCTTGTTGGATATTATTATATCTAAAAGCTGTATTATACAATATAAATTATGCAGATGGCCTTAAAATTACAAATGCAATGGATGTAAAAGAATAATTTTAACTAATAACCATGAATCTAAGTATTGTGAGATAATTACTGAATCTTAATTTTAACATTTTTTTTTTTTTTTAAGTTTGATTTTTTTAATCTACTTACGAAAAATAACTTCTAAAACCCTATTTTGTGGTTTCCCAGATAGTCAAAAAGCCTTACTCGTAAACTCAAAAGATGACCCTGAATGGGCCATAGTCTCACCTTCAAGATCCTCAAGTAATCCTCAACTTTATCAAAACTAAATAAAAAGATAAGTCTACTCCGATCCATTTCATGCCCTTTAACTGAAAAACTGTCACTATTAGGAACAGTAATTTTAAGTATATATAATAATAAGTATATGGTGAGGAAGCAAGTAGAATATTTAGAAGCCATTCACATAGATGGTAAGGAACGGGTCCAAATCTTAAAAGGACGAGGGTTCGATTCCCTTTCATTAGTTGTGAAGTCTTCCTTTGGTAGGCGATCTCGTAAATCACTGTAAGTGCTCAAAGAGCCCCGAGGCCGTGCCCTAGCCTTGGTGGGGGACCGGTGCCGAACCCACCTAAAAGAAAATATATCAAAAAAAAAAGTAGAATATTTAGAAGGTACAGCATAGACTTCTTGTTCAGCTTTCAGTTTTTAATTTTTTAGGTATGATATAAATGTTCTAATTATAGGACAACTTTTGAGGAATTAAAGATAGGGATTAAATTACTTAATTTTACTTTTTTTTTAGAAAAAAACCCTTATATAAATCTTGCACTTCAATTACTTTGTTAATTTCACATAATCTCTCATTTATATCAATAGGAGCATTTTATAAAGAAATTAACAAAAATTAAAATATTGTCCTATAATTATGACCAAAATAAACTCTCAAATGAAAGTACAATATATCAAAATTAAATGAATTTCAGATTATACATTATATTCAGGGTCCATTTCATGGTGACTGACTTTCGGCTCCACCCTTACCCACCGGGCATGGCTTCTATATAAAATATGCCTATACTATACATAAAAACAAATTAAACTAAAATATTGGTCTAGACCCCAATTTATAAATTTTATAATGAAGTGTCAAGCTGAGCTGGATCTGCTTGTAGTTTGTACTTTGCTTTCAGCCCTCCCCAAAGAGAGCCAATCATATCTTCACGGTTTGGTTTTCTTTTTCAATTACATATCGGATTTGTTTCAATTATTTACAATATGTAGTATTGAATATGTATGTGCACACAGTTTTTTATTCAGTCCTCCATATGTCAATTAATTTGATTTAGCTCCCGTGTCTACTTCTTCTTTTTTCTATATCAAAAGGATATTATTTTATAAAGATATTGGAAAAAATAATTATGATATAATAATCTAAAGGAAAAAAGACAAAAGAAAAAAAAAATCTACCATGGTGGATTTATTATTTTTATTTTTTCTTCATTGCCACATTGGATGAGACTGAGCTGAGTCATCCTCCATATCAGTCTAAAAAGTCAAACTAATGGTCAATGTGTATTTTTGTCCCATTTTTATAATGACATAATCACTTTTGCATCTAAAAAAACACTTTGTGTTAGACACTTTTTTAAACAAACCACATGTGTATTTCTACACCTTAACCATTAAAACTAAAAGCGTAAAATTAAAAATTGAATATGATTATATAATATATGGATTGTTAAGTTTTTCACACCTTTTTCACATCTAAAACACTTTTTTAAACAAACCACATGTGTATTTCTACACCTTAACCATTAAAACTAAAAGCGTAAAATTAAAAATTGAATATGATTATATAATATATGGATTACAAGCTTAAGTTTTTCACACCTCTACTTGAGACATATTTTTTCAATTTCTAAGATATATGTTTTATCAAGCAAAGGTCATTTAATAATCTGATAAGAATATTCAGAACAAGGTTGCTCGAGTAAGGAATTTTGTATGCTCGAGAGAATCGAATGCAAGGCGAGCAAGCCTAAAAGGTTGCTCAAGCAAAGTCGAGCACCGCACTCTCATGACCCTTGCTCGAGCAAGGAACAAATGTTTGCTCGAGCAACAACAGATGCCACATGCTTTCGCCTCCGTTGCTTTGCTCGAGCAAGAAAAATGTTTGCTCGAGCAACAAGAACTCACAACCAATCCCAACAGCTTGCCCGAGCATGAATTGATTCATGCTCGAGCACCATGCTCGAGCGTAGAAAGTTTGCTTGAGCATCAACGACTCTGATGTGCTTTTACCTGACTCAAGCAAAGCTTGCCCGAGCATGATAAAATTATGCTCGAGCACTATGCTCGAGCGAGGACATTTGCTTGCTCGAGCATCAGCGACATAAAGCATTTTTCTCGAGCAATCTAAAGAAGCTTGCTCGAGCATGCCTGGATTGTTGCTCGAGCATGTCAGTTTTCAAATCACCGAGAATCATGAATCATCGAATGAACTTTTATTTCTTCGATTATTACTTATTGCAATTATCAAATGCTTTTAACCAATTTGCTCATGACCATTATTTAGACATGAATTACCAACAGATTTGAATAAAGCAAAATCGTTTTCGAAGCATTAAATGCGGCTACCTAAAACGGTGATAAACACGTAAACCAACTCTGATAGAAGTAAAGCTACTCTGATATTCCGTCTATGCATTAAATACCATTTCACAATGGGAAGAACAAAAGGAATGAGAGAGAATGTCAACTCTTCAAATTCCAGCTGGAATATTCAAATGGGCGAAACTCTTGACGAACGCTTGATCTATCTAATGGACATATTCAAGAGACTCAACGGCTATTTCATAAGCTTAATCAACGGTTATTAATTATAACATCTATAAATAACCGAAACATTGAATTCGCCAACTACCGAAATGTCAGGCAATTAATTCGAGTTAACATTATTCGCCGTTTCAACTGTTTAATACTTTATCTACTCGTGAGGAGTTCTTAAACATTTACTTCATTATCGGTTGAATCTTAAGGTTGTATCAATTACAACTTGTAAGGGGAAAGGAAAGTGGAGGATCATCCTTCACCGGACGTAGGTCAACTTTGTGTCTATTTCTCTATCTTATCTCTCTTGCTCTTGTTTTATTTGTCTCAGTGCGAGTATCCTGAAAGAATTTTGAGATATAAGTGATTTTCCATCTTCAATATTTTTTCCTAAGCATATGTTTCTATCGAAAACTAACTTTTGCTAAACCCAACTCCGTTTATCTACTTAATACCCAAACCACGATTTCAAAAAAAAATTTTTACAAGCCAAGATAAAGTTTTCAAAATCAAAATATATGCGTTAAATCATAATATTGACTCATTATTTTGACAAAAATGCCCCTTTAAAATAAATATTACTACTTATCATGTAATCTTTGGCAAAAAAGTAATCACTTAATTACATATCTTTATTCAATTTTTTTAAAATAAAACTAGTATATATTTTTATATTTTTGTCATACTTTTAAAATTATCATATTATAAAGTTAATTAATTTTATCATTATAAATTTTAATTTTTCGATAAAATTTAAATTTTTAATCTTTTTTATTTATTAAACTTACAAGTGATTTTTAAATACGCATGATGATATTTTGCAATAATACATACATACATATATTCAACTAAGTTATATAATTATAAAATAATATTATTATGGGATTCACATATTAATTATCTTATAATTTAAAATTTTTAAGAATATTTCATTCAACATATATTCTTAAAAATAATTACTCAAATTTTGAACAAGTTAATAATATTTAGCACATACATAGATTACTAAAACTTATTCTAAATTAAATTTATTAAAAATATTAAATCGATCATTAATGAACATTAATATTAAAAGATAAATTAGGGAATTGGTATAATGAGAGGTAAATTAGTAAACAACATTTATTTTAATATGGTTTTTAATTTAAAAATATACATGAAGAATCTTTTAGAATATTCTTTAACGGTGTTAATGATTTGGACTAAAAAGTGTATGTTTTCAAAAATAGACATGTGTAATTAAAGTGAAACAAACACCCATAAGAATGGTGGTTAGAATATATCATAAATTATAATAATTATTCTTCAAAAACTAAGGCAAACAAAAGTCTGCTAAAGAAATGTAGCTAAGGCCTGGTGGGTAGTGAACCGGTGCCAGGTCTTAACAAAGCCTCCACCCACCTTCCAAACAAAAAATGTCCAAAACCAGTCTCATTTCTCACTTTCTTTATTCTTCATTTCTGGCTTCAACTTTCTGTGCGCAAAAGTTCTTCACTCCCAATTATATAATGCCCCCTCCCAAATCTTCTTCTACACTCTACCCTCCAAACCCTTTCAAAACCACCTTCATCTTCCCCTTCCCATGGCTTCTTCTTCTTCTTCGCCCCTTGTAATTTCCCCAAGAAAGCTTCGCTCTGATGTCTATTCCTACTCATATCATGAAGATTCCAACACGCCATTGGTGATCAACGTCGTAGCTTCTCTGATTGAGAGGAGCATGGCAAGAACCGAGAGGATCGTCAAGAATTGTTCGTGGGCTTTGCGTAAATCAATTGGCACTAGTGTTTTCGATTGCAGAGAGATCCCAGATTTGAGTATCCAGTCCTATTTAGAGAGAATTTCCCGATACACTCGTGCTGGCCCTTCCGTCTATGTCGTCGCTTATGTCTACATCGATCGGTTTTGCCAGAACAATCCTGGGTTCCGAATCTATTCAAGAAATGTTCACAGGCTTCTCATTACAACTATCATGGTGGCTTCTAAGTATGTCGAAGACATGTGAGTTCTCTCTTTTCATAGCTTTGTTTCGCTTTGTAATTTCTACGAACACCTTAAATGCAACAACTTAGGGACTGCTTTTTAGCTTAAATTCAACTCCTGATTGTGAAATTTGGATATGGGTTCATTAACTGCACTCAATTTGTTAATTTCACCTTCTTGTTTTTTTTCCTGATCTTCATTTCTTGGTGATTTGTAAAGAGTAACGATAAGCTCCATGCTTTAACATATTACTACGAATTTCATACGGGGTTTGTTAAATAGAGACAAAAACTTTATTTTCATTTCAATCTCAAACCACTGACACAACTTGGTAACAGCTAAGAGAAGGTACAATTTCAAATTGTTTGGTAACTCCTATATTTCTGGTTCATGATGTTAACGTGGATGACAGTGTGTCTTTTTCTTCCTCCAACTGTCCCCACTTTCTTGGATTAAAAAACTGGGCATGTTGTACTAAAAACATGTGGTCTGATTTTACAGGAATTACAGAAATTCATATTTTGCAAGAGTCGGTGGGTTGACAACAAAAGAATTGAACGACTTGGAGGTGGAGTTTCTGTTCATGATGGGTTTCAAGCTGCATGTGAATGTGAGTGTGTTTGAGAGCTATTGCTGCCATTTGGAGAGGGAAGTGAGCATTGGAGGAGGTTATCACATAGAGAGGACTCTGAGATGTGCAGAAGAAATCAAAACAAGGCACAGAGAAGAAAGGGGTTACACTCAGATTGCTCGTGTAATGTTGTGAGATGAAAATCTTCTGAAGTAGTTCAATCATACAAGAATGCCATTGGATGAGCCACAGTGAAAGGTAAATCAAACAGTGTCGAGTCAAAGGCTAGAGAAAGATTGAAGAGAGTACTCATCAAAGTTATTGAGCAAGACCTTCTGGGCAATAATTTATCCAAAGATTTGGTTGTCTCAACAAAACGGCGGCTTCTGTTGTTGTTGGGTCTCTTTCTTTTCTGCTTGCAATGCAAAGAGCAAAGGCAGAGTTTATTTGTACAGATGAACCAGGGAAAGAGACTAATTCTTTGTTGCTGCAGCAGCATAACAACACAAGAAACTCATGACATGTCTATTTCTCTTCTTGCAACACCGTGTTGCTGTAACAATAAGATAGAATTCTTGTGAAAGAGGTTTATTTAGAAGCTGAGAGTTTGGAATATGATGTATAATTCGGAGTTTTATACATTGATAGACATGATTGTATATAATATATTTAAGGAGTAATTAATAGAAAAGAGATTTTTTTTTTTTTTTTTTAATAAGTTGACCGTGCAAAATGAATGGAAGGTATGAGTTTGTTTTCTTGGCCAGAACATAGAAGTAGAATGTTTTTCTGTGATGATTTTCTCAGATTTTAATTCTGACAAAATGTATTCATTTTGGCTCCCTCTCAATTTGTCCTCCTCAAGCTGTGAGGATCAACTTTGATTTTCATTTAATAAAAGTAATTTAATGATTTGATCTAAAACCTTCATCTTCACAAATAATCTTTAATTTGAAATAGTTATCTTTTGGGAAAATGATGTTAAAATATAGTATGAAATGTTAAAACCCCAAAAACGTCTGTTAAAATTTTGAAAGGACTTAAAAGGTCAAATTGAGATTTGAAAATGTTGGTGAATTTACTATTTTACTCTCAATTTTAAAATAAATAAAAAAAAAAAGAAAAATGGCTCTCACCGAAGGACCACTAGGGCCAGCCACCGTACAGATGCAACTGCCAGCAGCCCGGGATCCGATGTTTTTTTTTTTTTTTTTTTTGGGGGGTAGGGGGGTTGAATATATATATATATTGATTGAATAAAGGTGTGAGGGTGGGGTTTGAACCCAACCCACCTTCATATTGAAGGGGCTAGGTGGCCACTAGCTCCTTTGATGTATATCAGTGTATATATATATAATAGGATTCACAAGATTGAATAAAATCTAAGCACTATGAACAAAATTTATAATGAGAATAATAAGTTTATTAATGGGATTTACAAATTCAATAATGAATTTAACAAGTTCATTCGTTAGAGTGAAAATATGTCAGTCTGAGTTCACTAACATGTGAGCACTATGAATAAAAGTCATAATGAGATTAACAAGTTCATAAATAGTATTCATAATAATTGTAATGAGATTCATAAGTGTTTCTTAATAGAATTTTTTTTAAGAAGAATATATATTTATTAATACATATATATAGCAAAGGAGCCAGCCTTAGAAATATCTCACACCTTCATTCAATCTTTTTCTTTAAAAAAAAAAAAAAAAAATCCAACACAACCCCCCCCCCCCCCAAAGAAAAAAGAAAAAACCGTCGGATCCCGCAAAAGCGTGATGGTTGTAGCTATCCAGGTTAGAGCTCTAGTGGCTAGCCAGTAGTGGTCCTCTAGCGATAGTCATTTTTCTTTTTATTTATTTATTTGAAAACTGTGGACAAAATAATAAATTCACCTAACATTTTTAAATCTCTATTTGATTCCTATTACCTTTAAATCCTTTCAAAATTTTAATAGATGTTTTAGGGTTTTAGTATTTCATATGGTTTTTCAACATCATTTTCCGAGGGCCAAACAAGCCATCCCCGTTTTCTTTTCTTTCGTTTTTTAAATGTAAACAAGTGTTTTATTGTCAATAATGATTCATTGGTCATAAATGAATATTGTTTTTTTTTTTTTTTTTTTTTTTGCAATTGATTGACTATGTGTTGTCTGAAATTATGAGAATTTATGACTCTTTTTCATGTGAAGAAAATCAGCTAAAATCAAGGCTTGATTTATGGACACAAATTATACTTAACAATTTAAACTTCATGGGAAAAATAAGTTATCATTGCGGCTCCCAAATTATTATTATTATTATTTTTTGCTCAACACTTCAAATTTGGTTAACTTTTTAGGCACATATGAGCCGAACAATTAACTTTACTTTTTCCATATACTAATTAATGGATTGTCTTACATGTGGTGGATAATAATTAACCCACCACCACTACCTGGCGTGCGGAGGCTAACAACAATTTACCATAAAGAAGACACTTACCAAGCAATTGACAGCAAGAGATGGAGTTAACACCATGTGGATGGTGAATAAGAGAGGAGAAGATGTAGGGAGGACGAGCAAAAGGGCGTATTAGTAAAATCAACAAATTTTGAAATCCCTATTAGGCCTCTTGGCCTTATAAGAGATTTGTTTAAAGTGTAGGCCTGATTTGGATTTATATATTTTAGCTGGATTTAATTGAGATTTCCACTTTTGAATTTAATACTGAAAATATATTTTTAATATCTAAAATTTTAGTTCGAATATTACAGAGTGAGTATCGGTCCTTTTGACATAATATATAAACATATTATTACACCTGGTAGAAATGTAATTCTTAATATATATATATATATATATATTTATTTATCATCAGGTTGGGATTTTCAAAATTTTCATTTATCTTGATTCTATTAGTCTATTAAAAGGGAAATCCAGTGTGTATATATATATTTTTTCATACGCACGGGTTATTAAATGTGGGATCAATCCTCGCTGGGGAATATATAGTTAACTTGTAGCTTCACAAAAATTACAACATATTTTTTTTTAAAAAAATAAATTTTATTTAAATAAAATCATTAAAGGATGTATAAGTCACTGGTTTGAATATTGAATTTGTGGAACCTTTATAAGTGAAACATCCTTTTCATTGGTTGGACCAACTGAAGAGGCTCCATCAGTGTTTTAAATCTGTTTTTTAAAATTCGTTTGAAAATACAATATTTAAATCTGGTTATATTTGAATTATTTTGTAGAATGAAAAAGGAAATTTCTCCTTTACTAAAAAACAAAAAAAGAAAAGAAAAAGATCAGGAGCCTCTCTCTCTTTTCTTTTTCCTCCTCTTATCAAGTCCAGCTAAGCTTAATAAAGACCAAATATATACCTTAATAATTGTATCTTAATTGAAAATTCATATATTGCTTAATTCAATACAATATGGAAGGTGTAATATATCTTGACAAATTAATTGATAAATCTTTCAACAAAAATATAAATTTTAAATTAACATGAAAGCCAAAAAGAAAAAACAAAGTAAGAGAAAGAAGAAAAAAATCATGAGGTTGATTTCATTAATTTAGAAAGAAAGCATGAGGTTTTTTTCTTCGAAAGAAAGCATGAGGGTGACTCACTGCATTATCATTGTTAAGATGAACAAATAAATAAAAGTAGTGATTTGGTGACTTTTTAAGGCTCCTTGAGCCAAGCTTTAGATCAAAGCTTTGATCTTTGCCAACGGGAGAATTTTTAAGGAGACGGATATAAAGTCGGTTCACCACCCGCCGGGTTTAAAAGGTCGCTTTAACACTGAAAGCCTTGATGTGGCAACTACTAAGGGAAAAAAAGTGGGAAAGTCCAACGGGGATGGAATTCATGAATAGCCTCCACTTCCCGGAAAGTCCACCGATAATATGTCTTCACCTTTGTGCATAATGGGCTCTCGAAGGACACCGGGCCTGTTGGGTAAATGGGAATCACCCATCATAAATCATTAGCTTCATTTGGTTGGCTTACCTCTCCTTTCGCCAACAATTGGCGGCAAATCACGTGAGGGAGGGGCCTGCCGCTCATTAAAACCTTTTTTCTTCGAAAACATCCATTCCTCCCAAATGGGTGCACCAAGAACCCCCACATCCGACAGGTCCATATTCTAGGGTGACTCACTATCACGATCCATACTAAAAAGCCAAAAGAAAAAACAAAGTAAGAGAAGGAAGAAAAAAATCATGAGATTGATTTCATTAATTTAAAAAATAAAGCATGAGGTTGACTCAGTGCATTATCATTGTTATGATGAATAAATAAATAAAAGTAGTGATTTGGTGACTTTTTTGGATTTATGATGGGCCAACCTTTCCTCCTGGGCGAAACCAAACACTACACGTCACCCTCCATTTTCATTTTGTATTTGGAGTTTGAATTTCTTTAATTGCTTTCTTATTGGGCGGGAGAAAATTTCCAATAATTTGTAAAGTTAAGATGTAAATCTATCTTGAAAGCTTTGCATTAATAAGAAATGTTCGCCTTAAAAGTTTTTTCGAGGTTCAATATCACATTGGAGGTTTAAAAACATAACAATATTACCCTATTCCGTTAAAAAATAAATGTTGACCGTTAAAAGTTGACTTTGACTGTTATTATTATTATTTTTTAATGAAAATGAGTAATATTGCTCTATTTTAACACTTTCAGGGTAAAAATTAAACCTAAAAAAACTTTGACGGGTAATATTACTTCTTAGCGAAAATTTTTAGGACAAATTTACACCTTAACCTTAATTAATAAGGTTTACAAGTTACAAAGAAATATAGAATATAAACATCTATTTACGAAAAGCCGACATGACAAATGATAAATAATCCTAGTACTAATATTTAGAGTAAAGCGAGTATTTCCTTCTAAGTAATGTTAAGTCCACTAGGAATGTGGATGAAGTATTTGTTGACATAATAGATGACTAGTTGATACTTATGATCAATCTATTGGAGCTAAGAGTTCTGGATCTAAAACAGATCAGCACGAAGAAATTTGTAGAGAAAACTTGTGCTGGGGACAGCCTGATTTTGCCACATAAATTCATTAAGAGGAGAGCCCTTATGACAAACGATATCGTGACAATAACGATTTCCAAATTTCTTGTTCTTGCGCAACATAAGGTGCCTGTGTGGTCGATTGTTGTCAAATTTGTGAGTTGACTCTCTGAGTTTACCATTTTTACGTTTTTAACTTACAAAAACAAATTGAGTCAATGGTGCTAGTTATAAATTCGGTTAAACTCTCGAGTTTATACATTGGATTTACCGTTTTTACATTTTAAGCTTACAAAACCGCATTAATTTACTCTAATACTCGTGTAAACTTTTTTTATTTGATCATACTCAACGACTTTATGTAGAAATTTTATAATTTTTTTTATATTAAATATGATAAATGTTGATGAAATTAATTTAAATTATTTGGATTTAAAATATATTTAAATCAAATTGTTGTCATTTTTATATTTTAATTATTTAATTATACACTATTAATACCTATTTAATAATAAAAGTAAGCTTTTATGAGTTTACGATTCGAGTTCATGATATGAGTTTGCGTAACTGTTGTGAGGTTGCTTAAACTCGCGAGTTTGACAACCTTAGGTACCTATACTTTCCTTCAATTTTTAATCTGGTATAGGTGTGTTTTGTCTCCATATTAAATCTTTTAAATTTACTTGTTTGACACCGTTAGTCCCTATGACTTTACTCTGTTAGTATTAATTGTTAGCCCTTGCATAGAAGCTAATTATGTTAACAAAATAAAATTAAAGGTTTTACTAAGGAGAGAAAAACACACAAGTGGTAAATCAAAAATTGAAGTAAATTATAGTTACCTCAGAAAGAATTTTTCCTTGTTAGTTCATAAAACTTGTGCCTGCCATCCTTATACAAGGGTCATGGTAATTTTCGTTGTATTCTTCTAATTATTTCATAGGATATTCCTGAAGGGACTTGTTAGTTTACAAGATATACATATGTATAATATGTAAGATTCAATTAAAATTATAAATTAAATTGGATGTGTAAAACTAACTTAAATGACGGGTTTTATGTTCCATCATATATATGTTCAAAAGTTAGTGAGGATTCAAATTTAAGAAATTGCTTCTCTACTCGTTACATTCGCTTTTAATGGGAATTTGGAGAGGAACTCAATATATAAAAATATTTTCCTTTATAAGGGGGATGCGGGCACCGGTTGAGGGAAAAGAATGTCTCCACATTTTTACTTCTCTAGAAGAAGACAATTTTATTTGTCAAACGTATGCTCTTTGGTCCCTAAGATATAAACTATATAACTAATTTTTATAATTAATAAAATTAGTTAAATTAGTTATTTATTAAAAATATGTGTTAGCTTATCCAAAATACTCTCCTTAATTATTTGCGTTGGAATTATCTCTTGATGAAAATACCCTTAACATATGTAAACAGTATGAAAAGTTTGAGGAAAAAAACTAAGGGATATATATTGATGTCTTATATTTGTGATGAATAAACCCTCTAACAAGCTACAGGTCTTAATTATAGGAACAATGCAAAATTATACTATAAAAGTGTTCTTATAATTAAACAAAGAGTATTATATTTAGAATTAGAGGAAGTAATAAGTAAAATATGGATTAGCATGAAAGAATTAGGATGAAAACTTCTATCTTTAATTGTGTGGCCTTAAATCTCAAAAATCATCTGAATTTTGTTTTGCATGCATGCATTTTATCATAGAGAGAACTCTTAGGGCTTAATGACTACTTCATTTGATTCTAAATGCAAAAAGTTAAGAGAGAGGTTTTCTCTAGTCCTAAATATAAAATTTCAATTTATTTTGTTCTCCCGAGTTTAAATTTCCACCTCTAAACGCTCTCTTATTGATTGCACATATGACGTTTTACATTAAGGGAATAATTGCAATGCAAATGATTGAAAGAAAATAAAGAATATTTTAAAGAAACCAACATACGATATTTTTATAAATAATTAACTTAACTAATTTTTTTAGTCGCCGTTGAATTAGTTATATCCAAGTTGTAGTTGAATCGTTGCAATTTGTGTACAATTGCTTGCAATTCCGATTATCAATTCAATAATATTATTGTAGATGAGGTATTTGCTGGATTCCTAGCTTATGATTGGCATATTAGTGTAGTACTTTCAAAGCACAAATTATATATATTTATTTAGAGGAAGAAGTTTGTGGAGAGAGAAAACAGCCCTAAGTGGTCAGATTAATAGATTACACATTCACCAAACTTTTGCCACTTTGAGTGATATAAAATAAATGACTTGTTCATGTAACCTTTTTTTGGTCAAAGTACTTGTTCATATAACAACCCATCATTTCATAATGCTCTTAGTTATTTTATTTATGTTGCTCTAACCACCCAACATTAATTCATGTCCCCATCCCTAACCCCCAGAAATAAAAGTCTTATACATTTCATGTATAGAGGGTTCTGGGAAACTATAACAATTCTTACATACTACACCAATTATTGAGATTATACAAATACAATTTGTAAGGTTTTGAGTTGTTAATTAATTAAAAAAATTAATTTCCAACCCAATCATGCTATGTTGGAAAGAGGCCAAATCCCATTTTCCTCTCCTCTTTGGATTTGAGCATTTTTATATATGTTCGTGGTTTGTTTTATTATAGTTTTTTAATTATGTAGGATCTTATCATAGTTTGTCTTTTTGTAGCTTTGGAAGTACAAGGTACAAAGTGTGTTGAGCGTAGGAAGATGTACCATGTGTATATCTCCATGCATGTAGAAAGTTCTTATACATAGTTTATTTTGCCTTCATTTTTTAAATAAATAAAAGAAAAAGAAAAATGGCCCTCTGTTGGAGGACCATTGGGGCCGGCCAGCGGACAGCCTGCAATTGCCGGTGGCCTAAGATCCGGTGAGGGGTTTTTTTTTTTTTTTTTTTTTTTTTTTTTTTTTTGGAGGGGTGGGGTTGATTTTTTTTTTTTTTTGAGAAGATTGAATGAAGGTGTGAGGGTGGAGTTTGAACCTAACCCACCTTCATATTGAAGGGGCTAGGTGGCCACTAACTCCTTTAATATATATCAATGCATATATATACAGTGGTGGATCTTTGAAGGGGCCAGGGGGCCACGGCCCCCCAAGGAAAAAAAATTTGTTTGAAAAAAATTAATTATGCAAATTAAATGTGGGATCTTTTAATGTAAGCAACAAAATATGGGAATTGTTCAACCAATTAATTAAATTTAATGGACGATGATAAACTAAATGTGATTGATTGATTATTTCAATTATGTCAAAGATAACTCATTAGGTAAGGTGCCTATTATTCTCCCAATCTCCCTTCCCTTGACAACTCATAATTCATTCGTGATTTTTCGGCTCTTGCTTGCTACAGGTAAATTCTCTCATCTTATTTCTTTGCTCTGATTCAACTCCATATTTACTTTGTTTGGTCTTGATTCCATGATTTTTTTTTCTATTTATATTTAGTATGATAATAGTTAATTATATTGTTTAAATTGTTTATAGGTTATTTGGAAAGTGATAAAATCTAAAAATAGCTCAGTGATGAAGAATAAAACAATTGATTCATTTTTCAAGAGGAAAGCTAATGATCACATAGAGGAAGGTAATCTTCTAGAATTCCATGATATCTTCTCATTTTATAATTGATATGACATCTATACTAGAGAAAGATATGTTACCTTATAATTAGAATTGTTAAAATACGTTTATTATAACTCTGAATATTTTAAACATGTTATAAAATTTTAAAAAAAATTTAATTAGTTAATGAGTATACATTTGGCCCCCCCAAATATTTATCCTAAGATCCGCCACTGTATATATATATATATATATAATAGGATTCATAATATTGAATATAATTTAAGTACTATTAACAAAATTTATAATGAGAATAACAAATTTATTAATGGGACTCACAAATTCAATAATGGATTTGACAAGTTTATTCGTCAAAGTGAAAACATGTCGGTCTAAGTTCACCAACATGTGAGCACTATAAACAAAAATCGTGATGAGATTAATAAGTTCATCAATGATATTCATAATACTTATAATGAGATTCATAAGAATGTTTCTTGATGGAATTTTTTTAACAAGAATATATATATTTATAAATACATATACATACCAAAGGAGTTGGCCTCTGAAATACCTCACACCTTCATTCAATCTTTTTCAAAAAAAAAAAAAAAAAAAAAAAAATCAACCCCACCCCCCCCCCCCCAAAAAAAAAAAACCCACCGGATCCTAGGCCACCAATGGTTTCGGCCATCCGACGTTAGAGCTCTAGCCTTGTGTGATGGTCCTCTAGTGAAGGTCATTTTTCTTTTTATTTATTTAAAAGTTGAGGATAAAATGATAAATTTACCATCATTTTCAAATCCCAATTTGATCCTATTACCTTTAAATCCTTTTAAAATTTTAACAAACGTTTTGTAGTTTTAGTATTTTATATGGTATTTCAACGTCATTTTCCCTTTTCTTTTCCCTTTTGTTGGAGGGCCAAACAAGCTATCCCCGTTTTGTTTTGTTTTGTTTTTAAAATGTAAACAAGTGTTTTATTTTCAATAATGATTCATTGGTCATAAATGAATATTGGGAATTTATTTATTTATTACATGTGCAATTGATTGACTATGTGTTGTCTGAAATTATGAGAATTTATGACTCTTTTTCATGTGAAGAAAATCAGCTAAAATCAAGGCTTGATTTATGGACACAAATTATACCTAACAATTTAAACTTCATGGGAAAAATAAGTTATCATTGCGGCTCCCAAATTATTAATTATTATTTTTTTCTCAACACTTCAAATTTGTTTAACTTTTTAGGCACATATGAGCCGAACAATTAACTTTAGTTTTTCCATATACTAATTAATGGATTGTCTTTCAACAAGTACATGTGGTGGATAATAATTAACCCACAATTCATTCAGCATTATTGTTGATGTACCATCACTACCTGGCTTGCGGAGGCTAACAACAATTTACCATAAAGAAGACACTTACCAAGCAATTTTTTGTTTTGTTTTTTTTTTGTTTTTGTTTTCTTATACAAGAGATGGCTAGAAGCCAAGATACAAAAAACTAAGAAATGACACTGCCAGGGGAGTTAACACCACACATGGTTGCCTAGCGTGTAGATTGGTGAATAAGAGAGGAGAAGATGTGGGGAGGACGACGAAAAGGGCATATTAGTAAAGTCAACAAATTTTGAAATCCCTTATTAGGTCTTTTGGCCTTATAAGAGATTTGTTCAAAGTGTAGGCGTGAGTTTAGATTTAGGTGTTTCAGCTGGATTTAATTGAGATTTTCTCTTTTGAATTTAATACTGAAAATATATTTTAATATCTAAAAAATAAGTTGTAATATTACAGAGTGAGTATCGGAACTTTTGACATAATATATAAACATATTATTACACTCGGGTAGAAATGTAATTCTTACAATATATATATATATATATATATATATATATTTATTTATTTATTAATTTACCATCAGTTTTGGATTTTCAAATTTTTCATTTATCTTGATTATCCAGTGTATATTCTTTTTTCTTACACACGGTATATTAAAAGTGGGATCCATCCTAGCAGGGGAATATATAGAGTTAATTTGGAGCTTCACAAAAATTACAACATTTTTTTTAAAAATAAATTTTATTTAAATAAAATCATTAAAGGAAGTATAAGTCACAGGTTTGAATATTGAATTTGTGGAACCTTTATAAGTGAAACATCCTTTTCATTGGTTGGACCAACTGAAGAGGCTCCATCAGTATATTTAAATCTGTTTTTTAAAATTCGTTTGAAAATACAATATTTGAATCTGGTTATATTTGTAATATTTTTTAGTATGAAAAAGGAAATTCCTCCTTTACTCAAAAAAAAAAAAAAAAAAAAAAAAAACAACAACACAAAAAAGAGAAAGAAAAAGATCAGGAGCCTCTCCTTTTCTTTTTCCTCATCTTACCAAGTCCTGCTAAGTTTAATAAAGACCAAATGTGCAAAACAATATATTACATTAATAATTGTATCTTAGTTGAAAATTCATATATTACTTAATTCAATATACGGTAAGGAAGGTGAAATATATCTTGAAAAAATTAATTAATAAATATTTCAAGAAAATGTAAAATTTAAATCAACATGAATTCGACAAGTCATAAGTTTAAATTTCGGAAAAATGAAAAGCATAAAAAGCCAAAAGAAAAATAAAGTAAGAGAAAGAAGAAGAAAAAAAAAGCATGAGGTTGACTCACTGCATTATCATTGTTTATTTTTTTTTTTTTTTTTTTGTTTTTTTTGTTTTTGTTTTTCTTTCTGGTTGCCCACCCGGTTCACCAGAGTTTTTCTATGACTAATCCGGATCTGACCCGCATCATGCATTTAGCTATGGTGGGAGAGTCTCTCAACTGGGGGGTTGTATTTACAAGACTCGAACCCAAGACCTTACTTAAACAACACAAGCCGTGGTTGGTGCTGCATTATCATTGTTTTGATGAATGAATAAATAAAAGTAGTGATTTGGTGACTTTTTAAGGCTCCTTGAGATCCATACTTTAGATTTATGATGGGCCACCAACCCAACACTTCCTCTCTGGCCTAAACCATTCGCTACACGTCACCCCTTTAGAGTTTGAACTTCCATATTTGCTTTTTTATTAGGCGGGACAAAATTTTCAATAATTAACAAGGTTAAGATGCAAATCTGTTTTGGAGTTTGTTGTCGAAGAGCAATGTCGTCCTGAATTTTTTTTTTTTAAAATTTAATATCACATTAGAAATTTTAAAACTTAGCAATATTACCCTCTTTTCTTAAAAAATAAACGTTGACCGTTAAAAAATTATTGTTAACTATTAAATTTTTAGCAAAAATTAGTAATATTGTTCCACTTTAACACTTACAAGGAAACATTAAACCTAAAAAAACTTTAAAAATAAAGCGAGTATTTCTTTTGAGGAATGTTAAGCCCACCAGGAATGTGGATGAAGTATTTGTTGACACAATAGATGACTACTTGATGCTTATGATCAATCTGTTGGAGCTAAGAGTTCTGGATCTAGAACTGAGCAGCACGAAGACATTTGCAGAGAGAACTTATTCTAGGGACAGCTTGATTTTATGATAATAATGATTTATTGATTTTTAAGTTTCTTGTACTCGCGCAATATAACATCTCATCCATCACCTTTTGTCATGTAATGCGAATCAACTATTGTCTTTTTTTCAAAAAGAAAAAGTTGGGAAAAAAATCTTAAGGTGCCTATACGTTCCCTATGACTTTGCTCTATTAGCATTGTTAGTCCTTGCATAGAAGCTACTTATGTTAACAAAATAAAACTAAAGGATTTATTAATTAAGGAGAGGAAAACACTCAAGTAATGAATTAAAAATTGAAGTAAATTATAGATGCCTCAAAAAGAATTTTTCCTCGTTACTTCACAAGAATTGTGCCTGCCATCCTTATACAAGGGTCATGCTAATTTTCGTTGTATTCTTCTAATCTCATAGGATATTCCTGAAGGGACTTGTTAGTTTACAAGATATACATATGTATAATATGTGAGATTCAATTAAAATTATAAATTAATCTGGATGCGTAAAACTAAATTAAATTATGGGTTTAATGTATTTTATATATATATATATATATATATATATAAAATACATTTGCTACTCTTTACATTCGCTTTTAATGGGAATTTGGAGAGGCTCAATATATAAAAATATTTTCCTTTATAAAAAATATCTTCATAATTAGATTATATTATATAAGAGCGAGAGTTTATGGGTGCACATGTGGGAGGGGGATGTGTACGTGCACCGGTTGAGGGAGAAGAATGTCTCCACCTTCTTTACTTCTCTTGAAGAAGACAATGTTATTTGTCAAACGTATGCTCTTTGGTCCCTTAGATATAAAATAGATAACTAATTGTTATAAATTAATAAAATTAGTTATTTATTAAAAATATGCGTTAGCTTATCGAAAATGGTCTCCTTAATTATTTGTGTTGGAATTATCTTTTGATGAAAATACCCTTAATATGTGTAAGCAATAATATGGAAAGTTTAAGGGGAAAAATTAAGGTATAAGTAGATTGATGTCTTATATTTACGATCAGAACAAACACTCGAACTAACTATTATATTTAGAATTAGTGGGAGTAAAAATAAGTAAAATATGGATCAGCATGAAAGAATTAGGATGAAAACTTCTATCTTTAACTATGTGGCCTCAAATATCAAAATTCATCTGAATTTTGTTCTGCATGCATTTCATCATATAGAGAGAACTCTTAGCGCTTAATAACCAATTCATCTCATCCTAAATGTAAAAGTTAAGAGATAGGTTTTCTCAAGTCCTAAATGTAAAATCTCAATTCATTTTATTCTCTGGCGTTTACAATTTCCACCCACAGTCCCCTCTTGATTGAACATACGACTTTTTTCATCGTTTACAATTTTTTTTCCGTTAAATTAGTTATACCCACAGTTGCAATTTGTGTACCCAATTTCGATTATCAATTCAATAATATTATTGTAGATGATTGAACATATGACTTTTTTCATCAATAATTTTTTATAACTAATTTTTTTGATCGCTGTTAAATTAGTTATAAATAACTAAAATAACTAAATTCAGATATAATTTAAATTTAAATAAATACAAAATTTTGCCACTTTGAGTGATATAAAATAAACGACTTGTTCATATTACAACCCATCATCTCATAGTGCTTTTAGTTATTTTATTTATGTTGCTCTAACCACCGAACATTAATTCATGTCCCCATCCCTAACCCCCAGAAATAAAAGTCTTCAACATTTCATGTATACAGGCTTCTGGGAAACTATACTAATTGTTGAATATTACACCAATTATTGAGATTATATATACACAATATGTAAGGTTTTGAGTTTTTAATTAATTAACAAATTTAATTTCCAACCCAATCATGCTAAGTTGGCAAGAGGCCAAATCCATTTTCCTCTCCTCTTTGGATTTTAATTAGCATTTTTATATATGTTCATGGTTTGTCAAGCATTTTTTATGTAGGATCTTATCATAGTTTGACTTTTTGTAGCTTTGGAAGTACAAGGTACAAAGTGTGTTGAGCGCAGGAAGATATGCCATGTTTACATCTGCATGTGCAAAGTTCATATATATCGTTTATACTGTTATTTGAACATGTCTGATTTGAAGGTTCAATCGAATTTATGAGACTCTTTGAAAATTATGATATGTTTGGCTGAGACTTGAACCCAATTTGGACTTTTAAGTGAAAAGAGACTTATTTCAAGAATAACCTTTAAATTGAAATTTATGAAACAAATACTACACCTTCTATCCTTAATGTACGTAAGACATAATTTGAGAGTCGATGAGTACTTAATGTAAGACTCATCTTTCATATTTATCAATATTTTATTAATTTATCCTTATTGATACTCTCTCAAAAAAATAAATAAGAGAGAAATGGAGGAAATTAAAGAAGATGATTATGGTGTTTTAAATATGTCATATTAACTAACTTAAATTTTTCTTAATCAAAGTTCATATGGTGTTTTATACTTATATTAAGATCCAGTGGGAGTATTACTTTTCACCATAAGTGTCATCATGCCATGTGGTGAGTAACATCAAATTTTTCTATTTAAATTGTTAAAATTTGAACTCAACAGCTCACAATATTAAAGGATATGTAAAAAGTAAAAATGTAAAATTAATAAACATGTCTTACATTAAGAACTAAAGGGAGTATTTGAGTATAATCTCCTAGATGTCAGTCCACAAATAAATAGAGAAACTTGAAAACCATTCTTAGCATTGAAAGTAGAAAAACTGTGTGCCCGTTTAGTTCACAGAATATCACGGGGAATATAATGTAATGTACCGTTATATGATTATAGAGATTGTGTATAGAGCCGTCAAAACGGGTCGAGTCCATTTAAGCCCTGACCCGTCAAGGGTCGAGCTTGAAAAATAGATGAAATATTTGAAATTGGCTCTGGAGGGCCGGCCCTGAAGGGCCTCGGCTTAGACGGGCCAGCCCTGGAGGGCCACGGGCCGCCCCTGCAGGCCTTTTTCATTGTAGCTTTTTCTTTTTTTCTTTTTAAATTTATTAATTTATATATTTTTTGTATTTGTTATAAAGTTATTTATCCATTTAATTAAAATATATAATAATTATACTCTAATTTTATGATTTGGTTTATTATTTCTTGCAAATAAAGATTATGGATGTGTTCATGATGCGGGAGAAGAAATTCATAGTATGCTTTTTTATGTTTTATGTGAGTTATTTGTGAAGATAGTTTGCTTTTGATTATAAATTAGTGATTGTAGTTATTTATTGGATGATTCGTGTCATAATTTACTAATTATATTTCTTTAAAAAAAGGAGGAAAAATAGTTAAAATTTGAAATAGTAATTTCAGGCCCCTGCGGGGGCGGCAGGCCGGCCACAGCCATGGTGCTCTCAGGCCGGGCGTTGAAAAACATGTGTTTTTCTTACTCTGGGCCCTGGAGGGCCAGCCCTGTTAGGCCCTTCACGGGCCGGCCCTGATTGACAGCTCTAATTGTGTGTGTGTGTGTATGAACGGAGTCAAAGAATCATGGAATGAAATTTATACTTTTGCAGCAAAAATTAAAAATAAATGTGAAATGATCTTTTTATCTCTATTAAGGCCAAAAATGGAATGTTTAAATGTTGACTCACGAAAGAGATATAGATGCCCATATGTAAGTTTGAATATGCAAATGAGATTACCTGATTTATTGAAAATGATTATATTATATTACTCCATTATATTGACAAAGTGCATAACAATTACAGGTAATCATGATTCATGATGCATGAGATTGAACCTAACCTGCTGTCTATTCACCAAACAAACAAGAAGATGGAAATCTGTTTTTATTTTCTATACATATATTTTTTTCATGAAATCAAATAACGCAATGACTTTTGCCTACTAATTAAAATGGAAATTTTAAAATTTGCCCAATGGGTAATTAACTAAATAATTAAATTGAGAAAGAAATAGAAAACTTTGTCTAACGAAAGACATGTGCTTTATGGCCTGCAATTTTCCTACCAGGTGGTTCATATATTCCAAGTCTCTTATCTCCTTTTTCTGACACTTGAATTTTGTGGGTCTCATTCCGTTCGTTTTATTAATTTCTTATGTTTTTCTCACTCAAAAATTTCCTTTGATAGAGGAGGCATATGCATGTGGGAATATGCCTAAATTACCTAATGGGAATTATGGAAACTTGAGAAGACTACTACTTTTGATAAAAAGGCCCTTAGATTTTGTTACTACCTATATGGTCCTTAATATAAAAGCTAGTTAACTAATTTGAGAAGATTAAAAAAGCTAAATAAATTATTTAATTATCACTTATGTTACATGATCTCTCTGCTATATTTATATGTATCATTAGATTATATATCAATTTATAAGTTAGATAAATTAGTTTCAAGAAAAATAATAAATGAAAAAAGTCTTATATTTAAAACTAAAATTCACTTATAAACTAGCTAGTTCTTATATTTATATTTAGAAGCAGAAGTAGTATATGCCGGTTTATCATCCAAAGGCATTAGGTTTCATAGGTTAATCTCTTGTGAAATTGTTTGAACGGCAGCCATGGATTGATTTTCTAAGTAATTTTTTATATTGTGAAATAGTGCTAGGGTAAAAAAGAGAGGCTCTCATGTAATGCCAATATTTAAAAAAAGTAAATATTGTAAAATATTAAGATTATTATGTACACTCTTTGAAGGAAAAAAAAATTATTATGTATGCTCTATAACTTCTTCTGTATTTTTATGTTATCACTTACCATTCATATTTCAAAGCTATTATTAAAGAAATATGGTTGTAAGTTATTGTTAAGGTTTTGTAGATTAAGAAGGGATAAAATAGTTAAAATTTTTCATAAATTGATATAATAATTTTTTCAATTTGGTTATGTGTTTAAAAAATAAAAAAGCTTTCTACGTCCCATAGAACCAAAAATATGTTACTATTTCTAGAATGATAAAATTTGAGTCATGATGTCCTAGAGGATTTGAAATGCAATATTTGGGGCCGGGTGGTTAGGATGGATTAAGTACCTATCATTAATTAAAAGGCCAAATTTTTATAGTTAATGAGCAATCCGTACTGCCAAGAAAAACTCATAGCTAGAAATAAAGATAAATAAAGGATTTTCTAACAAAAAGGGTGACATGTCAAGTTACTGATATGTATGTGATTTAATGAAAGTTTAAGGATATTATTTGTGTATATTTAAACTTTAAGTGATCTATTTAGGAAAAAAAGTACTTGTTATGTTGCAATAAGTTGTTAATTTTTTTAGACCCTCTGCTTTCACTTAATTAGCTTGTGAATAAATGAATATCACTTGTTATTTGTCTTTAGCATTTACAAATTAAAATTTTCAAACTTGCAAATGGTGATTTACCACTCTTGGAACCCAACAGACAAATTAGAATTAAATAAAAAGGGATCGATCATTTACCCATTAAAATCATGCCTTATAATGGTGCGAAGACCTTTTCCTTGTGGACATGTTTTAAAGTCATGAGGGGATGATGGGTCACCAAAGTGGACAATATCGAGAGTGCGGCGTTGAGATGTTACAATTGGTATCAGAGTCAGGCTCATGTGAAAACAATTGATATCAAAGTCAGGCTCAGGTGGAAACAATTGGTATCAGATTCAAGCTCAAGTTGAAACAATAATTATGAATTCCCACATCGATTGGAAAGGCAAACGAAACATGCCTTATGTGGTGCGGAGACATTGCCCTTGTGGACGCGTTTTAAATCCGTGCGGGGATGAATTGGTATCAAAGCTAGGCTCAAGTCGAAACAATTGGTATTAAAGCCAGGTTCGGGTCGAAACAATTGGTATCAGAGCCAAGAAGATGCTGGGCCCAAAATAAGGGTCATGATACCTCCTCCTTTGGACATGTTTGCATAAATAAGGTGGTCTTATTATAATATTGATACATTTTGTTGTGCCATTTGTGTACAAATTAAAGGATGATATAATTCATATTTTTTTCATTGATATCTTATCATTATGATCTTATTCAATATTAACTTTGTTTTATTGTATTTATCGTTGATAAATTTTATTATCAGTATTCGAAATTATTTTCAGCTTAACAAAACATGAAATTAGCTTTATTTTTCAAACGAGTTATCTAGCCGTATAAATAAAATTTGGACAGCAGATACCATTGGTGAGTTTTTTTTCCCTCTATTTTCTTAATAATGTCTCTTACCACTATCTTCCTTAGGTTAATGTTAAAAGGGCTCAATACCATGTGTTTCTATATTTTAAAAATATACTGAATAGAATATGTTATTTTAATTTCATATTTATGTCCAATTAGGTAATATGAGTAATAAATAATATAATTTTTACGTAGGATACCGATTGATCTAAGAAAAATTAATAATAAAACAACATATAGTAAAAAAAAAAAAAAAAAAATACTAAATTGTTAAATTTTAATAGATAGCGTTTCAAAAAAGAAAAAAAAAAAAAAATTTTTAAGATTTCGGTAGCTTTTTAATCTCTTGCCCCCTCTTGAAAAATGCATAACCTTACTTGAACTTTTTTATTTCACTTCATTATATTACAACAATCCGTCGAAAAAAAGGATAAAAATCTGTTCTAGACCACACAGAAGTTTCAATGCTTTTTAATGTTTGCTTCAAATTGCTTTCATTTCTTATTTCTTTCTTTGAGATGATGAATAATTGGTCACATATATATTGAAATTAGATGAATTTTATGTGATATTTGTTAAATATATATATATATATATTTATATCATATTTGAAATGTGAGAAAGAGAATTTATTTAATTTAATGAGAGTTCATTATGAATAGTTGATTTTGATTTGTTGAGCAAATCATTTTTGTTATGTGTGTCAACTAATATATTTCATGTCAAATTCATAGATACTTAAATAGTTGGAAAAATTTGAAAGAAGACTATAAATATCATAATTCTTTTGTTTTTTTAACTAAGAGAAATAGTCTATCAAACTCCCTATGGTTGAACGGAATCAAGACGCTTTGCCTTTGCCTATTGATAATTAGCATAATTAAATAGTTGTTTTCAATTATGATAATTAGAAGTTCTCTAATTTTATTTTTCTTGCTATAGTTTCTTTTTTTTTTAGTGACATGGCCGGAATTCAAAATTAATAGTTGTTTTCAATTCGATTCACGTAAAAGAAGGGAACAAGCACGGGAGATAGGGAGAAAGAATGATTGCCTACATAGGGCTTCTCGCGGCGGATATGAAAAGGCCAAAAAAGAATTGAGGGAGGCCAAGCGAAGAGATTGGAAGATGAAGCTGAATCCAATCCTTCTGCGATAGTTGATCAGCCATCTCCAATACGTCGCGAGGAGTTGTGGTTGCATATTCGGTAAAAGCCAAGCGGCGCCTACACGAGTGAACAAACTCGTGTAGTTGCTGAAAGAATTGTAAGTATCGTTATTGTTATTTTTTAGTTACTAAAAATTTTTCATTATTAAGCTTCTCGTTATCCGTATCTTACAGGAAGATCTTAAAAAGAAATAAGTAGAGGGATCTTTTGTGTCGACGGGAGGAATGATGTTTTGACCGTTGTGACCGGAAAACTGGATCACCCGGGGCGTGTAAGGGGGATTGGAGGACAGGTAGGCATAAAGCAATTCTTTGGTAAGTCCAAACGCCATAAACAAAGTATGGTTACCTGGGAGGAGATGGACCAGATGCTGGCCAAATTAAGTGAGGAAGCAGCGGCTAAAGAAGCAATGTGGCACTCCCAGATGAGCCAGATGAAGGAGGAATTGAATCAGATGAGGCTGCTTTTGAGCTCTCGTCTAGAGACCAGTGTTCCCTTTACACATTCATCTGCACCTATGCAGTAAAGCACTAGAGGGAGCTGCATTGTTGGACAGTCAGAGCAACCCTGTGACCTGTATGTGGAGGATCGTGATCGTCATAGACAATTAGTTGCAAAAGGGATTGTCCACAACTTGGGATCAACTGTACACCACCAACAAATGGCTGATGATAAAGTCAGAGTGTCAGTTGAAAAGGTGATCAGTGATGCACCTCTCCTTCTCCCAACTGATCAGCTGAAGCTTGTGAGTCATGTCAAGGGAACCTTCATCTTTTGGCCAGTGAAGCTTGTACATGTCTCTACTCCTCCTGAAGCTTCATCCCCTCCTCCTCGAGTTCCATCCCCTCGTCAAGCTCCATCCCCTCCTCAAGATCTATCCCCTCGTCAAGCTCCATGCCCTCCTCAAGCTTTATCCCCTACTGCTAATACTGCTAAGTTGACTGCTAAGGAAAAAATATCCAATCTGGTGAAGAGTGGATATTTTAAAGACCTATCAATGAAGTAGTAGGCCTCCGTCAACCTCAACCGGTTTACGTTGACACCGTTGATGTAATGTCGCTGCTGCTTCCTCGACAGGAACTTACCGATGCAATTGTTCAAATGTGGATGAAGTAAGTATCTTTTTCTATGAGTACATAATCTAAATGCATTGTTTAGACACACATACATATATACTAATTCCCTGATCGATGTCATTATTGTAGGTTCATGCATCAAGTATTGTATCAACAGGGTGTTGGTTTATTTCCTTGATGGCAAGTGAACCAGTCGAACAAGTAATAAAATGTAAGTACAGTATCGTCCCACGGAGACTGAGATACCAAGGAGTGACGCGCGATTGCTATGATAGTTGTGCAAGCAGAAAGTGAATATATTCGGGTTGAGGGGTTTTTGGTAGTTATGCTACTAGTAGAAATAAACAGAGTGAAATAAACTTGAGAATATATCAGTAAAAAGTTAGGTTGGACTCGGAATCACCCTTAAGTGCATCAATCCCCCAGTTGCTCCACCCAATGCTATAGCATCTATACTGCACAGCTTCCGCAATGCTACAGCATAGCTATTAACTACAAAACTATTTGGTTAACCCACCACGATAGTCTACCGAAGCTTCCGCGTTCGATACATATGACGCTAACTATACTCCTTCCATATTCCTATGAAAACTTTCTAGTTAGATCTGCTTTACGCTCAGGGTGTTATGGTTATGAGAGGTAGACCCATTCTTGAAGCCTACAATAATAGGTCAAGCCGTGCACGGGCTGCCTAGCAAACACTGTTTCTCAGAGGTCTAACCTCAACTCCTTTCCAGTAAGCCGAGGCCACAAATCTAGCCCCTAGCTTCCATTAATCAACTAGTAATTAATGCACTGATAAGCAAACCAAATTTATTAAATTAAGAACTTGCAACTGGGTTCATTTAACACTTTAAGGAATCATCCTCGCCTAGCCATATGAAAATCAGTTCATGACTGACGAGGGAAACACAGAACCGACACTAACGTAATGACCCATAATCGAAAGACTAAAATAAAAAGGAAAAAACAGAAAGCTTTGACGGAGTTCCAACGACGTGGATGCGGCCCTGTCACGTCACCACTCCACGTCTTCTTCTTTCCGTCGTACTGCAGGGAAGGATGCTGGGTTGTCCTGGAAAGCTCGTACTCTTATGAAATCTCTCACTCTTCTCTTGAGTCTGCCGAAAATAGAATCTCGTTTTAGGGCTTCTTCGACTTCCCTAGGGTTGGCTCTACTGTCTCCTTATATAATCGTACTTTCTTGCGGCGTAAGTTACAACGGCGGGGCCTTTCCTAAACTATTGAGATCTATCATATCTCTAGATCCAAGTAGATTGATTCTGTTGATCCTACGGGATTCTTCAAATCTTTCAGTTTCGATCTTCCGCATCTTCTATTCTTCCATGTTAGCAATCTACCTGTTGTTATCACCCTTTTCTTTTATTCCTGAAATCACCTAGATAAAATGTCAGAAAACATCCCGCATAGCATTGCGTTCTCTACTTTGCTATAGCTTTTGTGATGCTTTGTATTGCCTTTCATCTTGCTGTCAGAATGCTATAGCATCGTTGTCATGTCTTGATGCAACAACTACTCCCAATAGCTATTCGAGGCATTGCCGAATATGATCTTCGTGTTGTTTTGACTAGACTTTATTTCTTCTTCAATAGGGTTTGTAGTAAAGTTTTCGAGATTGAAAAGTTGGATGAATTGGAGAATGAAGGATATCTTATCTTGTGCCACCTTGAGAAGCTTTTTGTTCCTACATTTTTTGATATCATGGTTCATCTAATTGTTCATCTAGTGAGGGAGATAGAATTGTGCGGCCCTATCCATTTACGGTGGAAGTACCCAATTGAAAGATCTATGAAATTCCTAAAAGGGTACGTGAAGAACCCATCCCGGCTAGAAGCATCAATTGTTCAGAAATATGTTTCTGAAGAAGCCATGGAATTTTGTCAAAATTATTTAGCCAAAGTAAGCCATACTGGGCTTCCAAAACGTCAGCATGCTGAAGGGGATAGACGAGGGGCTTCAATAAAGAGTGTGGATCCCGAATTGTCACAAGTCTACTTATACATCTTGAATAATGTTGATGAAGTTCAAGCTAGCATAGCTGCACATAAAGAAGTTGTAAGGAAAGAAAATCATCGAATGACTGAACAAAAGTTGATTAAGGAGCATAATAGAACTTTTGCACACTGGTTCAAACAAAAGGTCGAGGGAGAGGAATGTGTTTCTGATACAATCAAATGGTTAGCACGTGGTCCTAAGGTTGATGTCATAAGTTGGAATTAGTATGTGATCAATGGTTTTACATTTTACACGAAGTCCCTAGATGATGAGCACGACGTCTAGAATAAGTGGTGTTATGTTAGAGGTGAATCTATGCACTTCTCTAGTTTGAAAGACAAGAGACCTTTATTGGCAATCATGCCATATTATGGGGTTATTGAAGAGATTTGGGAGGTGGACTATGTGAAAATTAGATTTCCCATTTTCAAATGCAAATGAGTTAATGTCAATAATGGTGTTCAGATCGATCGACTGGGATTTACATTAGTCGATGTCAATGATAGAAGTTTTGGAGATGAACCTTTTATTATGGAAGACCAGGCGAAACAAGTGTTCTATATCACCGATCAAGAAAATAAAATGTGGTCTGTAGCTCTCCAAGGAAAAAGGGTCATTGATATTGATGAGGAAAGTCATTCAAATTATGGTCTTCCTAAGAGTACTCCTTTTTCAAGGGGTCTACCGGATATGAACGAAGAAGATGAAGCGGATAATGAACCCGGCATAAGAAATGATCATCAAGAAGGGATATGGGAGGATATCACTTTATAAAAGAGTCAATTCATAAGGTAATATTCATATGCAAAATTCTTTGAAAACTTGTAAGGTTTTACCTATATTATATTCCTTCTATGTTCATAAACAATGTCACCGACTATGAAGTTTGTTCTTGTTTTATTTTTGTGGCAGGATCCGATCCAAAGGGGCATGTTATAAAAGAGAATGTTATTACGTTGTTGGGTGAGAATTAGATGAAGACATGGTGAATATTATTTTGGGCATGTATGTTGCATTTGTAACTTATTGTATTTGTAAGTAAGTTATCTTATTGTATTAATTAATTTAGGTATTGTAGTCATAGTATAATCATTAATTAAATGCCACATAACTCATGGTGAATAATATTTGTATTCTTTTTCCTAATTCAATTTATTCATAATTGTTCATAGCTTGTAACTTAAAGTATCGACTTTTATGTGCTGGATTGGGTGGTGGATTTGTGTGTAATATAATCAAGAAGAACAGAACAGGGAAAAATTCGGGAAAATTTAGACCGGAAATAAATATGCCGTCTTAAATGTTCAACTCTTAAGACCGGATGTATTTATATGTCCGGTCTTAAAGGTCTGCACATTTCATATTAAGCCCGATCTTAAAAGTCGGTCTTTTAAGATCGGTATATTTATAAGTCTGGTCTAAAAAGTTCAATTTTTAAGGCCGGATTTATTTATCATCCAGTCTTGAAAGTCGGTCTTTGAAAACCGCGTATAATTAGTCGTCGGTCTTAGAAGCCGCTATTTTTTAGACCGTATTTAGTTTGTCCGGTCTTAAAATTCGATCTTTTAAGAGCGGCCTAGCTTTTAGCCGGCCTTAAAAGTTTAGTTTTAGGACCGAACAAAAAATATTTCAGGTTTATTTAGTACGATTTTTAAGACCCAATGTTTTAAATGTCCGGTCTAAAAGAGTTTCTTTAAGACGGTCCGAGTCCGGTCTTAAATGTTAGACTTTTAATACAAATTTGGAACAAGACCCGTCGCTAGTCCGGTCTTACAATGCCTCTTTTGTCTGGTCTTAAAAGCCTTTTTTGCACTAGTGATTGAAATTAGATGAATTTTATGTGATATATGTTAAAAAATATATATTTATATCATACTTGAAATGCGAGAAACAGAATTTATTTAATTTGATGAGAGTTCATTATGAATAGTTGATTTTTTTGTTTTGTTTTGTTGGGCAAATCATTTTTGTTATGTGTGTCAACTAATATATTTCATGTCAAATTCATAGATACTTAAATAGTTGGAAAAATTTGAAAGAAGACTATAACTATCATAATTATTCATTATTTTGTATTATAATACCCTTGTCATTACATTACTTTCAAATTAATCTGATTCATTTTATTTTAGCCTCTAAACATCACAAATTAGTGCAATTTAATCTTTATGTATTTTGGTCATGGATCTCTTCATATTTCTTTATGTGAAGTATATTATTATTTGAGCACTGAAGTGTATATAGAAATGCAATAATATATGTCAGTTATTGAAGAACTAATATGTTGATCTTTTTTGTGGATGAAAGAAGAATTGGTCATGAAAATTTATAACTCATAAGAACTTCAATTCATCAAAGGGTTTGAAAGTGATAGCCCAATTGGATGGAAATCCATAATTGTATGTGCACTATGAAGCATTGTGGTTTCCAAACACTACAAATATAAAAATTATATAAAACAATGTATTTATTAGGTCTCATCTTAAGCATCCACTAGAAAAAAAAATTACCAAATAAAAAAAATGTGTTTATGATGAAAAATATATAGTAGCAATAATAAAAAAGTATACATATAGAAAAAGAAATATAAACTACAATATTTAATCTTTTTATTACATATTATTACACTCTGGTGGAAATGTAATTCTTACAAAAAAAAAAAAAAATATTTACCATCAGTTTTGGATTTGCAAATTTTTCATTTATCTTGATTCTATTAGAGGGGAAATCCAGTGTGTGTATAAATATTTTTTCATACACGGGTATATTAAATGTGGGATCCATCCTAGCTGGGGACTATATAATTAACTTGGAGTTTCACAAAAATTACAACCGAATTTATTTTATAAAATTTTTTATTTAAATAAAATCATTAAAGGATGTATAAGTCACATATTTGAATATTGAATTTGTGGAACCTTTATAAGTGAAACATCCTTTTGATGGGTTGGACCAACTGAAGAGGCTCCATCAGTATTTTAAATCTGTTTTTTGAAATTCGTTTGAAAATACAATATTTAAATCTGGTTATATGTGAATTATTTTGTAGAACCAAAAAGAAAATTCCTCTTTTACTCAAAAAAAAAAAAAAAAAAGAAAAAGAAAGAGAGATCAGGAGCCTCTCTTTTTCTTTTTCCTCCTCTTACCAAGTCCAGCTAAGTTTAATAAAGACCAAATGAGCAAAACAATATAGTACATTAATAATTGTATTTTAGTTGAAAATTCATATATTACTTAATTCAATACGATAAGGAAGGTGTAATATATCTTGAAAAATTAATTAATAAATATTTCAACAAAATATAAATTTTAAATTAACATGAATTCGACTGGTCATAAGTTTAAATTTCGGAAAAATGAAAAGCATAAAAAGCCAAAAGAAAAAACAAAGCAAGAGAAAGAAGAAAATCATGAGGTTGATTTCATCAATTTAAAAAATAATGCATGAGGTTGACTCACTGCATCATCATTGTTAGAGATGAATAAATGGCCGTCCTACAGACCCGAGATAAGGAAAACGTTTGTTTTTCAAAGTCCGCCTCGATAGTACCAGGGCGTGGTCGGCCTACAGAAGGCTCGAAAATTACTATTCCAAATTTTAATTATTTTTTTTGGGATTTTTCCAAAGAAATATAATTAGTAAATTGCAACAATTAAAGTTCTAATCTATCAAATAAATATTATCAACATTAATATCTAAATAATACAAATCATCCAACAAATAAACACATTCATTAATTCGTAATAAAAAACAAACCATTGTTCACAATTGCTGTAACACCCCATTTTTGTAAAGCGTTTTCAAAATAATTTGATAAGAGTGGCGCATCGGAGCAATTCAAAAGAGCGAAAATCTTGATGAGTAAATTACAAAATATCATCCATGGTTTGTTATAGTAGTGGTACATTCATCCCAATAATTCCAAAATATTTTACGGTCCAAAACGTAAAGAAACTTTGGTCGGGTCCTCAAGCGGGCCGCTTACCCTTGTCAACGTCCTTTGGTCCTCCGCACTCGATGCTAAGAAGAGCCGAGGTCCAATGCCCATCGGACCTCGGGTAAATTCGGTTAACCTCATGCTTAAGTAATACAAAGTATATGTATGACATATATTCATGACATTTCAAGTAATCAATACATAAGCACACACAGATGTAAGATTAACCATATCAACAAGTACATAGCACACAACACATGTAAAGTCACCCACGTTTGCACTAACCAAGTGCCACGATAGCATGTCGTATCCTCGCGCTAGGAAAACAATCCTACGACGTTATCAAGACTATAACCCGTGTAAAGCTGAATGTATAAACAGTGATCTAAGACCGAGTCTTAGTCTATGAAATCATCTATCACATATAAGCATACAATAAGCATCAGAGTCAGTGTTACAGTACACATCTGTACCTTCGTTGGTGATACCGGTACGTTCGTCCGTCAATGTATGATCACATATAGCCTATAATGGTAATATCGCATTTATTAATTCACAAATAATATTCTAGTGGACATCTTAGTCCACAATGACCTTTTTACTCTTGGTGGGATTATTTTTCAACTTATTTCCAAAATTTCGTAGAAAAAGCTGGTACAGTATTTCTGGGCAGATTTTTTTGTCTAATTTTGAAAAATCATAATTAATTCTAGAAAAATAGAAACGAGGATCCGTAAAATTTCCTGGAAACCTCAGCATGTCTATTTTTGAGAAAAAATATTGGTTTACACCCAGAATTTTTGATTCATTCCCAATTTGATGATGTTCATCCTCTGCCCAGAATTTTCCAGAAAAATGTAGCCTTATTTCCAGAATTTTTATCTCCCTATACAGACCTCTATTTGATGCATATTTTATATCAATGGAAATCTATACATGTCTACTACACTCAAGAATTATTTCGGAATTTATGAATATGATTTTGCATATAAAATATCACTATCTAACTGCCCGACTCCCATTTCCCAGCAACAACCTACAATTCCCATCTTACTCTAACTTATTTTATTAATCCTAGAAGTCACTCCCTAACATGTTTCCACCTTTGTCAGGCATCTTTCGATGCAATAAGGCTTGAAAAAAATTATGGGAAATTACTTTACCTATTTCCTAGATTAAAACTAACAATTCTACTAAAGCTACTAAGAACTATAAGAACTAAAGACTATAAACTAAAAACTAAAGATAAGCTTACCTCTTGAAGCCTCTTGCTTGCCACCTCCTTCTTGCTTCTACTCTATTAGAAATCAACTCTTGAAGTTTGATTTGGTGTGAAGAATTATGAAGGGCAAGGCCCCTATTTATAGTAAAAGCTCATGGATTACATCCTGGATCAAATTTTCTTATCAATGGCTCATGTTAATTTGTCCTTTCATGAAGACTTAATTTGGTAAGGAAAACACTCTCATTGGTTGATTCTAATAACATAGGATTTAGCTAATTATCTTAATTTCCAAAATTAAATTCAACATGTGTGGAAAAAATATATTCTATTTTAATCACTCTCTCTCTTCTCTCTCTCTCTCTCTCTCTCTCTCTTTCTTCCTTTCCCTTTCTCTCTCTCTTTCTCTCTCTTTTTCTTCCTCTCCTTTTCCCCCTCCCATCCGTGCTCCCTCTCCCTCTCTCTTGTCTCCTTGCATTTTTTTTGCACAAGTGGTCCCATGTGCAAGTGTTTTTATCCTATTTTTAGTTTTATACTAAATTCTCCTATTTATCCTCCTTCATTTTTGTATTTATGAGCCTAAGTGCTATATTTAATTATGCAATTATTTAATTTTGTTAAATAATATATTATCCTCTTATCTTGAACCCTATCCATTAGATTCGATTTTGTGTTGATTACATTAAATCTTGGCCCTACACCATTAAACATGAGCTCTTGTGATGTCATCCTTGTGATGTCACTTTGATGACATCATAAAGGCTTAAGTGTCATTAGCAAAGATTAATTAACTCCAAATTGTATTTATTAGCTAACCATGGAGACTTAGTGTTTAATTTACTCAAGCTTTATGCACCATAATTCATCATGAAGGTTTACACCATTATTAAGTAGAGACTTAATTGCTTATCAATCCTGAAAAATTTCTTAAGTATTCTCATCACATTATCTTGCTCTTATTGATTATTCAAGAACCATAGTTTATTATAGTAATCATTTGTATTTTAGGATCCTTAAATGTGGCTTAAAGATTTACCTTTGGTTGTTTTAAATTTCTAAGAGAAAATTGCCTAGAATATAGTTAACAAATTTTCAAAATTTAGAGACATCATACTCTCCTCTATTAAACATGTAGTATTTGTCAAAATATGGCTTTCACTATAAGTAGGGATTTTAGGGTTTTACAATTGCCTCACATAAAACGTAAGAAGCATTAAACTAAGCAACATTAAATAACTAACATAAAATATAAAAGCATACCACTATCATTGTCAATTGTCACCTTTTTCATCACTATCATCAATTTCATAGATATTTTATTGTGCTTCACTTTGAACAATTTGTCTTCACTCTTTCGACTAATTTGTTTTTTTAAAAATGAAAATGCTAAAGAATATGCGCCAACGCCCGGCCCGATTAGCTCTCGACCTACTGCGCCAATTTCAAATTTTAGGCATATTTTTCAAACCCAATCCCTACAGGGCCAGAGTTTAAAAGGGCCAGCCCGACAGGTCCGGCCCGATTTCCCGGCTCTAATCGTTGTTATGATGAATAAATAAATAAAAGTAGTGATTTGGTGACTTTTTGAGGCTCAATGAGATCCATACTTTGGACTTATGATGGGCCACCAACCCAACACTTCCTCTCTGGCCGAAACCAAACACTACACGTCACCCTCCCCTTTCATTTTGTATTTGGAGTTTGAATTTCCTTAATTGCTTTTTTATTGGGCGGGAGAAAATTTCCAATAATTAATAAGGTCAAGGTGCAAGTCTACTTCAGAAGTTTTCGTTAAAGAGGAATGTCGCTCGGAAAGTTTTTTTAGGTTTAATATCACCCCAAAAGTTTCAAAATATAATAATATTGCTCTATTCCGTTAAAAAACAAGTGTTGACTATTAAATTTTTAAAGAAAATACATAATATTGCTCTACTTTAATACTTTTAGAACAACATTAATCCTAAAAAAACTTTTAGGGTAATATTGCTCTTTAGCAAGAATTTGCGGGTCAAATTTACACTGTAACCGTAATTAATAAGGTTTACAAGTTACAAAGAAATATAGAATATAAAGTTTTGTTTACGAAAATATGACATGACAAATGAGGAATAATCCCGATACTAATATTTGAAAAATCACAGGGTAAAATGAGTATTTCCTTCTAAGTAATGTTAAGCCCAGTAGGAATGTGGATGACTAGTTGACACAATAGATGACTAGTTGGTGCTTATGATCAATCTGTTGGAGCTAAGAGTTCTGGATCTAAAAGCAGCATGAAGACATTTGCAGAGAAAACTTGTTTTGGGGACATCCTGATTTTGCCACATAAATTCTTTAAGAGGAGAGTACTTATGACAAAAGATTTCCATCACCTTTTGTCATGTAATGTGAATTAATTGTTGTCTTTTTTCAAAATGAAAAAAGTTGCGAATTTTTTTTAAGGTGTCTATAGTTTTCTTTAGTTTTAAATTTAGTATTTGTGTGTTTTGTGTCCTAATTAAATTTTTTAATTTTACTCGTTTAACACTGTTAGTCCCAGCAGAAAAGCTAATTGTGTTAACAAAATAAAATTAAAGGATTTACTAAGGAGAGAAAATCACACAAATAATAAATTTAAAATTGAAGTAAATTATAGTTATTACCTCAAAAAGAATTTTTCATCGTTAGTTCACAAGACTTGTGCTTGCTATCCTTATACAAGGGTCATGCTAATTTTCGTTTTATTCTTCTAATTTTCATAGGATATATTCCTGAAGGGACTTGTTAGTTTACAAGATATACATATGCATAATATGTCAGATTCAATTAAAATTATAAATTAAATTGGATATGAAAAACTAACTTAAATGATGGGTTTTATGTATTCCACTATATATATGTGTGTATATATATATAATTGTAACTTTAACAAAATTCGAAGGAAAAAACTTTTACATTCGCTTTTAATGGGAATTCGGAGAGGAACTCAATATATAAAAAATCTTTTCCTTCATAAAAAATATCTTCATAATTAAATTATAATATTAGATAAAAGCGAGACTTTATGGGTGCACGTGTGGGAGGGGGGTGTGTACGTGCACCGGTTGAGGGAGAATGATGTCTCCACCTTCTTTACTTCTCTAGAAGAAGACAATGTTATTTGTCAAACATAAGCTCTTTGGTCCCTTAGATATAAACTATTGGCTCATTTATAAGTTTTGCGTCAAAGACAATTAACTATTAAGTGGGCCCAAAGATAACAAACTTTTAAAAAGGAACGTCTAGCATAATAAACTTTTAAAAAGAAGCGTGAAAGACAACGTCGTTAGCAAAAAGTTAACGCTGTTAGCAAAAAGTTAGCGTTCGTTATCTAGGAGCTCAAAGACAACAAACTATTATTCCAAGATAAAGACAAAATTCTAAATTTTTCTAAATTAAATAATTTTTTTCTCAATTGTCATTATTCAAAACTACTTGTATAAAAAAAATTATGTTAAATTTTTAGATTTTTAAATTTTATTAACATTAAATGAATTTTTTAACTCACATAAATTTCTTCTAAAATAAAAATAAATCATATATATTTTTTTGTTTAACATATATAATAAACTATAAAACACCTTGAGTTTCATTTAGATCATATAATTATATTTTTAATCAAAACTTTTGTTTATTTTAGCAAATTATAATTTTGACAAAATTGAAGAATGAGTAATTTTTGTCCATAGATATTTATACAAGTAGTTTTGAATAATGACAATTGAGAAAAAATTATTTAATTTAGTAAAATTTAGAATTTTGTCTTTGGACGCTCTTGGAATAATAGTTTGTTGTCTTTGGTGCTTCTTGGAATAATAGTTTATTGTCTTTGGGCTCCCCTTAGATAACGGACGTTAACTTTTTGTTAACGGCGTTAACTTTTTGTTAACGGCGTTGTGTTGGGCGCTCCTTTTTAATAGTTTATTGTGCTGGGCGCTCCTTTTTAAAAATTTGTTGTGTTGGGCGGTCCACTTAATAGTTAATTGTGTTGGACGCTCCTGTCACTAATAGTTTATTGTCTTTGGACGACCTTAACCCTTTCTCTAGAAGAAGACAATGATATTTGTCAAACATAAGCTCTTTGGTCCCTTAGATATAAAATAGATAACTAATTTTTATAAATTAATAAAATTAGTTATTTATTAAAAATATGTGTTAGCTTATCCAAAATACTCTCCTTAATTATTTGCGTTGGAATTATCTCTTGATGAAAATACCCTTAACATGTGTAAACAATATCAAAAGTTCAAGGGAAAAAACTAACGGACAAAGTAGATTGATGTCTTATATTTATGATCAATAAACCCTCTAACTAACTATTATATTTTGAATTAGAGGGAGTAATAATAAGCAAAATATGGATTAGTATGAAAGAATTAGGATGAAAACTTCTATATTTAATTTTGTGGCCTTAAATCTCAAAAATCATCCGAATTTTGTTATGTATGCATTTCATCACAGAGAGAACTCTTAGCGTTTAATGACCACTTCATCTGATTCTAAATATAAAAGCTAAGAGAGAGATTTTCTCAAGTCTTAAATGTAAAATCTCAATTGATTTAGTTCTCCCGAGTTTACAACTTCCACCCCAAAACACTTTCCTATTGATTGCACATATGACTATTTTCATCAAGGGAATAATTGCAATGCAAATGATTAAAAGAACATAAAGAGTAATTTAGAGAAACCAACGTACAATATTTTTATAAATGACCAACTTAACTAATTTTTTTTTCTAATCGCCGTTAAATTAGTTATATCAAACTCCTGCACATTTAGCACTGGAGGAATCGTAGTTGAATCGTTGCAATTTGTGTACAATTGCTTGCAGTTCCAATTAGCAATTCAATAATATTATTGCAGATAAGGTATTTGCTGGATTCCTAGCTTACGATTGGCGTATTGGTGTGGTGCTTTCAAAGCACAAATGAGATATCTTTAGTTAGAGAAAGAAGTTTATGGAGAGAAAACAGCCCTAATGTACATTCACCAAACTTATGCCACTTTGAGTGATATAAAATAGAGGACTTGTTCATATCACAATCCATCATCTCATAATGCTTTTAGTTATTTTATTTATGTTGCTCTAACTACCCAACATTAATTCATGTCCCCATCCCTAAGCCCCAGAAATAAAAGTCTTCAACATTTCATGTATACAGGCTTCTGGGAAACTATAATAAATGTTAAATATTACATCAATTATTGAGATTATATATACACAATATGTAAGGCTTTGAGTTGTTAATTGATTAACAAATTTAACTTCCAACCCAATCATGCTAAGTTTCCCATTTTCCTCTCCTCTTTGGATTTTAGCATTTTTAAATATGTTCGTGGTTTAATTTGCTTTATTATAGTTGTTGTTGTTGTTGTTGTTTTTTTTTTTTTTTTTTTTTTTTTTTTTTTAAAAAATGCAGGTTCTTATAATAGTTTGTCTTTTTGCAGCTTTGGAAGTACAAGGTACAAAGTGTTTTGAGCGTAGGAAGATACACGACGTTTATATCTCCATGTGCAAAGTTCATATATATAGTTTATACTGTAAATAATTCATATCGGATTGGAGTTCAAATCATCATCATCGTCATCCTTTTTTTTTTTTTTTTTTTTTTTTTGAAAATCTATGCACCTCTTTTTCCATTTTTTCCCTTTAAATAAATCTAAATACACATATTTTTTTTTTTAGATTAAATCAAAGGAATAAAGGAAACAAAATTACTATCAAGAGAACGAACAAGATACAATTTTATGTCCCAGCACATGTATGCCACCAAGATATTCCATTGAAATTACTACTCCCACTAGTACATAATTACAGAAAAGAAACTAGGGCTTGACATTCTTAACATTATTTTTTTTCAAAGGACAAGATTAAGAGAAGAACAAGATAACTAAATTAATTTAGAGTATTTATATTTTTTTTCTTCAAACCAATTAGTTTGACTAATAAACTAATATATAATCTAAAGATACACAACATATATGATATGATTAAGTAATTTATTTAGCTTCCTTAATCTATAAAAAATTTTAGGAAAGGGGTTGGGCCTTTAGTCCACAGACATACCGGCTTGAAGCTAGGCGCCTTGACCAATGTAGTATTATTTTTATTCATTCACTCATGCTTCGCCTTGTCTTTAACAAGGGAAAACAGGGGGAAATGTTTATTTGAATCCAAACAAGCCTTACGGACACAACAGAGATCCAAATGAGAATAGTGACACAATTCGATGTATTTGGGCCTTGAATTCAGTCCAAAACATTAATTTAGATCCAGCTAGAAAAATGACCTTCAAATTGAAATTTATGAAACAAATACTCCCCCCATCCTTAATGGAGGACACAATTTGGGAGTTGATGGGTACTTAATGTAATACTTATTTTTCATCTTTGTCAATATTTTTTAATTTATCCTTATTAATATTCCCTTCACAATAATCAAGTAAGAGAGAAATGAATTAAGAAAGATGATTATGGTGTTTTAGAAAGAACATATTAACTAACTTCCTTAATCTAATCCAATTAGTTAAATAGGTCTTAAATTTAGGACAAGTGGCAGTATTAACTTTCACCATATGTTTCATCATGCCATATGGTGAATAACATAAAATTTTTCTATTTAAATTGTTAAAATTTGAACTCAACATCTCACAATTAAAGGACGTGTAAAAAGTGAAAAAAGAAAAAAGATAAATATGTCTTACATTAAAGATTGAAGAGAGTATTTGAGTATAACATCCTAGATGTCGGTCAGACTTGAAAATCATTCTTTACATTGAAAGTAGAAAAACTGTGTGCCCATTTAGTTCAAAGAATATCATGGGGAATATAATGTAATGTAACGATATACGATTATAGAGAATTTTTTGGGTATGTATGTAGTCAAAGAATCATGGAATGAAAATTATACTTTATGCAGAAAAAATTAAAAATAAATGTGAAATGATCTTTTTATCTCTATTAAGGCCAAAAATGGAATGTTTAAATGTTGATTCATGAAAGGTATAGATGCCTATATGTAAGTTTGAATCCATATATTATACAACTAAAGTTATGCAAATGATTGAGCCAACTAAAGGTATGATTTATTGTAATATGTTATACAAAAGGTATGTTTATTGTAATATGTTGTAATCAGGATTATATTAGAGTACTTCATTATATTGTGCCAACTAAAGACCTAAATTAACAAAGTCTATCACAATTATAGGTAATCATGATGCATGAGATTGAACCTAACTTGCTGTGTATCTACCAAACAAACAAGAAGATGGAAATTTGTTTTTATTTTTCTATACATATAGCGTGAAATCAAGTAACGCAATGACTTTTGACTACTAAAGTGGCAATTTTAAGACTTGTCCAACAGGTAACTAAATAATTAAGTTGAGAAAGAAATAGAGAACTTTGTCTAACGAAAGCCATGTGCTTTATCGCCTGCAATTTTTCTACCAGGTGGTTCATAAATTCCAAGTCTCTTATCTCCTTTTTGTAACACTTGACTTTTGTTGGTCACATTCTGTTCTTTTTATTAACTTATGTTTTTCTCACTCAAAATTTTCCTTTGATAGAGGAGGCAAATGCACATGGGAATATGCCTAAATTACCTAATGGGAAGTATGGAAACTTCCATAATTAATTCTTGCAAGTTTCCATTAACGACATTTGACAAAAGTGTACTACTTTTGATAAAGGGTCAAGGTGCAGATTTGCCAACCAACTATTACCTGAGGAGCATTTGGCACAAATAACAATTGAGGGGACCAAAATTGCCAATCAACAATTAAAAAGTGAAAAAAAAAAAACACAATTTGGAGCAGATTTGCCAACGAACTATTACCCCGTCATTGTCTTTGTGTCTCCATCTTCCATTGGATTACGAGTGTCGGCGACGTCGACATCTCCAAAGCTTTTATTGTTCTTTGGGTGTTCCACTCACCCTCTTGAACTCATCCAATAGTCCACAGCGTTCGACCGGCACACACCTTGCACCCTGGTTCCATCCTTCCGATGCCACAAGCAGAAACCGCTGCTGCCACAATGCTTGCTCCCATGGGTCCCATCTCTGTTGGTGTTTGCCATTTCCAACAAGAAGGCTTAACCGCTCTTTTCTCCAGCGTTTCCGCCACCGTCCTACGCCAGTGCCTCATATTTTAACTTAATTGTGATAGTTGTTTTTTTTTAAATAGTTATTTGGTGTTTTTTTTTCCACTTTTAATAGTTATTTGGTTTTTTTTTCACTTTTTAATTGTTGATTGGCAATTTTGGTCCCTTCAATTGTTATTTGTGCCAGACGCTCATTGGGTAATAGTTGGTTGGCAAATCTGCACCTTCACCCTTTGATAAAAGTCCCTTAGCTTTTTGTTACTACCTACAATCATTAATGTAAGAGCTAGTTAATTAATTTGAGGATATTAAAGAAGTTAAATAAATTACTTATAATTATCACTTATGTTGTGACGCCCATCCTTAATAAGCCTTTATTCATCAGTTATAGTGCACAAACATCGAAGTAGTTTGGACGACTTTATTGCGGAATAAAAACTTTCTTAAAATAACTTAGTTTGAAAATATGAGAATAAATTTTTCGTGAGTTATATCTATCCTATAGAGGGATCTTAATAGAATAATCCAAAAATAGGCAAATGATAAACAAATTAGTACAGTCCAACTATTTATACTATCACAAGAATCTCTTCTACTGTAGTCCTTACAGCTGCATCTTTCCTCTTGATCCCGATCCACTACCTGTCTCTTTTATGCGATTTGGAGTTCAAATGAATGAACCCTAGGGGTAACAGTTAATCTTATATGCAAATATGAAATATAAATGACAACATACTACATGTTAAGCATAAAATAATTCGTAGTAAACAAGTCGCACCGTAACCGCAATTATAGCCAAGGACCGCTATTCTAGGACATGCAGCCCCAATCCATAGCTAGGATACACATACAAAATTATCTAGAAACATGGTTAGTCATACATGAATACATACATACAAGCTAATAAGATAATAGTTACCCACCTCGAGCTTGACTCCTCAATTTCGTCCGGAGGTGTTGGGATTAGTAGAGGTGTCAATGTATGCCTATAAACGTTTATCATTGTCATTAATCATCACTTGCGTTGCAAAGTAACTAACTACGCGAATTATTTTTATATAGCCTTTCCTAATAATAATAATAATAATAATAATTATTATTATTATTTTACTAATTACTATATTTCTCTACAATTATTTTAAACTCTTAGAGGCTACCCTAACACTTTAAATTAGGAGTGCTTCTAGGTTCCGAGGTTGAGGGGTGAGTGGTTGAGGGTTGAGGGGTCTGGGATCGGGGTGAGTGGTCGGGATCTGGGGTGAGAGATGAGTGGTTGAGTGTTCCTGGGTAGAGGGGTGAGGGGTTGAGGGTTCCGGGTAGAGGGGTGAGGGTCCGGGATTCGGGGTGAGTGGTTGAGGGTTGAGGGGTCGGGATCCGGGGTGAGTGGTCGAGGATCCGGGGTGAGTGGTTGAGGGTTCCGAGTAGAGGGGTGAGGGGTGAGGGTTGAGGGTTGAGGGGTGAGGGGTCCAGATCCAAGGGGTGAGTAGTCCGAGATCCCGGGTGAGGGGTGAGGGTGAGTGGTTGAGGGTTGAGGGGTGTGTGGTTGAGGTATATTTATATAACATATAACAACAACTTTCCTCATTCCTTTTTCTTCCATGATCATGACAATATTAGCATATATATGACAATCAAGTTTTTACTCTTTCTTATGCAGAGCAGTGATGCATTTATATATAAGCTTGTGGCAACAACTTTCTCATTCATTTTTCCCAAAGCAGCAACGCACACACATATATATAATATGTATATCGATACAATGACTTTTCCTCTCCTTTGTTTTCATACATACATCAATACACACACACACACACACACACAGGTAGCAACAGATATATTTAGCTTAATGGCTTACCTTGTTAGTCTTTGAAATATGCCAAAGCTTGCTGCTTCTCAACGCCACACCAACCTTTGTTTTCCGAAGCAAGAACATGGCAATAAATGCTTGGACTCTCTCTCCCCCCCAGTTCTCCCTCTCAGTTTTCCTCTTACTTTCTATTTCACTTGGGCTGATCAAAGTGAATGAATGAAGATCAAGGAACAATGTTTAAATAAGGACTCATGGCCCAATCTGAGAGGCATGAGTAGATAGAGGAGAAAACACATTTTCGTTTGTTAGGTTCAAAAAGCATTGCGTTATTGACATTGCAGAGGACAACAGGGCATGGCGCTATGATCTCTATTTTCACCATTTCGTGAAGTTCGTTGGCGGTGATTTCTTCCCTCTTTGATTATGTGATCTAGCGCTGCTTGGGGTTAACGTGTTTTAGCTGATATATTTCTTTGTTATTGCTATGTTTTGGTTGAGGTTGAGGTTAAATGAGCTGGTTTAATTTAATGGATTGGGGGTATTGCTTGGGCTTTTATTTGTTGCCATCTGGAATATGTGTGGGTCAAATGAGATTAAATGAATTGAGCTTAAGTGCTACTTGGGTTTTATTCCAAAATTCTCTCTTGCAATTATTTCCTTGTCTTATTTTCCAAATGTTACAAGGAAAATAATTCCTAATTTTCCAAATAATTATTCTCATATTTAATTTTAAATCAAAATCTCATAATTAATCTCCATTTAATATTCAAATTTCAAATCCCTAAAATTTTGGGATGTTACATATGTTACATAATGTCTTGAAATACTTATTTGTATCGTTGGATTATATTTCAATTTATAAGTTAGACATATTAATTTGGAGAAAAATAATAAATGTAAGAGATAAAGTGAAAAAAATCTTATATTTAGGACCAAAATTCCATTATAAACTAGTTCTTATATTTATATTTAGAAGCAGAGGTAGTATATGCAATTTCATCATCCAAAGGCATTAGGTTTCATAGATGAGAGGGTCAAAAGTGGGAAAACTGGCGAGATGGGACCGTTTCATAAACACTGGAGAACAGAAGATAATGAAACGGTTCCATCTCTCCAGTTCTCCCACTGTAGACTCTCTTATCTTGCTTGATCTTCTTTTCTAGCTTTCGATAACCCGCCTATCTTTATTCTCTGTTTATTGCAATTAAGCTTCCGGAACACAGGTCCTAGTCACCCTCTGACCCGGCAGCTTGTGCAGACAGAGGAGGCAGAGGACGAAGAAGGGGAAGAGAGATGGATGTGAACAAAACTAAAGGAATGAGGAGTTTAAATACATTAAGACGGATGAAGATCACTCTACATAAATTATGTACTTTTTTGTTTTTTTATTTTTTTATCTATGTATTGATGCACGATCGGGTAGCATAAAAAATATTATGAATAAAAAAAAAATTCTAATCTTCATCTTGATGATCACGTTTAATTTCATTGCTCTCATATTTGGCCTTTCCTTCTCTGTCATCACCATTTCACTATCGTGTTCGGTAAAAATCGTTGCTTTCTCAAACCCTTGATATATGCTTTGCTCCTTTATTGTTAGTGTTCTCTTTTGTTGTCTTTCACAAATCCTCTTTTCTCAAACCCTTGATATATGTTTTGCTCTCTTTGTTTTGTTTGTGATAAATATTTATTGTTAGTGTTCTCTTTTGTTGTCTTTCACAAATCCTCGATACTAGAATTTTGAATTTTTTCCTTCTTTGTCGAAACCGGAACGATTGAAAGTTCAGTTTTTTTTTTCCTTACACTAAACAATAAATGAAAGATTCCATGTTAATTTATTAATAAAAACTATAGGGAAAGTAAAAATTCACAAAGATTAATCATGTTCTCTTTGTTTTGTTTTTTGTGATAAATATTTGATGAATTTTTGATATTAATTGATAATATTTATTTGATAGATTAGAACTTTGATTACTTGTGATATATGTAAAATTTAGATAGTGTTTATTCGGACATATACCCTAATCACTTGATTGTGATTAATTTTGGCCTACCAAAGTACCAATACCACCACATATATCACAAGATTCAACCCTGCATTGGAAATCTGCACAATACCATATATTCATGTGTTGAGAAGTGTCCTATATGTGATATATGTGGTGGTATTGGTAGGCTAGAATATTAATGGTTGCTTCAAGTTCATGTAGTGATAATTTTGTCTCAAAATTCGACAACTGGTATAAAAATCCAGATGTTAAAAGAACATATGAACAACTATTTTCAATAAAATCAGCGTAGTGGAAAATTTCATATTATTTTTGTATAAAAGACTGTTATATTTAGAACACTCGTGGTATTTATCAAACACTCATGACTTAACTGTCACCTTTCCAATTATTAATGTTCACGCCTTTCCACCCCTCTCTTTTTCTTTCCTCTCTCCACGCCTCTTTTTCTATTTCCAGTACCTGCACTTTATTTTCTGCACCCACAACGACTACCGCTGTCATCACTCCACCCCTTCTTTGCCCGCGCCCTTCTCACCATCATCCCTCGTTCCACTCTGAATCTATATAAAACAATGGTGTTTAAATATTTTTCGGGGAAAAATTAATACTTTTTTTTTCTGAGTTTGATTATTTTGGGAATTGAACTCTAATTTGTATTTGAGTTTGATTATTTGTGCTGTGATAACTATAAGTTATATTCACTTAAGGATGAAACACGGGCTCCCTGGCAAAAATGACGTCACTAGGATAAGTGGTTTTGTCCTTATAGCTGTAGATGAAACAAGAGTGTTAATTAGGGAAGAGGATGGGAAGTGTTGGACTATGGGTGATCCACTCTTGGTGGGTTAGACCCATGTCCATCATGTATTGGGGTGCCAATGAAAGTATCACAAAATCTAGGACGCAGATTGTGATATTAACACTTTGTTGAAACTGAAAACGGTTGAGGTCGTGGGTGCGGGATTTCAAGAGTTTTATGTATGAATATATACTTTTAAAGTGGGCTTGGTTTAAATTGAGGTCCTAATTGTTTTTCTTATATCCTAGTCTAATCCTATTTATAAAATAGAGTGACGTTTTTTTTTTCTCCCCTATTTATAAGTCACATTTATCATTAAACTTTTATATAAATGTATAATTTTACTCTTAAGACTTTTTTCCTTATAAAATACTATAGTGTATATACTAAATAGAGGTTAAGTTAAAAAGTTTTTAAATTTTAAGGTAAGTTAGTGAAGTTTAAGATTTTTTTTGGTTATGGTAAAACATATTGGAAATGTATGATAAATAGGATTAGATGAGTATTTGATGAGCTCTAACGATAAATTCTAGGGAAAATCCCCCTCATGGTCTAAGTAACCAAAATATTGTCAAAAAAAGCCTAAAGAAAAGCTACATGTCAAAAAAAGCCCTAAGGTCTTCTCTCGATATTATTTTAGAAATGTTAACAAATATATCAGTATAACATTTTCTAAAATAATACTAGTCTGACATATGACTTTTCTTTGAGCTTTTGTTGATAATATTTTGGTAACTTGGACCCTGAGAGGGGGATTTTCCCAAAAACTTTAATTTATTGCTAATTGTAACACCCCAAATTCCATACTTCAAAATGTGTCGGTTGACACTTGGTTTTAGAAAAATCGAAAGAGTTTGAGGTGCTACCACTCAGAGTAATGCGGAAACGGAGAGCAAGCACTTATATTTGGACAACGAGTAACTGATACAAAATGCCAAGACATATGCTGATTTCCCGACATGAGCTGATATATTAAAAATAATCCCGAAGGAATATTCATGTGATACATTTACAAGACTTGTGTATAATTACAACTCTTGACATAGTAACTATACAGTCTTACTTCAAGCCTTAGGTAGACTTGGGGCAATGAACCTAACTCAGTTAATCAAACAATTTGGCCAGGCCGGTGTCTAGTGGAAGTCTCCCCAAATTCACGGTGACTTATCGACTGAACCACATAGACGAACCCTTTCTAGACACCAAACAGTTTGAAATAACTTTATTAGATTCATGCCAGAACTAGACCCTGTTAAGCTTTTTCTAACTTTCGTCTCGGCCGATGCCTCTTCACGGCTCCGTTCACCAGTGCCTCTCTTCGGCTCCGTCCTTCGGTGCCCCTTCTCGGCTCCGGTTCCTTTCCTGAACTATTAGTCAGGGTTGAGATTCAATCGAACTGAATCTCAGGTAACAGTTAACCTCTATAGCAAATATAACAATATATGACAGATATTCATTACATATAAGCATCAACCATACACAGCACACAACAGATGTAAGGTTACAACAATACATAAGCACACAACAGATGTAATGTCAACAACACAACAGTACATAGCACACAGCACATGTAAAGTTTGCAACGTTTGCACTAACCAGTGCCACAATGGCCCCTTGTGTCCTCAACGCTAGGAAAACTCAATGGCATTATCAAGACTATAACCCGTATAAAGCTGAATGTATAAACAGGTGATCTAAGCCCCATAAACTTAGTCACAGTGGATGACCCAAGACCTAGTCTTGTCCATCACTTCATGAATCATTCAATCATATACTATCATACAAGATATAGGCGATTAAAGTTACTAGTACGCGAACGTACCTTTCACCGTGTATTTAACAACATGTCCGACCTCTGAACCCGATTTCGAATTCATCGGACTTCCTGGATATCCTAACATATCACCATATCACTTAGAATAATATCCTAAGAGATATTTCCACCTCTATTTACCTCTCTACCCTTGGTGGATTTGTTATTTACAATTTTGCCCTTACATTTATTTAAAAACGCAATACTGGATTTTCTCGGCAAATTTTTCGGTAACTTTGAAAAATCATAATTAATTCTAACAAAATTGAAACGTAGTTTTGTAAAATTCCTCATGATCCTTGACATGTCTATTGTCAAGGAAAAATATTCCAAGAACCTAGAACATCAAGCATCATTACTAGTTTTAGTTTTAATGTTCTTAAACGCTGCCCACATTTTCGTCCAGAAAAATAGCCTAAATTCAACTGGTTGTATCTCTTTGTACAGGAATCAAAAGGCTACATATTATATATATTCGGAAATCCCTACATATCTAATTTGTTTCTGGAAATTTTCGTGAATTATGGGCTTCATTTTCAACATAAAATATTAGCATTTCTATCGTTGTTTGCCCAGAATTTTCACCGAAAATTTTGCCGTAATTGCGCTACTTTGATCTTCAACTTCCAAGAATTTTGCTCTATCATATTCTCTATTATATTTTCAAAATAGAGACATTTTTAACCATAAAAACATGGAAACAAAACTATATTGGAAGATTAAAGATCAAAACACAATTTAACTATGAACTTGAAAGCTAAAACTTCAAGAACATGCCTTGCTCTTGCTTCAACCTCCTCAAGCTACTCCATACTCACTCTCTACTCTCTATAATCAGATGTTGCTATTGATTTTGGTGTGAAGAATTGAAGAGGAGAGCCCTCTATTTATAGGAAAATCTCAAGCCCCTTACTTAACTTGCACGTTGTCTCTACTTCCTCAACAAGTTGCCTCCCTTATTCAACAAGTTGCCTCCCTTTCTCCCTTCTTCAACACGTTGTCTCCCTTCTTCAACAAGTTTTCTCCCTTCCTCAACAATGCTTCTCCTACTGTAATACCCAAAATTTCTTATTTGTCTTAAATACAATATTTTGATAAATAGAACCTATTTATTATATTTTATGGATTTTATGATGCCTAACAAGATTTATTAAATCATTGGTTATCCTATTTCTAAGGAAAAATTACCTAGAAAAGTAGAATAAACGCATCTCAAAATTTGAGACCACATATTCACCTATATTAAGCCATGGTTCATATAGAATCAAAAAGAACAAGAGAGTGGCATGAAAATACTTAAATAAATTTGGAGAAATAAATAGCAATTAATGGTAACTAGATCTTCACTAAATTAAATCATTGTACAAACCTTCATAATTAATCAAAGCACCAATTTTCATAATTTATTAAGAGACTAAATTTTCTAATACCCTATAATTAATACCTAGCTCATATTTAATTTATAAAAGGCCACAAAGAATTATCAAAACACTTGGAACAATTAAGGGGCAATTACTAACAATTAATGAACAATTGAAATTACACTAATGGAATATTTAGGTAATTCTTTGCAATTAATATTAATAGTCATTAATTAGAGGTGTATTAGGCTAATTAAAAAACCAAAGATCAATAAGAGGTTAGGATTAGCACTAAATGAATTATTAACATTCATAAACTACTCTAAGAACCAATGATACAATAATCAAGGGCAATTAAGCTTATGGTTAAGATGTTAATCAAATGTTAATCAAGCTTTGAAAACTCAACAATTTCAACTATGATCTAAAGGCCAAGATTCAACCTCATAAAGCTAATCTAATGACTCTAAATAATTTTAATAAAGCTTAATCCTTGTGCATAGGTAAACAACCAATGACATGCCCTCCACATGGAATTTATAAAAGCAACAAAAACACAAAAAATGAAGAGCCTAGGGAGGGGGACGATTTTTGCTTCTTGAAAAGGAAGAAAGGAATTGTTTAATTATCAATTACACACATGCAAGATGAGTCATGAGCAAACGCTAATGACATGAAGACTTTGAAGGCTTTGTCATAAATTATGGAAGAGGATAAAAAGTAGAATGGAAGAGGATAAAGTGGTGGGAGAAAAATCAAGAGAAAGAGTCAAGGTATCCTCCAATGAGAAAATTACACATAAATTAATTAGATTAATCAATAGGATTAATTCAAGACTTAAGCAATTGAAAACCTATACAAACTAAATTATATCTTGAAATCCATTAACCATGAATCAAATATAGGAAGAGATTATGAACGAGCATAATTCAAGCTTGAGATTGACTATAACCAAAGTCATTTCCTCAACTTTTGAAGATTTGTTCCAATTGAGGAAATGAGTGTTTGATGTCTCTAATTAAAGCCAAAAATCTTAAGAGTTCAAAACCAAAAAGAAAATTTGAATCAAACTTCATTAAGGTCCCCAAATGAATTTTTATCTAGTGATTCTATCAATAGAAGTGGTAGGAAATTCTAACTTAAGGAGAAAGCCAAGAAGTAGTAGGATATTTTGCAAAAAGTTTTTGGAAGAGGATGAGGTACTTTGGATAGCATGATTTCTGAAAATGGAAGAGGATAGGGAGAGAGAGAGAAGGGGGGGACAAATTTGAGAAAGGAGGGCTAGGATTGGAGCTCTCAACTCACCTAAATCCAAAGGATGAAAATGAATGAAAGTTGCTAACTAGTTAACCTCAAAATTTGCTATAAATAGGGAGGTAGTGCATTCATAAATCCTCACCAATTCACAAAGCAACAACATCTGAAATATATAGAGAAAGTGAGAGTGAGAGTCTTGGAGAAGCAGGAGCAAAGTTCTTGGTAAGTTCTTTAGCTCTAGCTTTAAGTTCTTTAAGTTCTAGTTCTTAAATTTTTAGATAGAAGTAGTGTAAATCTTAAATATGCTAGGATAATTTTATTTACATGTTTTTATGGTCAAAATTGGCTTTATTTCAAAAAAATGATGAGGGAGGTCATATAGCAAAATTTCTGGAAGAAAATCATCAAAGTAACGAAGTTCGAGAAATTTCATCGGTTTCAGAATTTCTGGAGGCAGTGATGAAAACGCCAGAATTTCATATTGAAAATATGGTCACAAAATTCTGAGAAAATTCATGGTTAACATATACATATAGGGATTTTTAAATATGTCAAGAACATGTCAAAATTATTTCTGTACAGAGAGATAAAAATCCTCAAATTTAGGCTACGAATTTCTGAAAAAATTCTGGGCAGAGGTTCAAAACTTAAAACCTGGGAGTGATTCGTATAATATGGGCAAAGGTGATTATTTTTAATTGAAAATAGACATCCTAAGGATTCGAAATAATTTTACGGATCCTCATTTCGATGTTTCTAGAATTAATTATGATTTTTCAAAGTTAGACAAAATGCTGCCCAGATTTGTACGAGTGTTGTTCTACGAATTTTGAGGGTATAAAGTGAAAAATAAATGTTCCAAGGGCAAAATAGTCAATAGTGGCCAAAATATCTCTTAGCATATTATTTGTAGATTAATAAATGCGATATTACCATTTTAGGACAAACGCAACCACAGTTCGAACATCAACGTACCGACATCACCGACGAAGGTACGGACGCGTACTGTAACATTAACTCTGATGTTTACTATATACCTATATATGATGGTTGTATTCATAGACTGAGCTTCTGTTTTTAAAAAGTTATTGAGCATTCATATACAGCTGTGCACGGGTTATGGTATTGATAACGCTGTTGAGTTTTCCTAGCGCTAAGGACACGACCGTACATCGTGGCACTGGTGAATAGTGCAGACTATAATAATGTTCATATGTAGTGGCTGTGTTCAGTTATTATCTTTCATATGTGAATATTGCTGTGATATCATGAATAAACTGTCATACATACTTGTTACATGAACATGAGGTTAACCATTACCTGAGGTTCAAATGGGCATTGAACCTCAGCTCTTACTATAGCTTCGGGATCCGGAGTGAATAGGATCGAAGAAGATGGGGTAAGCAAAGAGATATAGGATCCGGCTGGAGGAAGCCCTTTTGTTTTGTACTTACTGATGATATCATTTGGAAATTTTTTTGTAACGCTGTTAATAGCTAACGCATACATTACAGTGGTTACTTATCAGTTACTTTTTCAATATCATTTACTTCCGATGCTCTACTCTGATCACAATATCATGAAAATGCTTTCGAAAATTGGGATGTTACATGTAATATCCCAAATTTTGGGATTTGAAATTGGAATGATGTATGGAAATTAATTATAAAATTTTGAATTAAAATAATTATGAGAATAATTATTGAACTAAAGGCCTATTTTTTTTTTTCCTTAAGTTTATATTAGGGAAAAAAAAAAAAAGAAGTCCAAGGAATATTTGTAAGAGATCATTTATGGCCTAGAGAAATTAATTGAGGAAGAGAAAGGAAATCCTTATATGAGATTAAGGATCTATTTTGGAAATTTATTTGATAATCAAGTGTTAATTAAGAAGGGGTAAAATGGTAACTTTACTATGCAAACTTGCCAACAAATGTGGGGCAAATTGAAAGCCAATTATTCATCAACATTTTTTCAGTCTCCTTTCGGTACAGGAAGCACTCTCGCATGAATAAAGTTTAGACCCAACACATTTTCATTAATTCTCTAGCCTTTTTAATGCAATACATTTATTATTCAATGATCCCATTTACTCATTCCACTTTGTTAAACACGTTGAGCCCATCTATTCATTTTTCATTTCCATTTCCCCACAGCCCAACTACAACAAAACACTAAACAACCTAGCATCTCCACTCATTTAATTCACCAAACTATTAAGTGAAACACATCTCAATCACGTTGAGAAGAGGGAAAAAAAAATGACAAGAATTTGTAATCATGTGTTTAATTCATCTTAGGCCCATTTATTCATTATTTTTCCAATCCATTAACTCCTTTTGGCCCAACAAATGAGAAACAGGAAAACAATTTCAACCCAAAAACACAAAAGCCTAATCATTTAATCTCCAGCCCATATATATACTAAACCATTCCAGCATCGTGCCTTCTTCTGCTTGATGCCACGTGACAAAATTCATAACCAACGATATATACCTCTATACCCTTTAATATTCATTAACCTTTTGTCCGATCTCGGCCCACCAAAAACGCAAAAACCAGATCACGCCATCGATCACGGCGCTTTCATCTTCTTTTTCTTTCGGCCAGAACACGTAAATGCTGAAATCTGTGTCAGCAAAAGATCAGCAAGAAAACTATCTACTTTAGGCATTAAACCACTGTTCACGCCATCAGTGCCGAAGATCACCGTAGATCACCGTCAACGCAAAAGCAGCAACTCCATGCTTTTAAAGTCAGCGAAACAGACCCCCCATACTTCTCGAGACCCTCAATAAATATCTCTCGGTCTGTGCTCATCGGACTGCACCTCCAACCCCTTATATAATCGTTGGCTCTAACCTTCATTCATTCACGATGCTGCAACCTAAGGCTAAGACCCAAAGCATGAGAGAGATAGACGAGTGTGAGAGAGTGAGAGAACATGATCCTTCTTCCTCTGCATTTTGGTTCTGAAAGCAGGGGGGCTGTGTAGTGGTGAGCAACGGTGTTCATACGTGCAAGCTAACCAAGGTGAGTCATTGAGCTTCTCCCCTTCTAGTTTCTGTGATTTTCCATCGTAAGTTGTTGAGCTTTAAACCATAAGATTTAACACCACAAGTTCTCTGCATTCAAAGCATTAAAACAGGGCATTGTCAATATGTATATAAATATATAGCTGTTGATATATATAAATAGAGTTTGTTGGTTTGAGGAAAAATAGGCATAGAAAACGTGGTAAATAGTAAACCCAAAGCTTCTATCATTGTTATAATATATATGTACACATCAGAAAAACCAAGACTTGCCATCTTATATATATATATCACTGAACACACAAATATATACTGTATTATTGTAATTGGAAAGAGAGAAAAGAAAAACCCTTAGCTGTCAAGAGAAAGCTTGCTACTAGTATATATGAATATATGTGGACCTGAAAATGTTAGAAAATAAAAGAAAGCTTTTGTCTTATTTGAATGTTCACGTTGTACACATAAAAGAGAGCAAAAAAATTTGTTGACATAGAAACACACTATATATATATACACGTATGACAAATGGAAAGAAATATATATAGTTTACCCATTAATAGTAATAGAAGTATATGATATTTATATTAGTATGGGGCAAGAATGATACAAACATATGCAAAGTGAATCGAAGTTGGACGCCGCACACACATGTTCACCAAGGAGACCACTTTTAACATTTCTATGCTATTTTATTAGTTGAAAAGGAATTTTATAAATGAAATATGCATGGAGTGGTCGCCAGATTTCGAGAAGTTACAATTAAACAATATTAAAGAACTCATAAGTGCATGTTCTTATAAAACTTCCACTCGATACTTCATTTGAAATAGTAAGATACTATATTTTTGAATATCCAAAAGAGTATATATAATTCTAATCATATCTAAAGAGCATAATTTATATGATGATTAGTATTATAACTCCTAATTTAAACTTCTAGTATAGCCTTTGGGAGTCCAAAATAATTGTAGTTAAATAATAATTAAAAAAAAAAAAGAATAAAATATAAAGGGAATGAATAATAATGGATGTCATTAATAAAGAAAAAAAGGATTTATTAATTAATAAAAAAATTCGAAAGGAGAATGGTTAGTCTCCTCGATTTTTAAGTTCCATCATAATTTACCCCTTTCAAGCATTTCAAATATATTATCTGTATACTTTTAATTATGTAGAGTTTTAAAGAGTTATTAATGGTTAGTAAATTGGTTGTGGTAGATCGATTTTGACGTGTGTTTGAGCTCTTGGATTTAGAAGCAGTGTAATAATAATTAGCTTTACAGAGAGGTAACCACTTTCCACTTGTTATGTGTATTGATATGTTGTTTGTGAGTATTTTGTGAAATCATTATGAATATTTCTAATATAAATTGCCTTGCGGAACCTTATGATTTAAATTATGAATTTATACATATTTATTTATTTATGTATAAGAATTGAGAGTTTTGATACTACGATATTGATTATGATAATTATGGGAAGGGTTGAATTGGGAGGAAATGAAGTTATATATTCCACCACGTGGTGAGGCCTCCATTGGTGCACGATGGTTGGCTTTATATTGTCCCACTTGTTCAATGAGGGACTGGCCCGCTAGTTCAATGAGGGCATACGACACCCCACATATTCAATGAGGGGAAAAGGCCCATGGTCTGGGACATGTGCTCTGAGGATTTTGGCCGGTTCTCATCACATGACCGGTGAGCTTTTGAGTAACCAAGAACATGGAAGTAACTTAGCCCATGGGTCTAGTCGGAGGAAATAAGGCGGTTCGGTTGGATTGGTGGGAGGTATCTTGGGAATTGTGTTAATGAAAATTGTGATACATAATTTCGATATGAAATTTTGTGATGTGGATATTGGCAAATTATATATATTATTTTTCTAAAATACTTTATTATATAAATTGTTCCACACGGCACCTCACTAACACATATTAGTATTCGTAATGAGTTGGATTGATGGTTACCACATTTTTCCTGTGTGATAGTTCCGGTCCCGGGTCCATCAGGAAGACTTCGGAAGCTTAGGCTACTTTTCCGACGACGTAGTGCTTCCATCTTTTGGTATACGTTGGATGATTGTATATTGCCACGTTAGGGCTCATTTTTTTTTACTCTGATTTATTTTGTATGTTTTGGCAAGCAATGAAGCATTACTTAGTCGTTGATCAACCCTTAATTTGTAATTTCGTTAAGTAAAATGGAGGACGTTTCAATTTGGTATCAGAGCATATGATTCTGATAACTGTCATGCATGCACTACATTTAGTGGCAATATACAATATTCACCCATACCTTCCCTGTTTAGCTGTTTTGTTGTGTTACCTGATCATTCACTTATTAGGGTAGGTTTCATCCTTTGGTGGGGAGAATGGTAGATAAACGAAGGACTCACTCCGCCGTTAATTCACCTCCAAATGCTCCTGAGACACCGCTGTCTCAAGAGAACGAAGCTCTTTTACATCGATATACCGATGTCTCAAGAGAACGAGGCTCTTTTACCTCAATTCAAAGATACATTAATGACTATCATGGATGCAAAGTTCCAACAGTTTGAGGAGGATTTTCAAAAGAAAATAAGAGAGGAAGGAGGTATTCCCACGTCAATGAATAATGACGTACTTGAGTCTAGTATAGAGGTATCACAAAGAGCTGAGCTATGTGGCTCAACTGATCATGAAGAAACTATTAAGAGTAATGGGGGTGAAGCATCATCACAACCCAACCCTGAAGACCTAGCTAACAACAAGGTTTGGAAGGATGTCTATCAACGCAATCCTGAGAAATTTAATGTAGAATTGGATCCATTGAAGGTTGAGGCTTTAGAGATAGATAAAGTGGCAAAATAAGGGTTATAACGCTAATTCTAGGGCTTCTGATATGGAGATAGGATATAATTAAATCCCTGCTTTGTGTTATGGGAATACATAGGGTAATTATACCAAGAAGTTGGTATAGTATGGTCTAGATCCTCTCTGGACTCTGAGGTTAAGTGTGCTTAGGGAAGATAAATCTCGGGATGGGTGGTCTCCTGGGAAGTATTATAAGGATTTAAGATTCTTTTGATTTAAGGCCTTAGTACTTTAAGGTATGACATATGGTCCATAGAGATTCTGTGAGGATGTTAGGTTGAATAAGGAAATGATTGAGACTAGGCTTGAATCTGATGTAAGTTGAAATAGTGCCTAGGTCAAAATGTGAATGAGGTTGTACTAAGGTTCCAATACATGAGAATAGGAATCCTGTAAATATTGATTGATGATAAGATCGAAAGGTGATTAAGGTTATACTAAGGTTTTAGTACTCGAAAGTAGGAACCCTGTAAGTGTTGATTGATGTGGTGTTATGAGCAATTCTTCGGGTATGATTAAGGGTTGTTGATTAGACGAAAGAATAATGTTAGAATAGGCCCTTGTGATATTGAGGATTGAAAAGGAATTAGAACCTCGTGTATTGTGTTTTGGTTATAAGAATGACAACTGAATGTTTCGAGGTTTAGACTAGGAATGAGAATTGTGATCCTAGTTTGTATATTGGGTATTATTGAGGCAATGCTTGGTCCAAACAATGTTCTGGATTGTGAATCTAATAATTATTGTTGTTTGGGGTTATTTGAGGATTAGACTATGAATTGTGAATCATGATCATGGTATGTAATAAGGGTGTTGCCAAGGAAATATGATTTCTCAGCCTAGTTGATGTTGAGGTTCTAAGAGTAATCATTTTGCTAATAATAAAGGATAATGTCAGAATGTTAACATGTTATTTGGGTATGGTGAAGGTTTCAGGAATAGGTTGATAAACCTAAGAAATTCTATTGGGTATTCAAAGGGATTACCATTAATTGAATTGTGATCTAAGGATCTAACTTGACAGCTTGAGGATTTTTACATGTGTGAATCGACCGAATGAATTGAGGTATTAGGATATGGTACCAAGTGAATTGAATTACTTAAGGCAGTAGAATGTGGCACCAACGTATATGAGGTATCTGGAGGTTACTAGCTGCTAGGGGATGATTTTAATCTCATGATATTTCCTTAGAAAGAATGTTTGAGAGTAGAAACCTTGATAATAATGATTGATGCAAAGGTCATCAAGACGTTATTTGAGGTATGTTTGAGGATAAGTACCTATTTGATATGGGGTATTTTGAGGTTGTTGGTTATTGTATCAGCTTAGGGAAAGATCTTGAATATAGAATATTCCCTTAGAGTTATGAATGAGAGTTAGTTCCTTGATGGAACCATATGATAGCTAGAACCTGAGAGGTGTTTTACATGATGACCTTCTAAGAACAATTGTCTGATTCTTGGTTATGTTTGAAAACTTGAATGTTGAATTTGCCAATGCACCAGCTGATTTTGTGAAAAAATTTTGAAATAGAGTTTTCAAAAGAAATGTTTTCAACCGAATTTGAGACCAGGGTAATGGTCGCTATTGAAATTATGTTTCATAGAAGGGTTTAGTAGAACCCAAGTTTAAAATTGAGTTTTGAACTATGTGGTGTAAGGCAAGATTTAAACCGGAAGAGGTCCAAAAAAAAAAACTGTTGTAGAAATACTCAGTTGTTGGATCTTGCTAGATATGTTTAAAAAAATGTTTGAAATCGCTGGCCAGTTATAAAGCTCTTTTAAATTGAAAATTTGTTGGATGTGATATGAGAGGTTGACGCCGCACCAATGGTGAATATTCCCAATCCGAGTAGTTCCACCTTGAAGGGGCATGTATTTTCGTGTGTTGGACCTAAGCACTAACCGTGATTATGAACTCGGTCACCGGGAAAGCGGTGCACAGTGGTGGCCGTGACTATGGACCGGCTTGACTGGGAAAGCGGTGGAGAGCCTTTATTGGATATGCTAGTGTGGATACTGGGTCCCTTGCGGGGGGATCGAAATTTTCCCACATCGGCCGACATGCGCGTTGTCACTTTGATGGTTGGTATGAAAGGATTGGGATATGTCCTGGTGAGGCAGGGCGAAGTGGTGACGTGTGCCTCTTAGTTGTTGAATTTTGTTATCCCATTGTGTGTTAAACCGACAGAAAATGTGTTTCTTGAATTTAGGCCGGTAAAGAATGTATTTTCTCGAAATTGGGCTGGCAGCGATTATGGTTTATTGAAAGTGTGGAAATATTGTTTCGTGAAATTATAAAAATGTACTGCGACCACAGAAATTTTTAAATATTTGAAAATTTGAAGTTGAATATGTGATAACATAGAAAAAAAAAATGGCGTCATTACCATTTGCCAATGTATTGAAATGAAAAGCGGTGCAGTTGGTAATTGTGTTGAAACAGGAACATAAACTTTTAGAATGGTGTAGAGATGTGAACCAGGTAGGTCAGATAAGAAGTATCAGCGTGCTAAGCAAGAGAAAAGTGGTATGAAAGCCTAAGTTAAGGAAGCTCAGACATGGAATAGACGAACAGAGGTTCAAGGTAATAAGACTCGGTATGCAAGTTTGCACGGGGCGGTATCCCTAGGTCATAACACCTGTGATGCTTAGTGTTGTGTGGAATGTTGTTTGACATAGTGACTTTAGACAAGTATGTCTAGAGTACATCTTGAAGCTGGCAAAATATTCGATCTGTACCAGGTGATAGATAAGGAACCTAAGCTTGAGGGTAATTCCCTAGGTAGTAAGTCTAGAAATCTAACGTTGTGGTAATAGATTGCGCCGGAAGGCTAATATGTGATAAGCAGAGAGACATAATGAGTCTGGCAGTAAGGCTTGTATAACCTAGCACTGCGAGAATGGATCAGTAGATCCTGTATAACTGAGAACTATATCTCGGGTACGTAATGGATAAGAGTGTTGTGTGCTTGGTAAGTATGCATAGGAAAAGAAATAGAGTAGATGTTTAGAATAATTCCCTGAAGTTATAAGTTCAAATTTCGAGGACGAAATTTAAATTAACGAGGAAGAGAAATGTAATATCCCAAATTTTGGGATTTGAAATTGGAATGATGTATGGAAATTAATTATAAAATTTTGAATTAAAATAATTATGAGAATAATTATTGAACTAAAGGCCTATTTTTTTTTTCCTTAAGTTTATATTAGGGGGAAAAAAAAAAGAAGTCCAAGGAATATTTGTAAGAGATCATTTATGGCCTAGAGAAATTAATTGAGGAAGAGAAAGGAAATCCTTATATGAGATTAAGGATCTATTTTGGAAATTTATTTGATAATCAAGTGTTAATTAAGAAGGGGTAAAATGGTAACTTTACTATGCAAACTTGCCAACAAATGTGGGGCAAATTGAAAGCCAATTATTCATCAACATTTTTTCAGTCTCCTTTCGGTGACAGAAGCACTCTCGCATGAATAAAGTTTAGACCCAACACATTTTCATTAATTCTCTAGCCTTTTTAATGCAATACATTTATTATTCAATGATCCCATTTACTCATTCCACTTTGTTAAACACGTTGAGCCCATCTATTCATTTTTCATTTCCATTTCCCCACAGCCCAACTACAACAAAACACTAAACAACCTAGCATCTCCACTCATTTAATTCACCAAACTATTAAGCTGAAACACATCTCAATCACGTTGAGAAGAGGGAAAAAAAAATGACAGTAAATTTGTAATCATGTGTTTAATTCATCTTAGGCCCATTTATTCATTATTTTTCCAATCCATTAACTCCTTTTGGCCCAACAAATGAGAAACAGGAAAACAATTTCAACCCAAAAACACAAAAGCCTAATCATTTAATCTCCAGCCCATATATATACTAAACCATTCCAGCATCGTGCCTTCTTCTGCTTGATGCCACGTGACAAAATTCATAACCAACGATATATACCTCTATACCCTTTAATATTCATTAACCTTTTGTCTGATCTCAGCCACCAAAAACGCAAAAACCAGATCACGCCATCAGATCACAGCGGCGCTTTCATCTTCTTTTTCTTTCGGCCAGAACACGTAAATGCTGAAATCTGTGTCAGCAAAAGATCAGCAAGAAAACTATCTACTTTAGGCGTTAAACCACTGTTCACGCCATCGTCTTAGTCGAAGATCACCGTAGATCACCGTCAACGCAAAAGCAGCAACTCCATGCTTCTAAAGTCAGCGAAACAGACCCCCCATACTTCTCGAGACCCTCAATAAATATCTCTCGGTCTGTGCTCATCGGACCAGACCTCCAACCCCTTATATAATCGTTGGCTCTAACCTTCATTCATTCACGATGCTGCAACCTAAGGCTAAGACCCAAAGCATGAGAGAGATAGACGAGTGTGAGAGAGTGAGAGAACATGATCCTTCTTCCTCTCGCATTTTGGTTCGAAAGCGGGGCTGTGTAGTGGTGAGCAACGGTGTTCATACGTGCAAGCTAACCAAGGTGAGTCATTGAGCTTCTCCCCTTCTAGTTTGTGATTTTCCATCGTAAGTTGTTGAGCTTTAAACCATAAGATTTAACACCACAAGTTCTCTCGCATTCAAAGCATTAAAACAGGGCATTGTCAATATGTATATAAATATATAGCATGTTGATATATATAAATAGAGTTTGTTGGTTTGAGGAAAAATAGGCATAGAAAACGTGGTAAATAGTAAACCCAAAGCTTCTATCATTGTTATAATATATATGTACACATCAGAAAAACCAAGACTTGCCATCTTATATATATATATCACTGAACACACAAATATATACTGTATTATTGTAATTGGAAAGAGAGAAAAGAAAAACCCTTAGCTGTCAAGAGAAAGCTTGCTACTAGTATATATGAATATATGTGGACCTGAAAATGTTAGAAAATAAAAGAAAGCTTTTGTCTTATTTGAATGTTCACGTTGTACACATAAAAGAGAGCAAAAAAATTTGTTGACATAGAAACACACTATATATATATACACGTATGACAAATGGAAAGAAATATATATAGTTTACCCATTAATAGTAATAGAAGTATATGATATTTATATTAGTATGGGGCAAGAATGATACAAACATATGCAGTGAATCTGAAGTTGGACGCTGCACACACATGTTCACCAAGGAGACCACTTTTAACATTTCTATGCTATTTTATTAGTTGAAAAGGAATTTTATAAATGAAATATGCATGGAGTGGTCGCCAGTTTCGAGAAGTTACAATTAAACAATATTAAAGAACTCATAAGTGCATGTTCTTATAAAACTTCCACGATACTTCATTTGAAATAGTAAGATACTATATTTTTGAATATCCAAAAGAGTATATATAATTCTAATCATATCTAAAGAGCATAATTTATATGATGATTAGTATTATAACTCCTAATTTAAACTTCTAGTATAGCCTTTGGGAGTCCAAAATAATTGTAGTTAAATAATAATTAAAAAAAAAAAAGAATAAAATATAAAGGGAATGAATAATAATGGATGTCATTAATAAAGAAAAAAAGGATTTATTAATTAATAAAAAAATTCGAAAGGAGAATGGTTAGTCTCCTCGATTTTTAAGTTCCATCATAATTTACCCCTTTCAAGCATTTCAAATATATTATCTGTATACTTTTAATTATGTAGAGTTTTAAAGAGTTATTAATGGTTAGTAAATTGGTTGTGGTAGATCGATTTTTGACGTGTGTTTGAGCTCTTGGATTAGAAGCAGTGTAATAATAATTAGCTTCGGCGAGAGGTAACCACTTTCCACTTGTTATGTGTATTGATATGTTGTTTGTGAGTATTTTGTGAAATCATTATGAATATTTCTAATATAAATTGCCTTATGGAACCTTATGATTTAAATTATGAATTTATACATATTTATTTATTTATGTATAAGAATTGAGAGTTTTGATACTACGATATTGATTATGATAATTATGGGAAGGGTTGAATTGGGAGGAAATGAAGTTATATATTCCACCACGTGGTGAGGCTCCATTGGTGCACGATGGTTGGCTTTATATTGTCCCACTTGTTCAATGAGGACCGGCCCGCTAGTTCAATGAGGGCATACGACACCCCACATATTCAATGAGGGGAAAAGGCCCATGGTCGGGACATGTGCTCGAGGATTTTGGCCGGTTCTCATCACATGACCAAGTGAGCTTTTGAGTAACCAAGAACATGGAAGTAACTTAGCCCATGGGTCTAGTCGGAGGAAATAAGGCGGTTCGGTTGGATTGGTGGGAGGTATCTTGGGAATTGTGTTAATGAAAATTGTGATACATAATTTCGATATGAAATTTTGTGATGTGGATATTGGCAAATTATATATATTATTTTTCTAAAATACTTTATTATATAAATTGTTCCACACGGCACCTCACTAACACATATTAGTATTCGTAATGAGTTGGATTGATGGTTACCACATTTTTCCCAGGTGATAGTTCCGGTCCGGGTCCATCAGGGAAGACTTCGGAAGCTTAGGCTACTTCTTCTGACAGTAGTGCTTCCATCTTTTGGTATACGTTGGATGATTGTATATTGCCACGTTAGGGCTCATTTTTTTTTCATACTTTGATTTATTTTGTATGTTTTGGCAAGCAATGAAGCATTACTTAGTCGTTGATCAACCCTTAATTTGTAATTTCGTTAAGTAAAATGGAGGTCGTTTCATTACACCTACTTCTTTGACAAGTTGATGATGTCATTGATGACTTTTAGGGCTGATTTGTTAAGCTTAATTAATTTCCTAATCAAGTGTTAATCATCTAGCTTTATCACACCTTCTTGGCCCTAATTATTTTCACAAGGATTAAGCTCATTTTCTTGATTTTTCATTGGCTAATTCAATTAAAAGAGGATTAAGCTTACTATAGGATTAATTTAGGACCATTGGATTCAATTGTGTTTGTTTAAATCCAATCTTCACCCTTAATTGAATTTGTTATTAGTTAATTGATTTATTAATTTATCATGAAAATTAGTGTTTAATTAGACAAGTATTATTTCACCCTCATTGGCTTAATTATGTTCAAGTATAATTAGCCCTCTTTTGATGATTCTAACTTGCCTTTAATAATCTTGAAGCATTTTGCAACTAATCTCAATTAGTGCCAGTTAAATTGTTCATTTATTGTTGCTAATTTCCATTAATTTGTTTAAGTGTTTTCATAGCATTTTCTTGCTTATTTTGATTAAACAAGAATTAATTTTTACTATGATAATCTTGTTGTATTTTATGATCCCTAATTATAATCTTAAAATTGGCCCTTGATTAATTTAATTTCAAGGGAAAAATTGCCCAAAAATTATAATAACAAATTACAAATTTTTGAGACACATATTCACCTATTTTTAATAGGTATTATTTATCAAAATATAATATTTATGATAAATATAAATTTTAGGGTATTACGCTAATTGTGACTTAGCCCACCTTGTTTGACGTTTCAATGTCATGTCATTATCTTTTGAACGTAGGAATTTATGAGATGAAAAATTCCTCCGATAAGACAGGGAAACATTTCCACCTCTTGTGCTTGGAAGGAATATCAAGAAAATTTAACTATTGAATTAGGCTTGGTTTAAATTGAGGTCCTAATTGTTCTCTTATATGTGTGTGTATATATATATTCATGTGTGTGTACACCTCTAGTCCTATTTATATGACAGAAAAAATGATTTTGTTTTCCTATAAATAAGTCATATCATTAAATTTTTCATATAAATGTACTACCTCCGGTCCTAAACATAGGACAAAGTTTGTAGTATAATTTACAATACAAACTTTGTCCTATATTTAGGATGAGAAGAAGTATATTTTTACCTTTTATTTATTATATATGTTGACTTTGTTCTATTATAGTATAGTGTATAATAAATATGGATAAAGTTAAAATTTTATTAAATTTTAAAGCTAAGTATATTTGAAGAGATTTAAGGTTTTTTTTTCTAGTTCCAATGGAATATATTAGAAGTGAACTATAAATAATACTATAGGAGTATTTGATGAGATCTAGTGACAAATTCTACATTAATATGTAAGAGACTCATTTGAATGATATTTTTTTGTCTTTTTTTTTTGGGGTAAAAAAATAGAAACAGAAAGGAATAACTAAAAAAGATTTAAATTAAAATACCATATCCAAATTGAAAAAAAAAATCTACAAAAAATCTAATTATAATCGCTTCATTCCAAAAAGAAAAACATAATTTCTTATGGTCATCAAACCATGTTGACATTTCAACATGATGTCCGTGTCGTTTGGAATAACGCAATGAATAAGATGGAATTGACATGAAATGGAAAAGAGCTCTGTATATAACAAAAGATTATCCTTTTATGTGGAATGCATTTGCCTTTCTCTCAAAAAATTAAACAAAGATATTTCAAAGACTAATGTTAAAAATAAATATAAAAAAAATTTATTTTTCGGAAATCAAATTAGGATTGGCTCAAAGTCCTTCTATATATATATATATATAGCCCTACCTGCAATATCCCAGCTAAGCTGCGGATCAATGAAGAATATGAAGTGTTGTGTTGGGGCAATAGTGCTCTGGTTACTCATCGTCTTCTGCAACCTCCTGCTGGTTTCTGCTAATCCCGAACTTGGTAATTCTTCGTACGACCCTTTATTCATTAATCTAGTTATCTCGCTCATTATTACGAATATTCAAAAGTTTATACATGTGAATTATGGTGCAGGACGAAAACTTAAGTATGTGCGGTATCGTCCACACCCTTGCTACTACACACCTTGCCCATATTATTGCTACAGGCCACCTTGCCGAGGCGGAGGAGGATACAACGCATCATCACCATCACCATGAACGATCTTTAATTAAGAGTATATGTAAAAGACAATAGTAATGGCATCTTCTTTTTAACTTTCTTCATTTTCGAACCCACTTTCATTCCTAAGCTTCCTTATTTCATATTTTAGAATATTTGCACGCTAGTCAGCCTAAATCCTCTTGGATATGCCGTATGCATCGTCTGTTGTCTTTACTATTCAATCCTGGCCAAAATTATTAAGTCAGCAATAATTCCGCAATTCCATGGATTATTTTTGCTTTTTATTTTTTTTTCATTAATTATGATCGACAGCGGCATGATTGTGAATTTAAATATCAGTTCGTTTACTTACTAATAATATGTTTAATCCCCCCTTGGTCCTGCTTCAATACTTTCCTACGTCGGTAGCCATACCAGAAATTCTGCAGCTTTATTAGTTAATACTAAACTCAGAGCCTTGTTTGAGTTAACGTTTAAAAAGTATGTTCATGTAAGTTGAAATAAAACGCCTCTCACATACTTATCTCGTATATCATAAATTACGTCAGTAAGGTAGCTCCCACTGCTAATAGAAACCGGCCCTTAATACTACTCCTATGGTACTATTGATAAATAATTGACTTCTAGCATATCAAGAAAAACCTTAGTCAGCTGCCTTAAAATTAAATAACTTTATAAATTTGCTCATATTTAATATATAATATATAATCCATAAAAACAAAGTCAACGTAATCATAAATGAAAAATATGATTGTACATTCGTATAAAAAATTTAAATCTGGCCAATCAAATAACCACCACGCATAGCCACATTAATGTCCGTTTGTTTGATAACAGACATTATAAAAGTAGATATAATGACGCCTCTTCCACAACTGTTTTTCTGAAACCAGACATAAAAAATGAGGTGGTGGCATTATTTTTTTCACTTGAGTGTGCAAAATATTTGGATATACCCTAATGATTGCTTAATGTACAAAAAAGAGTGTGAAGAACTTGAGAAGCGTTCTATATGTGGTGGTATTGGTAGGTTAGGATTAATTATTTGCTACAAAAGCAATGTAACTTATGAACATATATAGTGTTAGTTCTTGGTGTTTTGATGATAATAAATACTAAGGTTTTTGATTCAGAAAGTATTGCCCAAATATGAAGTATGCCCGAGCATGGATCTATCGCTGCTCAAGCATACTCTATCTAACAATGTATTAAGTGTTTGTACAAAAGATGCTCAAGCATTAGTTAACTAATGCTCGAGCAGTCTACTCGAGCAAGACATTCTTGGTGCCCGAGCATGGTGAGCAAGAATGAAAAATACTCTTTGTTAGCAGGTAAGTATCGCTCAAGCATGGAGCTCGACCAGAGGTAAATCTATGCTCAAGCATTATCGTTAAACTTATATTCTTTCTCTCTGCTTGCATGATTCTCGAGCAAGGTTTATATGTTGCTCGAGCAGTCACAATCTTTCATCTTAATTGCTCTCTGTCTAAGGTATTCTCGAGCAAAGTCTAAGGGTTACTCGAGTACGCTTCTCGAGCATGGTAAATTTGGTGCTCGAGCATAATTATTTCTTTTCATTGATTCCTCTCTAACTGAACAATGCCCAAGCAAGTTCTTAGGTCTACTCGAGCAGCCTACTAAAGCATAGCATAAATGCTGCTCGAACACCAGCAACAATATCTTCATATCAGTAAGGAATTCATTGCCCTCGAGCAATATAAATTCAGTGCCCGAGCATGGTGCTTGAACATGGACTTGACATTGCTCGAGCATGAGTGACTTTCACTGCAGCAAAGGGTATTTATTCATATCTGCTCGAGCAACCAAGACCATCTACTCGAGCATGGTTCATTGTCTATCAGAACATACATGGATTAATCTAGTTTAAATTGAGATTAGCCAAAAAGCCGTTCGTGTGTTAGAAGCATTAAATGCTTATTCAAAAAAGCAGAGCTACAATCATAATGAGATTATTGTACCAGTCAAAGACATTCTTTTGAGGCATGCTTATTCTAGCTATTATTCTGAGTCAACCTCTGCACGAATACAATCGACGAGGAAGCATTTAATGAAGCAAAGGTCAAATATGCTCAATGTAAAAACATCTGCGTCTAACGGAAGTTTGAAGACACTCAACGGTACATTCAAAGCTTCACAACAACATTAATGGCAGTCGCTATAAAAGCTCATCACATTCAATTCTGCCACCAACTGAAACTCTGTGTAATCAATTTGTCTCAACTACTATTTCTGTTTCATTATCATTTAATATCTTCAGATATTTCCTGTACTTCAGTGTTCATTTATTATCTACTTGTGAGGAATTGTTAAACACTTATATTATTTGCTGATTAAATCTTAAGGTTGTGGAACCTTAAATGTGGGTGTACAATTACAGCTTATAAGGGGGAGTGTGTCCGAGTGAGAGGATCATTCAAGTACAGTGTATAATTTTAATTGTCTTTGAAAGATAGTGGAAATCCCAGGTGTTCTGGGGACTAGACATAGGTCGAAGAGTTAGACTGAACTAGGATAATCTCTCGTGTCTTTCTGTTCTTTTCCCTATCTCTATTTTAAGTGTTCTTGAGCAATTAGTGAAAGAATTTCATAATCACCTATTCACCCCCCTCTAGGTGATATTCCATCTTCATATAGTACATTACATTTGGAACAAGTAGCATTAATTCTTGCCAATGAACATTACCACATATATTACAAGGTTCAACCTACGATGGACATGAATACAAGATAGCGCATAGCACAGGGGCTAGACGAGTTCCAAACAGACCTACAACGCCAAGTTGAGTGGTTTTTTGTGGCTATTAGTTATGTTTTTTGAGGTTAGACGAGTTCCAAACAGACCTACAATGCCAAGTTAAGTGGGTTTTTTTTTTTTTTTTTTTTTTTTTTTTTTTTTTTTTTGTAGCTATTAGTTATGTTTTTTTTTTCTCTTTTTGCAATCCATATTATTGTGTTCATGACATTACAATTTCAAAAAGATAAGTGAAGAGCATTATATAATCTGATCTAATATGTAATATTATATGTAAATTTGTACACCTGTCCATATGTGTAAAACCCTATTATTCAGTATAATATAAATACTGAATACAAAGGCTGGTCAAGGCCCTACGTCTTTTTAGTTTTTACTCAAATCTGATTCCCTAAAACTTTATCTTGGTATCAAAACTTGGACACTTGTACCCTCTGTGATTGTTAGTTTGTTACTATAGCCTAGAAACACACATTTAGTAGTTCTGAACTGCAGTTTGTGTTCACTATATGGTCTAAGACAGGGGTAACATGTTGAACCAAAGATGCTCAATCTTGTATAATTGGGATGTGTGTGAAACAATAGTAAAATGGTGATAATCCACCTAAAATAGACGAAGGCAGCTGGTTAATTAAACCAGTTGCTTTACAAGGCATTTTAGCTTGTGCCAAAAGAGTCAAACAAATTTCCACAATATGCCTGTGTTTCCTTTCGGCCCTTCCATTCTAAGCAGATATGTGAGGACATGAGTGTGTAAAGTGTATACGATCATCCTCCCCAATCACTTTCAACCATTTTGATTTTACCCTCAAACTAATTCTTTGCAAAGTTTTTGAACTGAACAAACATGGGCAATGCTTCATTTTTCGTTTTAAGAGGAAAAATCCATGAGCAAGGACAATAGTCATCAAGAAATAGAACATAATATCGAAAACCACTGACAGATGTTGTTGGTGTAGGACCCCATAAGTCAATATGTATCAATTCGAGAGGTTTAGAAGCATGAGACTGAGAAGATTTAAAAGGAAGAGAATGAGACTTGCCAAGCTTGCAAGATCCACAAAAGGTAACTTCATCATTCTTAGTACTGAATTTCAAATTACAATCCTAATCACTTCATTTAGTACTCTATCATTAGGATGACAAAGTCTACAATGCCATAAAGTCCTACTAGAAGTAAAATTCTGCAAATTGTGCTGAATAATCAGCTTCTTTTTCAGCATCAAAAACTAGATCCTTGCTGCCATCTGCTTTCTGATTTGAAACTCTATAAATTCCTCCTTTGGTTAGCACCCCTTTCAGCATTATCTGCCCTACTTGCTGTTCCTTCACAGTAAACCCATGTTTTTTGAACACAACATCAGCATTATTGTCATTAGCAACTTTATAGACACTTAGTAGATTCCTAGTAATGTTAGGAGTGTATAAAACATCATTCAACTTCACTGTGTTAGGAACATTTGAGACTGTGGAGGAGCCAATTTTTTCTACCTGAACTTTATCACCATTACCAACAATGATTCTCATCTTACCAGTGGGCTGGGTAGGATGTTTAATGCAATTTGCATCATTAGTCACATGAGAAGTGGCTCCACTATCCAAGTACCATTCATCATCATTGATAGTTTCAGGTGTAGCCCAATAAGCTGAAAAATCAGAAATAGAATTAGAAGCATTGTAAACATTGTTAGTTTGCTTTTTGTTTGTATTTAACGACAACAAATTAACGACCTTTGCTTGAAACTGGACATTAACAAATACCAGTCCTTAAAATAATATATCCATGATTGATGATTGTGTACAAAAAACAGTCGTTTTAACGAAAGGCCAAATAGTAAAATAAAATGGTAAAACTAAAACAAAGGACCTAGAAGAAAATATATTTATGGATAAGGACCATAAAAGCTGTAATTATTTAGAAGGACCAAATATAAAAATATTAAATTATATAAAACTGAAATGCCCCTAACAAAATATTATGCATTCCCTCCTATATTCTTTTCCATATTCTATTTTTAAAACTAATATAAAATTCTAAATGAATTATTATTAAACAATAGTTTTTCAATTTCCATTTTTCACAATTTGAATATACATCTATGAAAAAGAATTACACATTCTTCAATTTGTAAATTTTTTAAATTCAACAAAAAATTTAATAAAAAATGGAATTATATAATTTTAATAAAATTCAAGGTCTTTTTATAATTTATCATATATGTTAAACCAAGAAAGTTTGTATGATTTATTTTTGTTCTAGATGCAATTGATGTAGGTTAAAAAATTCATGTAATGTTAATAAAATAAAATAAAATAATAATCAACCTATTATATCTTGAAAAATATGAATTGAGTCAACTTTTTATTGTTATAAAAATAGCTTAATTGATATCAATATTGATAATATAAATCCGGCAACTTGATGATATAAATTGGCGAAAAATAAAAATTTAAAAAAATATGAGTTTAATAGTTGTTAATTAAATAATATATTGATTTTTTTAAAAAAGATGTATGATCATATAACGGTTGTGGATATATTTAACGACTTCAATTAATGATTATTATATGAAAAACAGACATTATAAATTGTGTATAATTAAGGGTTAAGATGCAAAAATACCCCGAGCTTTTACCCAAAGTGCGTCCTAGCACCATATGCTTTTGGGAGGTGTAAAAATACCAATAAGCTTTTAAAATGAGATAAAAAATGACACTGGCGTTAAAAACAGTAAACTTCCGTTAGTTTTTTGTCTCTTCATGCCCATCTAGTTCTAAAGTCTGCCACGTAATACACCCAACCTTCACCTCATTGTCCGGACAACACGCACTGTTCATCTTCTTTCATTGATGATTCATTGTGCTCCATCACCACTGAGAACTTCACCAGCCCGTCGTGCCTCATCGTCACCGACAAAAATTGAAAGCATCAAAGTCAAAATACAAAGAAACCCAGAAATTGAAAGCAGCCATGAATTGAAGAAATCAAAATAAAAAAGCAAGGCACAAAGAAACCCATAACACAAACCTTCTCATCAAAAATCAAAAATCAATTCCGTTAATCCAATTTGTTTTAATATATTGCTCTATGTATCTTACTGTCACCGGCATCCAATTTGTTTCATCTGCAGAGACATTACTGGTTCTGTTCAGCCGAGTATGAATCTCTACAACACCCCGATGAACGCTTATAATTCCTCCCTTCTCCCATTATCGGGGACCACCACCACCGCCTCCAACGCCCCTCTTCTTCCCGCTCCTTATAATTCTTTCATCATCGATCAGAAAACTCCCATCAAGACATTTTGCCCCACGCCCAAGTCGTATGAGTATGTTTCTAAATCTTGCAAACACAGTTAATTTCCAAAGTGTAATTAATATATAAGAATTGGTGGGTCAACGTTCATGGATTAACGGAATTGATAATTGATTTTTGATGAGAAGGTTTGTGTTATGGGTTTCTTTGTGCCTTTATATTCAATGTTTCAAAGTCTCTTTCGCTTCCAAGCAAACTTCCCAAGTATGCGTCTCCTCAAATTCGGAGGCCACTTCAATAAATGTAATTCATTAATCTTCATTTTTATTGATGTATTTAAGCTCCCCGTTCCTTTAGTTTTGTTCACTTTCATCTCTCTTCCCCTTCTTCCTCCTTTGCCTCCTCTGTCTGCACAATCTGTCAAGTCAGAGGGTGACTGGGACCTGTGTTCTAGAAGCTTAATTGCAATGAACAGAGAATAAAGAGAGGCGGGTTATCAAAAACTAGAACAGAAGATCATGAAGGATGAAAGAGTCAAAAGTGGGAGAACTGCCGAGATGCGCTAAAAAAAAATTACTTTCGACGGTGACAAAAGTTGCCACTGAAAGTCTTTTAGTGGCGACAAATTGTCGTTGCTGAAAGTTCTGTCGCTAAAACTTTTGGCGGTGACATTTTTTTGTCGCCACTGAAAGTATACAATCAGTGGTGACAAAATGTCACTGCTAAAAGTGCATCAGAAATCCCCCAAGACGAGTGTCGCTGCTGAAAATGGGGTATAGGTGGCGACAAATTGTCGCCGCTGAAACATGTATCAGCGGTGACAATTTGTCACCACAAAACATGAATTGACAGCGACAAAATTGTCGGCACTGATTCTTATTTTGGTGGCGATTAAGTAGTCGCTGCTAATACATGTTTCGATGGTGACAAATGTCACCACCGAAAGTCACAATTTCTTTGTATTGGTTTATTGCTATTTTTTTTAATCATCCCTACCAATTTCATTTTTGTACAAGCATATTACGAGTATTCTTTTGGTTCTTCTTTCAATTCGGTGGCAGAAATCTTTACTTCAAATTCAAATGAGACCTCTATATTTAACTCAACTTTTTTTTTATATTAAAGGTCGCATATTAATTTTATTGATACTAACACTATTTTGCCCCTAAAATTAAAATGCAAAAGGAAAATGAAGGGCATAATTTCACAACCATAACAAATTGAAAATTTTCAATTATATTTGGACTATATCATATTAACAGAGAAATTTTCCTACAGTCCCTGCAACAATTTCACACTCTAAGAATTACAATTTTTAACGGATGCAAATTACAACACCGCCTAAAATTAAATAAAATCAATCAAAATTAAAACTGGAACTGGAACCAACTTTTTCTATATGCAAGTCATGCACATAAACATACAGTAACAAGACAAAATTTCCAGTAATCTAGCCAAATTTCCAAACTGGATTTGTGATCCAATCCCAAATAATATTTGCAATTCTACAAAAAGAAAAGAGCACAGTCCTCCTTTTTGAACCTGTAAAAGTCCATACTTGTTGGATTAAGAAACTGCTCTGGGTGGTTTCATGCCAAATCCATGCTTCATTTTCTCCTTATTGAACCTGTAATAAGACATGGCAACATCAATATAGAAGATAACTGTTTTACGCTATTGATGCAAGATGAGAAAGATATAGACATCAAAGAATTAAAAAAAGAGAGATGACAAAAGAGAAGGAGAAACCTGAAATGTGGACACCCTTAACAATTCTTTGTTCTCAAGAAACCCAAAAGCAATTTAAACCATGTAGAAGCAATCCCATGTTCAATTGCAATATCATTTTGACCGCCTCTTGGTTAAAGCTAAAAATATGTCGTAACAAAAAATTCTTCCCCTGCAAAATATCAGTGTATATATTAGATCACATTAAAGAGACGAAGAAGGGGAAGGCATAGAGCTGTTGATAAATATGTAAATTATTAATTGATCCATCCTGAAATGCAAAGGTGAGTGTGATTTTTTTAAGTGAAAAACAAGTAGTTACTCATTGGAGTTTTGCTTTGGCAAATTACTCCAATCATGTGCGTTCATGTTCAATTCGGATGCCTTTAATCAGGTCTAATATAGCCTGATTGACCTGTAATTTGCATCCTTTTTCATCTTCGATATCATGTGTAATCAAATAATGCCAATGGTAAAGTCTAATGCTGAGTGAAGATCCAAAGTGCCAATTTCATTGCCTACGCAATAACTCGATTCCTTGCACATAATATACAAGAAAATACCTCTTCAGTCCTCTCATGGCTCAACAAATGACCTCCGTGAAGTTCTACCATTCTAGCCACATTGATTGCAGCCTCTTTGCAAGTCTTCTAGGGTAATAATATATCTACACATAATCAAAATTTCTCCAATAAAATTTAGGAAAAACAAAAGATTGCTAGTTAAGCTAGGAAAGATATTATCACAACAATATCACACTTCCCTTGGATATTGGAATATTAAGCACATCACAGAAATAGACCAACTTTTCTTTTACACATTTATCAAGCTTACCTTGGTTCTGTGTTTATCCTTGTATAAACAATAATCACAGCTACAAATTAGTAACAGCTTGAGACATTGAAAATTTTTAGGAAAAAGGAAATCAGACATGAAATCCATTACAATTCACTAGCAGAATTAAGAAAATCAAGCAGATGTTCATATTATAAACAAAAATGTATGTAAAACCCTAGAATCCCTACTTATAGTGAAAGCCATATTTTGACAAATACTACATGTTTAATAGAGGAGAGTATGTTGTCTCTAAATTTTGAAAATTTGTTAACTATATTCTAGGCAATTTTCTCTTGGAAATTTAAAACAACCAAAGGCAAATCTTTAGGCCACATTTAAGGATCCTAAAATACAAATGATTATTATATTAAACCATGGTTCTTGAATAATCAAAAAGAGCAAGATAATGTGATGAAAATACTTAAGGAATTTTTAAGGATTGATAAGCAATTAAGTCTCCACTTAATAATGGTGTAAGCCTTCATGATGAATTATGGTGCATAAAGCTTGAGTAAATTAAACACTAAGTCTCCATGGTTAGCTAATAAATACAATTAGGAGTTAATTAAGCTTTGCTAATGACACTTAAGCCTTTATGATGTCATCAAAGTGAGTTAATTAAGCTTTGCTAATGACACTTAAGCCTTTATGATGTCATCAAAGTGACATCACAAGGATGACATCACAAGAGCTCATGCTTAATGGTGTAGGGCCAAGATTTAATGAAATCACCACAAAATCCAATCTAATGGATAGGGTTCAAGATGAGAGGATAATATATTATCTAACAAAATTAAATAAAGGCATAATTAAATATAGCACATGGGCTCATAAATGTAAAAGTGGAAGAGGTTAAATGGGAGAATTTAGTATAAAACTAAAAATAGGATAGAAACACTTGCACATGGGACCACACATGCAAAAAATGCAAGGAGGCAAGAGAGAGGGGGAGGGAGCACGGATGAGGGGGAGAGAAAAGAGAGGAAAAAGAGAGAAAAAAAGAAAAAGAAAAAGAGAGAAAGAGGGAGAGAGAAAAAGAGAGAGAGAGAGAGGAAGAGAGAGAGTGATTAAAATATGACTTTTAATAGAGCACATGTGAGATTTAATTTTAGAAATTAAGATAATTAGCTAAATCCTATGTTATTAGAATCAACCAATGAGAGTGTTTTCTTCTCAAATTAAGTCTTGATGAAAGCACAAATTAACAAGAGCCATTGATGAGAAAAGTTAATCCAAGGGATAAAATCCATGAGCTTTTGCTATAAATAGAGGCCTTGCCTCTCCTCATTCTTCACACCAAATCAACCACCAAGTGGTGATTTCTAAGAAGGAGGAAGGAGTTTAAGAGCTTCAAGAGGTAAGCTTGTCTTTAGTTTTTAGTTTATAGTCTTTAGTTCTTATAGTTCTTAGTAGTTCTTAGTAGCTTTAGTAGAATTGTTAGTTTTAATCTAGGAAATAGGTAAAGTAATTTCCCATAATTGTTTTCAAGCCTTATTGCATTGAAAGATGCCTGACAAGGTGGAAACATGTTGGGAAGTAACTTCTAGGATTAATAAAACAAGTTAGAGTAAGATGGGAATTGTGGGGTGTTGCTGGGCAATGGGAGTCAGGCAGTTAGATAGTGATATTATATATGCAAAATCATCTTCATAAATTCTTAAATAATTCATGAGTGTATTAGACATGTATAGCTTTCCATTGATATAAAATATACATCAATTAGAGGTCTGTAGAGGGAGATAAAAATTCTGGAAATAAGGCTACGTTTTTCTGGAAAATTCTGGGCAGAGGATGAACATCATCAAACTGGGAATGAATCACAAATTCTGGGTGTAAACCAATATTTTTCTCCAAATTAGACATGCTGAGGTTTCCAGGAAATTTTACGGATCCTCGTTTCAATTTTTCTAGAATTAATTATGATTTTTCAAAGTTAGATGAAAATACTGTCCAGAAATACTGTACCAACGTTTTTTACGAAATTTTGGAAATAAGTTGAAAAATAATCCCACCAAGAGTAAAAAGGTCATTATGGACTAAGATGTCTACTAGAATATTATTTATGAATTAATAAATACGATATTACCATTATAGGAAATACGTGATCATACACCGGCAGACGAACGTACCGATATCACCAAATGAAGGTACGGACGCGTACTGTAACACTGACTCTGATGCTTATTGTATGCTTATATATGATGAATGATTTCATAGACTAAGACTCGGTCTTAGATCACTGTTTACACATTCAGCTTTACACGGGTTATAGTCTTGATAACGCCGTAGGATTGTTTTCCTAGCGCCGAGGACACGACGTACATCGTGGCACCGTTAGTGCAAACGTGGGTGACTTTACATGTGTTGTGTGCTATGTATTGTTGATATGTTAATCTTGCATCTCTTGTGTGCTTATGTATTGATTATCTTTGTAATGTCATGAATATCTATCATACATATATTGTATTACTTAAGCATGAGGTTAACCGATTACCCGAGGTCCCGATGTGCATTGGACCTCGGCTCTTCTACTATAGCATCGTGGTCCGGAGGACCAAAGGTCGTTGACAAGGGTAAGCAGCCTGCTTGAGGACCTGGCTGAAGTTTATTTCTGTTTTTGGTCTGTAAAATATTTTGGAATTATTGGGATGAATGTACCACTACTATAACAAACCATGGATGATATTTTGTAATTTACTCATCAGTACTCGCTCTTTTGAATTGCTCCGATGTGCCACTCTGATCAAATTATTTTGAAAACGCTTTACAAAAATGAGGTGTTACAATGTACCTCATTTTCAACCCACACGTAGCCAGAAAACTAATCAATATTCCTCTTTAAAGTCTGAGCCTGCACAGGAAACCATGTCACAAATATTCAATGACCAGCCATAGGTTATGTAATACCCAAAATTTTCATGTATCTTAAATACAATATTTTTGATAATTAAAGCCTATTTAAAATAGGTGAATATGTGGTCTCAAATTTTGAGACATATTTATTTTATTCTCTAGGCAATTTTTCCCTAGAATTAGAGTAGCCAATAATTTAAGAAATTTTATTAGACATCATAAAATACCATAAATGCAACAAACACCATATTTAAATTATGGTTCATATGGAGATTAAAATACTTAAGTATATTTAGAGAAATGGCAATTAAAGACCAACCAAACCTTCACTAAATTAAATAAATTGTGCAAATCTTCATAATTAATCAAAGGGTCTTAAACACCCATGTTCATAATTTATTAGGAGACTAGATTTTCTAATACCTTATAATTAATATTTAGCTCATATTTAAATCATAAAGGACCGTGAAGAATTATCAAAACACTTGAAACAATTAAGGGGCAATTGCCAACAATTAATGAGCAATTAAAATTACACTAATGGAATATTTAGTTAATTCTTTACAATTAATGTTAATAGTCACCAATTAAAGATACATTAGGATAAGTAAAGGTCAAGGACCAATGAGGGGTTAGGATTAGCATAAAGATGATTATTAATGATCATGATTAGCAACCAATCAAATAAATTTAATAACACCTAAAACACCATTTTAGGAATTATGACTAAAGATTAAGCTAATTAAAGACTAAACCCTAAGAGTATTTTGCTTAATTGCTAACCAATCACCAAAGTCATCTAGTTACAAGTATACTTAGAGTAACTAGGAAATTAGAACACCAAGTTGGGAAATGCATGAAGATGGAGATGCCACCAATGCAAGCTTGGAGAGTGCATGAAGGAGAAAGAGCCACCAAAGCACTCTTGGGGCCAAAAGCTTTACACATGGGGACAATTTTGACACTAAGGCAAGAGGCTTTGGTGAAAAATCAAAGGAGGAAGAATGGGGGGGAGGTAGGCCACGTTTTTTGGCTCAGCTGGAGGGAGAAATCAGATTCAAACCCATGGCCAAAAATGAAAGATGTGTAAGCTAGAGAATTACAAGATTTGCCATAGCTTTTTCCTATAAATAGAGCACCAACCTCTTCACAAATTTCACACCAAAGCAAGCTTAGTAAATCTGATATAGAGAGTGAAAGTGAGAGTGAGGAGTCTTGAAGAAGGAGGAGCAAGGTTCTCGGTAAGTTCTCTAGTTCTAGCTTTAAGTTCTTTAAGTTCTAGTTCTTAAATTCTTAGATAGAAGTAGCTTAGATCTTAAATATGCTAGGATAATTTTATTTACATGTTTTTATAGTCAAAATTATATTTATTTCGAAAAAATGATGAGGGAGGTCATATAGCAAAATTTCTGGAAGAAAATCATCAAAGTAACGAAGTTTTGGCGAAATTTCATCGGTTTCGAATTTCTGAAGGCAGTGATAAAAACGCCAGAATTTCATATTGAAAATATGGTCACAAAATTCTGATAAAATTCATGGTTCAAATAGACATATAGGGATTTTTAAATATGTCAAGAATATGTCAAAATGATTTCTGTACAGAGAGATAAAAATCCTCAAACTTAGGCTACGAATTTCAGGAAAAATGCTGGGCATAGGTTCAAAACTTAAAACCTGGGAGTGATTAGTGTAATCTGGGAAACTTTTATTATTTTTACTTGAAAATAGACATCCTTAGGATTCCAATAAATTTTACGGATCCTCGTTTCGATTTTTCTAGAATTAATTATGATTTTTCAAAGTTAGACAAAATGCTGCCCAGATTTGTACCAGCGTTGTTCTACGAATTTTGAAGGAATAAAGTGAAAAATAAATGTTGCAAGGGCAAAATAGTCACTAGTAGCCAAAATATCTCTTAGGATATTATTTGTAAATTAATAAATACGATATTACCATTATAGGGTACACGTGATCACCGTCCGACCGTCAACGTACCGACAACACCGACGAAGGTACGGACGCGTACTGTAACACTAACTCTAATGTTTATTGTATACCTATATGTGATAGATATGTTCATAAACTGTGACTGTTTTTAAAAGAATTGTTCATACACGTACAGCTTTATACGGGTTATAGTCATGATAACGCCGTTGAGTTTTCCTAGCGCTGAGGACACGATAGGCCATCGTGGCACTGGTGAATAGTGCAGACTGTAATAACATTCATATGCGGTGGTTGTGTTGTTATTACTTTTTATATGTGAACATAGCTGTGATGTCATGAGATAACTGTCATACATAACTGTACATGAACATGAGGTTAACCGTTACCCGAGGTTCAATGGGTATTGAACCTCGCTCTCACCTTAGCTTCAGGTTCCGGAGTGAACGGATCGAGGACGAGGTAAGCGGCCGATGTAGGAGACGGCCGGAGGAAGCCTTTTTGATTTGTACTTGAACAATGATAACATTTGAAAAATTTTGTACCGCTGTTAACAGCCAACTCTTACACTACAGTGGATGTTTATCAGTTACTTTTCTAAATACTATTTACTTCCGATGCTCTACTCTGATCAAATAATTCTGAAAACGCTTCGGAAAATTGGGATTTGACAGGTTAAGTGTTTATAGACAATTAGTGAAGAAAAGGCAAAACTTTTTATTACAAGAAACCCAAAGAATCCTAGAATCTAGGTGGATGTTTCACCTTTGCTCGCTTCCCAAAAAGTATACTATGAAGTATTTGCAGGTTGTAAAAAATCAGGTTTTCTCTTGGACAACTTGAAAGCCACTACAGCAGTTCACATAAATTACTTGATTAAGAAAAATTGCTACAAAAACCAAGTTCATGATCCCGCATACAACATAGTACTAAAGAAGATCCTATTATCTTATTTCTTCTAAGGATGAGAAGATCAAGGAACCCACGAAAGTGAATTAAGAACATGTGTGGTAAAAGTAAAAAACACTTGGATCAAAAAAAAAAAAGAATGCCTAGACAGGTAAATTCACACCTCATCAACCAATATAATCCTAAGCTGTAAGAGAAGTAATTTTGTTAGGTTTATTCATCTGTTCAAGGATATCATATAAGAAACATTTAATATAAATGCCATATCTAATTCCAAAATAATTTAATATAATAGAATCCTATAAGATTTCTTCTTAATTTGTTTCTACTTTGACACCTGGTAACTAATATAACAATGTAAATAATCAATAATCTGTAAGTGAAATGATGAATTTTAAGATAGAACTGTTGTCATTTAGTTTGTTGTCCATCGATATATCTAACTTTTGTATAGATGACAAATGGTTAGCTTAGAAATGTTAAAAAAAAAAAAATTGTGCTTCAGTTGGAAGAAGTTACTTGGTTTAGTTAGCCGACTAGCTTCCAAAGAATTTTTAAAGGACTTGATCGAGTTTGAATTTTGACATAGGCATATGAATCTTAATGCCCAAATTCAACTGTACTAATCCAATAACTTTTCCCTTGTTATATCTAATATTCTTACCAAGTAGACTGATTAGTAGTTTTCAAATGAATCAATCTCACATTTAAAATGTCATAGAAGTTTTGCATGTGAAAAAGCAAATTATGAGCAAAGCATTTTGATTCATGCCTACACTATTGCTATCAATGTTGGATGATTTCAGAAGCATTATGCGAACATGCTGGAACAACCAAATCTCGCAATTCGACAATCAGACAATATAATTAAAAAAAGAGAGGTCAGCGGTGGCAATTAAGAGTAGGAACAATACAAACCTTGAAGGCATTGAACCCAAATTGGCAGATCAGGGAACCCAGCCCTGAAAATGCCATTATCCACCATTGCAAAGTTCAGAGGAGGGATGAATATCTCGACCCCATCTTTATCGACATCAATCATTTGACATGGCATGATTTGGCGAAGATCTCTCCGTTTGAGTCCTCCACCTTCATTTTCTGGCCGCCGAAAAGCGTTAGCAATGAAAAAGCAGAGAAAGAGAAAAAATATTAAAGGAGGATTCAGTGAATCGGAGGTTTGAAAGTTCCAATTGAAGCATCGAAAACTAGAGAAACAAAAAAAAAAGACAGGGAGCAAAGGTTGGATACAAGAACTCGAATTGAAGCCGCGAAACTCGGAGATGAAGAAATTGAGAATGAAGTCACATGAGAACGAAAACCGGAGAATTAATTAAGGGTGTGGCTTTCTCTGCGCTAAAAGACCAACCTTGACAACAAAATCGAACTTGGTAGGAGAAAATAGAAGAGGAGGAGGAAGTATTACCCGATTGAGGCAAACGACGGTGGACCAAGGACCCACAACGAGATTTGCAAGACCCATGGCAGTGAGACCCTCGGCGTTGAAGACTTGACCAGCGAAGACCAAAGTAAGCGTCTACCCTCAGGCGAGCGGCAGATTTAAGTGTGGCGTGTTGAGGAAGAGGATTCATAGCTAAAACGTCCTAAGACATTAAAGTAATTTTTGAACCATCGAAAATTGGGAAGATGAAAAGAAAAGCCCTCAAGATGGAGGGAATCCGCAAAATTTTTGGAGGGCATGAACGAATTGGAGGGAAAAATTGGAAATAAAACTTTCAGCGACGACACTAAATCGCCACTAAAACACCCTTTCAACAGTGACAAATAAGAGTTGCCGCTAAAAATAAACCTTTGGCGGCGACAATATAATATCGCCACCGATTGTAATACTTTTGGCGGCAACTTTTAATGTCGCCGCTGAAAGTCTAACTTAGACTTTCAGTGACGACATTAAAAGTCACCGCCAAATGTCGCGATTGAAAGTCAGTTTTTTTTGTAGTGATGGGACCGTTTCATAAAACACTGGAGAACGGAAGATAATGAAACATCAATTAAATATTAGAGGGCAACTCTTTTGAAAGTGGAGCTATATACCCAAGAGGGGGTGAATTTGGTATTTTAAAAACTTTTCAAATCTGCTCTGTTTTTAGATAACAAAAACGAGAGATGAACAGTAGAGAGAAGAATAGCTGAACACAGAGAATTTATTCGGTTCGGTCTTAACAACTTGACCTACATCCAAGGTCCCCGGACTCTCGGGATTTTCACTATCACAAAGATTACACACTATGTACTCAAAGAGTAGTTCTCTCTCTAGAACTCACCCCCCTTACAAGTTATAATCAATGAACTCCGAAATCACTAAGTCCCCTTGACTTGTGATTCTTTTCAATAAATGATTTGAGATAAAAACTCTCTCTAAGAGTAGATGATAATAAACACTGAAGCTTATAATGTCAAAAGACAGAATACAAGTGAAAACCGAAAGGTAGTTAAGAAACTTGAATGCTTGTGCGTTTTCGGTTGTTGTAGTTGTTGAGAAGAATTGAATGCAACTCTATTTATAGCCGATAGCATTAATTGACCGTTGCATCGATAATCGACCGTTGAAGATGTTCTTGAGAAGATGTGTATAGCTTAGGTCTTCTTCTCTTTCGAAACTCACTTAATCCAATTGTTTGGATGGTCGAGTTGACTCTCGCAAATTAATCCGTTGGAGAGGATGTTGCTTAATGTAGAAATCATTCTTTAATGCTTTGCAACCGTGTACGAGATGGATTCATCAAAAGGATGCAAGTTTCGGGTTGAGCATTTAATGTTCGACACCACTTTTGCTTTTGCTTTAAACCTTCAAAACTTCCTTGATCGTCTCGAAACTCACTAAAAAGATGATTAAATATATCTAGTACCAATAAGGAACAATCATGGAAAGCATTGAGATCAAACACGAAGGCATAGCAAAATCGTTAAGTTCAAATTTCAAACAACGTCCGTAAACCGGAGGTTTGTTCACAAACCTCGAGGTTTGATCATTTAAGCTTGAACACGATTTAAGACCAAAACCTCAAACCCGGAGGTTTATCATTAAACCCGGAGGTTTCTCATATTGCTATCACGAAGGTTTCTTGGGTTTACTCCAAACCTCGAGGTTTGTTCAGAAACCTCGAGGTTTCACATCGTGTGTGAAACCCAGTAAAGACGTGATGAAACCAAACCTGGAGGTTTCTCAAGGAACCTCGAGGTTTTAGAATGAGTGCAAGTTCATTTGCTCTCGAGGTTGCCACAATACTCGAGGTTTCTGAAATACTCGAGGTTTTGCCTAATCGACCAAGTTCTTTGTTTTGACCCAAAACACAAACCGGAGGTTTCTATGGAAACCTCGAGGTTTTCAAATATGTAGAAAACCATTAGCTCTCTGGAAGCCCAAAACCTGGAGGTTTCTACCCATACTTGAGGTTTTACACTTTAGTTCAAATTTTTAGTTTGGCGCCAAGGCATAACCTCGAGGTTTTGATGTAAACCTCGAGGTTTCACAACTTGGTGTGAAACCATGTTTTCTCTGGAAGCCCAAAACCTCGAGGTTTCTTAATAAACCTCGAGGTTTCACATATTTTTGTGAAACCCAAGTTATGCAAGTTTAAACATAGAACCTCGTTGCTTCCTTTGTAAGGCCAAACCTCGAGGTTTATGGGAAAACCTCGAGGTTTGCTTTCACTCAAGGTTTTCCAACTTCTGAGAGCAAATCCTCATTCTTTGTTCACAATTGTTGGCAATCATCAAAATCTGTTAGAGAACCAACATTCTCCCCCTTTTTGATGATGACAACACTTGTAAGCAAATATCTTTGAAAGTTCAAGAAATTTTTCATGTTGTAATTAAACTTTGAAAATATCAGAAGCTATGTGCAGAATGTAAATGCAAGGCATCAAACAGTTATGAGCAGAAGCATGAACACATAAGTTGTATTTTAGTTAAAGAGCAATACAGGATACTGTAATACAAATCAAAATACAAAATGCACAAAATGCCATGATCCTCAAAACTCTCTAAACCTAAACTTCAAAGGCTACTGCTACTCCTTGCTTTTCTCTCCCCTTTTGTCATCTTCAAAAGGAGGGTTGACCAAGGGTGTAGAGGGAGGAGAAGGATTAAAAATGACAAGATCGGGGTGGCAATGGATGGAGAGGGTAATATCTCGGTGGTAGGGGTAGATGGTGAAGGGAGGATTACGGTGGTTGGAGTGGTAGCCTCGAGAGACGGGAGAGGGAAAATGGGAGTTGAGGGAGTTTGAGAGAAGGAAGGGATAGGAGGTGAAGTGAAAGTGAAGGATGGTGAGGGAGAACTAGAAGAAGGGCCAGAAGGACTTGGATCAGAATTGGAGCCAGGAGTAAAGGAGGAGCCAATGTGGAGATGTTTCATGATCTTGTCCACCTTATCAGTGAGGACCGAATGAGAAATGAGCTGAGTGGACATCTTAACCTTGGCTGATTGCCCAGCAACTGCTTCAAGATGCTCCTTGATGGCATCCTGAATCTCAATTAGACCAGTATGTCCACGAGTCATCTCAGCCCGTAATTTTCCCAATTCAAACTCCATGCGCATAGTCATGGTGGCAAGAGCAAAGCATCTACAATTTGCTTAATGAGAAGCCGGCTCGGATGACGGTGATGTCTGAGGAGGTGGAGGTGCAGACTGGGCCTCTTGAGCTTGTAAGCGCAGGTGTGATCTTGAAGGAGCCTGAGATTGAGCAGAACCTTCGCCCTCAAACTTGATCTCCATCAGATTCATCTGAGTTTTCCCGAAGAAGGGGGGATACTCAAGTGTGTCAGCAGTACCCACATACCATATCTTGTAGTAGAAAAGGATGACCGATACCAATGAGGGATACAGAATATGAGATAATTGTCTCTTGGCAAAGCGGAACTCGATCATCCCTTTGAGAAGCCGGTCACCAAGGTTGAAGGAACCTTTCTCACAAAAGCAATAAATGGTCTCGTAGTCATTCCCGAGTGAAGTGAGTCCAGTTGCCGCCTTTAGGAATAAAGTTCCTAGAGTAGACATACCATAGGACACGATTCACAGCCGACATGGAGCTTGGTTTGAATGTGAGTCGGAGTTGCTGATCTGGAGGGAAAGGCTCACCAGGCCTAAGTGTTTCGAAGACTTCCGGTTCGTAAGAAAAGTCGAGCGAAGCGGAGGGTTGTCAATTCTCAAAATTTTGTTCGAATGGTGACGGGGTAAATGAGACATTCCTAACAGGTGGTGGTGACCCTACGCTCAATCACTTCTCCATAATCGCCCAATTCATTGTTATACTCCATCTTGTAATAAAACAATCAAACTAAGTTTGGGGTAAAAGGGCGAGATATGGAAATGAAGGATTCGTATGGCTTCGACCAAGGTGATAATTCAAAGTGACATTCTTTCGAAATGTCTTTAAGTCAATAACCACCACGGGACGAAAAAGGCGATGAAGGTATGCTTCCTGAATTTTTCATTGTCAGCTTTGGGAAGAGCAGCAGGGTCAATGACAAAACCATTTGGTGGAGAGATGTGCTTGTATATGTCTGATATTGCATTGGCCATGACAGGAGGCACATCTTCTTCTTCTTCTTGTTGAGGATGAGAGGATGACTGACCCCTTGATGATTGTTGGGACCTAGCAAATGAGGCCCTCTTTGTTCTTGTCTTAGTTGGACTAGTAGATTTTGAAGTTCCGTCGTCTTTGATGGATCCTTTCCAGTAGGTTCTGAGCCAGAAGCAGAAGCTTTCCTTTTCCCTTTGCCTTTGGGTTCAGGCTCTTTCCTCTTCTTTGAAGGACCCTTGGCAGGTTCTTTGACAGGTTCCTTGAAGGAGACCTCTTTCCTAGGGCCCTTGGTTTCCTTTCTGCCCTTCGATGGAGACTCTTCATCAGGGAGTTCTCCTTAAACGCCTCTGATCGATTTGTCAATGCCATAACGAAGACGAGTAGACCGAGTCTTTTCCCGACCGGACGATCGAAGGACGAGGAGATGATGTTTCAACCGGTTGCCGAGGAGGAGGTGGAGGTGGAGACCATGATTTCGTTTCTTCCCACTTTGGAATCGAACCGAAGTAGCTTGGGATTTGGATTTCGATGCCATTTGAGGGTTTAGAAGAGAGGATTAGATCGAAAAATGGGAGATTCAGAGAGTGGGTGACGAGAGAGGAAGCAAAACCTAAAGGTTTAGGTCGAGGTTTGAAGAACATGAGCAGTGACGCATATATATAGGCGATAGCAAACCTCGAGGTTTCATGCCAAACCTTGAGGTTTTGATGAAAGGGTACTAACCGGACGTCAAAGGTGTTTCGTGAACCTATGACCTATCGCACGAAAACCTCGAGGTTTGTTCCAAAACCTCGAGGTTTTTTCGTCCTTCGAGTGGTCGGCTTTTTCGTCTCATCAAATACTCGAGGTTTCTTTGCATACTCGAGGTTTCTATTCTCTCGAAATTTTTTCGACCTTGGTTATGTATCACCAAACCTCGAGGTTTTTAGCAAAACCTCGAGGTTTTGCTCTTTGACTTGAAAAACCATGATTGACCATGTTCCACCAAACCTCGAGGTTTTTTTAAACCTCGAGGTTTTGCTCCTCGACAGCAAAACCATGTTTCTCAATATCCTACACAAAACATGTCTAGACACTCCGATGCTTAAGTTAGTGACTTTTAATCATCAAGATTACAATGTATTACTAATTTGAGCAAGAATTACTTACAACTCGTTGGGATTTACCATTCCCAATTCTCTTCTAATAAAGTTGAATGACTCCTTGGCCAAAGGTTTAGTGAAGATATCAAAGCAAGTTGAAGATGAGTTGGGATGAACATGACTTTGACATCTTTCTTCTGAACGTGATCCCTTATGAAATGATGCCTCACATCAATATGCTTAGTCCGAGTATGTTGCACTGGGTTCTTGGCTAAGCTTATTGTGCTAGTGTTGTCACATAATATAGGGATCTCCTTCAGGTTGATTCCTAGATCAGATAGTTGCTGTTTGAGCCATAAGACTTGAGCACAACAACTTGATGTTGCCACATACTCAGCTTCAGTTGATGATACAGCCACACTCGTTTGCTTCTTGCTGAACCAAGACACAAGTGAACCTCCAAGAAACTCACATTGGCCACTTGTACTCTTCCTATCGTCTTGTATCCAACATGGTCCGAATCTGAATATGCTACTAAATGCTCGAGTTGACCTTTAGGAAACCATAATCCAAGAGTTTTTGTGTCGGCAAGATATCTCGAATATCCTCTTAACTTGCTCAAGCATGTGACTCCTTAGGAGCAGATTGAAATCTTGCACACATTCCAACACCGAATTGGATGTCGGGCGACTTGCGGTCGGGTAGAGTAATGATCCAATCATTCCTCTATATTTTGTGATGTTGAAGTCCGTTCCTTCTTCATCGCATCTAATGAAGCGATTGAGCTCATAGGAGTATCAGCTCCATTACAATGATCCATCCCAAACTTCTTCAGCAAATCATTGAGATATTTGGTTTGAGATATGAAGATCCCATCCTTCTTTTGCTTAATTTGCAGGCCAAGAAAGTAATTGAGCTCTCCCATCATAGACATCTCAAATTCTCCCCGCATATTCTTAGCAAACTCTTCACACAATGTATCATTAGAAGCACCAAATATAATATCATCAACATATATTTGTACAATTAAGATTTCATTAAGCTTATTATTCTTTATGAAGAGAGTTGTATATGCTTTTCCTCTAATAAAACCTTGATCAAGAAGGAATTTGCTTAATCGCTCATACCAAGCTCTAGGAGCTTGTTTAAGACCATATAGGGCCTTCTTGAGACGATATACATGATCTGGATGATGGACATTTTCAAAACCCGGAGGTTGTTCTACATAGACTTCCTCTTGAATAAAACCATTCGAGAAAAGCACTTTTCACATCCATTTGATAGAGTTTAAAGTTTTTCACACAGTGCAAAGGCAAGAAGAACTCTTATGGCTTCCAATCTTGCTCTTCGGAGCATAAGTTTCTTCATAATCAATTCCTTCTTCTTGATTATAGCCTTTGGCAACAAGCCTTGCCTTGTTGCGGACAATGATAAAGAGACTCATCTCGTTTGTTTTTGAATACCCATTTAGTGCCAATGACCGGATGGTCCTTGGGCCTAGGTACCAAGTCCCAAACTTGATTTCTATCAAATTGATGTAACTCCTCTTGCATTGCTATTACCCAATCATTGTCTGAAAGGGCTTCATCAATCTTTGAGGGTTCAATATGTGATATAAACGCTGTAAAAGTTACTTCATTTAAAGTGCTATTTCTGGTTCTTACTCCTTGATTAACATCACCTATAACTTGGTCTAAAGGGTGATTTCTAATAAATTTCCAAGCTCTAGGTTGAGTCTCGATCGGGATTTTCGACATTGTTTTGAGGATCAGTCTCAAAAATATTTTCGGGATTTTCAATAGAAGCGAGGAGTAGTTTTTGAAAAGAATTGATTTTTGAAGATACTTCCTTCATCATCATCCATAGTTTTATCGACTTGGATTCACGAGAAAACAACATGCATAGATTCTTCAACAATGCGAGTACGAGTATTAAAGATTCTATAAGCTTTACTTCTATTTGAATAACCTAGAAATATACCTTCATCTGCTTTGGGATCAAATTTTCCCAAGTTATCCTTACCATTGTTATGGATGAAACATTTACATCCAAACACATACAGATGAGCTAGATTGGGTTTTCTTCCTTTGTACAGCTCATAGGGAGTCTTGTCCAACTTCTTTTGGAGGTATGCCCGATTTGAGATGTAGCATGCGGTGCTCATTGCATCAGCCCAAAACACTTGAGAAGTGTTGTTCTCATTCAGCATGGCCCTTGCCATCTCAGTGAGAACTCGATTCTTTCTTTCCACAACACCGTTTTGTTGGGGAGTTCTTGGGGCTGAGAAGTTGTGGTCTATTCCCATCTTTGTCACAAAACTCAAAGCAAATGCATTGTTTTCAAATTCTCCTCCATGATCGTTCGATTCCTGAAATAGAGAATCCTTTCTCGTTTTGGACCTTCTTGGCAAAAACAACAAACTGATCAAATGTTTCATCTTTAGAGGATAAAAATATAGTCCATGCAAATCTTGAGAAATCATCGACTATGACCAAAGTATAAAGATTGCCTCCAAGGCTTTTCACTCTAGCTAGTCCAACTAGATCCATATGAAGCAATTGAAGAGGTCTATTAGTTGAAATCTCATTCTTAGATTTGAATGATGATTTGGTTTGTTTCCCTTTTTGACAAGCATCACAAAGCATGTTATTTTTTAAAATGAAGTTTAGGAACACCAATCACCAGATCCTTTTTAAGCAATCTGTCAAGTTGAATCATATTGACATGAGCTAATCGCTTGTGCCAAAGCCAACTCTCATCCAGGTTACTGACAAAACATTTTTCAGAAACAGAACCATTGTTAGAGAGACTAAGTGTATAACAGTTGCCATCTCTAGGGGCTCTAAACAAGGCTTTTGATTTAATGTTTTCTAAAGGGAGTATATCCTTACTTACAATCAAGCATTCTTCAGAATCGAAGATAACTAAGTTACTTTTATCAGTGCTTTGGCTTACACTGAGGAGATTGTGGCAAAGTCCTTCGACTAGGTAGACATCTTTGATTAGTTGTCCTTCATTGTTTCCAATTTCACCAACTCCAGCAATCTTTCCAGATTGATTTCCACCAAAGGTCACCTTGCCACCATCCTTAGGCTTGATTGAGGCAAATTTGGATTGATCCCCAGTCATGTGCCTAGAGCATCCACTTTGTCAATGAACCATTTGTTGGATTTTGATGCTCTTAGGCAAACCGCAAGACACAAAGACAAATCAGGCCTTAGGTACCCATCTTTTCTTGGGTCCTTTGGGGTTAGTTTGTGTCTTAGGAATCTTGTAAGATCCCTTTGGCACCCATTGATAATTCCCTATGGGTTTACTCTTTCTTTCCTTCTTGTGAAAGTAGGAAGAAGTTGTATGACCCTTTCTGTTGCAGTAATTACAGTGTGCAAATGGGTTTGAAGAATGGACTGATTTTGTAAAGTAGTTCATATAGGATTTTTCACCAGACTTCTTTCTCCCTTTCTTTTTATCAAAATTAGGTTTGTAACCAACTCCTGATTTGTCATTTATAAATCTTTGTTGTTTCAAAATGACATTGAGCATTTCACTTCCTCTAGTGAATTTCTCAAGTGCCTTTGTAAGGTATGAATTCTTTTTCTTCGATCGGACAATCTTCACAAGCAATATTTTCTCGAAGAGGAAAAATTTTCAACTTGAAGTTCAAGAGTAAGATTTTCGTTTTTCAATTTGAAATATTTTTCAGCTAATTTTTCAAACTCGGATTGCAATGCCATATATTCAGCAAATAATTCATCATAAGGTGGTTTGCAATCATATACCTCTTCGAAGTTAATACGATGTTCTTCTTCTTCAACAACTAAGCATACGTTTGCTTTTTCTTCCTCATCCTCATCATCTTCATCGATGAACTATCTCCCCAAATACGAGAGACATATGCCTTCTTTTGAATCTCGTTGAACCTCTTCTTTTCTTTGTCTTTGTTCTTCGATTGGGGCATTCGATTTGATGTGGCTAGGCTTCTCACATTCGTAGCAAATGATTGGCTTCTTTGCCTCATAGCCGGAGCTACCCTTGTGAAACTTCTTGAAACCTTGGTCCTTCTTGTAGAATTTCTTGAATCTGGGACCATCATACCAATCTCCTCATCTTCGTCTGGATCTTCATCATCATCTCGATTCCTTAGTTTCTTTGATGCTTTAAGGGCAATTCCCTTATTTTTGCCATGGACTTCATCAAGTCCCTTTTTGAACTTGAGCTTAGCTTCATATTCGTAAAGGCTCCCAAAAAGGGTTGCCATTGATGCCATAGAATCTCCACGAGCTTCTTCAATGGCGGTGACTTTGGCTTCCCATTCCTTATTGAGGATGTTGAGGATTTTCCTTACTTGGACAGTTGCTCATACTCTTTGCCCAATGCAGCAAGTTGATTGATCGATGAGTGAATCTCACCGGAAATCACCAATAGATTCTCCGAGACTTCATACGAAGGAGATCATATTCGTCATTAGAGTGTTGACTCTATTTTGCTTAACTCCAACGGTTCCTTCATGAGCAATCTCCGAGCATCCCACATGGCTTTAGCAGAGGTTAAGTTGCAAACGCGGAAATATTCTTGTTGACTAAGAGCACTCGAGAAGGAGAACCGCCTTCTTTGTTAAGTGTGACATTTCTTTCGTCATTTTCATCATAATCTTCTTCTTCCTTTGGAACCCCGAGACCATTCTCGACGGTTGGAGCATAGTCTCCTCGTTCAAAGACTCTCCGAGAGACCATACTCGTAGCCATTACAAACACCTTGAATTTGGCTTTCCAGAATGAGTAATGTTCTCCATTGAAACCTGGAGGTCTGTTGATTGAAGCTCCATCAGGTAGGATGCCTTCCATTGGATCTTTCTCGAGATGTTAAGCTCTTTAAAGAAGACCTTGCTTTGATACCAAATGAAAGTGGAGCTATATACCCAAGAGGGAGGGTGAATTGGGTATTTTAAAAACTTTTCAAATCTGCTCTATTTTTAGATAAGAAAAACAGAGATGAATGAGAGTAGAGAGAAGAATAGCTGAACGTAGAATTTATCGGTTGGTCTTAACAACTTGACCTACATCCGGTCCCCGGACTCTCGGGATTTTCACTATCACAAAGATTACACACTATGTACTCAAAGAGTAGTTCTCTCTCTAGAACTCACTCCCCTTACAAGTTGTAATCAATGAACTCCCAAATCACCAAGTCCCCTTGACTTGTGATTCTTTTCAATAAATGATTTACTGAGATAAAAACTCTCTCTAAGAGTAGATGATAATAAACACCGAAGCTTATAATGTCAAAAGACGTAATACAAGTGAAAACCGAAAGGTAGTTAAGAAACTTGAATGCTTGTGCGTTTTCGTTGTTGTAGTTGTTGAGAAGAATTGAATGCAACTCTATTTATAGCCGATAGCATTAATTGACCGTTGCATCCGATAATCGACCGTTGAAGATGTTCTTCTAAGATGTGTATAGCTTAGGTCTTCTTCTCTTTCGAAACTCACTTAATCCATTGTTTGGATGGTCGAGTTGACTCTCTCGCAAATTAATCCGTTGGAGAGGATGTTGCTTAATGTAGAAATCATTCTTTAATGCTTTGCAACCGTGTACAGATGGATTCATCAAAAGGATGCAAGTTTCTGGGTTGAGCATTTAATGTTCTGACACCACTTTTGCTTTTGCTTTAAATCTTCTGTAAAACTTCCTTGATCTGTCTGAAACTCACTAAAAAGATGATTAAATATATCTAGTACCAATAAGGAACAATCATGGAAAGCATTGAGATCAAACACGAAGGCATAGCAAAATCGTTAAGTTCGAATTTCAAACAACGTCCAGAAACCTGGAGGTTTGTTCACAAACCTCGAGGTTTGATCATTTAAGCTTGAACACGATTTAAGACCAAAACCTCAAACCTGGAGGTTTATCATTAAACCTGGAGGTTTCTCATATTGCTATCACGAAGGTTTCTTGGGTTTACTCCAAACCTCGAGGTTTGTTCAGAAACCTCGAGGTTTCACATCGTGTGTGAAACCCAGCAAAGACGTGATGAAACCAAACCTGGAGGTTTCTCAAGGAACCTCGAGGTTTTAGAATGAGTGCAAGTTCATTTGCTCTCAAAGGTTGCCACAATACTCGAGGTTTCCCGAAATACTCGAGGTTTTGCCTAATCGACCAAGTTCTTTGTTTTGACCCAAAACACAAACCCGGAGGTTTCTATGGAAACCTCGAGGTTTTCAAATATGTAGAAAACCATTAGCTCTCGGAGGCCCAAAACCCGGAGGTTTCTACCCATACTTGAGGTTTTACACTTTAGTTCAAATTTTTAGTTTGGCGCCAAGGCATAACCTCGAGGTTTTGATGTAAACCTCGAGGTTTCACAACTTGGTGTGAAACCATGTTTTTCCGGGAAGCCCAAAACCTCGAGGTTTCTTAATAAACCTCGAGGTTTCACATATTTTTGTGAAACCAAAGTTATGCAAGTTTAAACATAGAACCTCGTTGCTTCCTTTGTAAGGCCAAACCTCGAGGTTTATGGGAAAACCTCGAGGTTTGCTTTCACTCAAGGTTTTCCAACTTCTGAGAGCAAATCCTCATTCTTTGTTCACAATTGTTGGCAATCATCAAAATCTCTTAGAGAACCAACATCTTTGTCCCCTAGGAACAAATTTAACTCCAGATGTTCAACTTCATTAATAATCACAACATTAATCCACTCACTAATCTTTCGAGGACTAAGATACTCACAAGATTTTTCATAAAATCCACACTCAAAAACAAACATTTTGACAGCCTCCAGATCTACTAATTTGAGCATTTTGTCTACAAACTGGCGGAAGAATGTTAACCTCTGAAAGTCTTGACGGTGAAGTTAAAGAGTGGGAAGGGAAAACCAAAGTGGTCTCCAGCTCTTTGATAACAAGCTTGTGGCAACGACTTTTTTAACTGGAAGAAAAGAGAGAATATGGAGAAGCAATGAATTTGGAAAATCACTGATCCTATCCCTCCTTTGTGCTTTTGTTCTAGGTATTTTTCTTGTGGTCTCTGAGTTCTCCATAACCCTTTCGCTCAGGTCTTCAAAAATCCTTTTCTTATCATGTATTGCAACACGGGACTCTATCGATGCAATAGAAGGCATGCTCGTTTCACGCAAACTTGATAAATATCTATGGCAGGCTCGAGCATCAAAAATACCCCTGCGAGCAATTGTCTTGTACCTCGGCATTGGTTGATTGGAGACGGCAATTAGGGGTTTGGGGCAGAGAGGATTAATAGGGAGCGGGCTAGGAGTTAGGGTAGAGAGGCATGAAAATAGAGTGAATGTGAGTAATTCGGGTATTTAAGGATTGGGGAATAAATCCGAAGCTTTAATGGTTCAGTACCAATTGTGTAGGTTGAAGCGTGTGGCACATATAGAAATATATAGATGACGGGTTTACAACTAAGAGTCGTTTTAAATTTATAGACAACTGTCCTCCATCTTCCATAAACCTTCAATTCTTCAGTTATTAGATTATATCACAGTAAAAAAAAAACTTAATAATTTAAAAATGGGGCAATATCGTCTGTATAATTGACTGAGAGGTTCAAAGGTGGATACAAAAAAGTAAAATTCGTAAATTATAATCAACAATTGTTTACAATATAACATTTGTTTTAAATTTATTGACAACTGTCCATCATAACAGCCATGGTATGATTATACATTGCTCTTCATTTCTTCTTTCTGGCCTGCATCTTCCATAAACCTTCAATTCTTCAGTTAATTTATACTTGATTATATTAGAGAGAAAAAACTTCATAATTTAAATGGGGCAATATCGATATCAAAATTGAATGTATACTTTGCTAGATTTTAATGCAGGTATTTAAGGATTGGGGAATAAAGGAATGTGAATGGTTCTGTATTGGGTACTGTGCCGGTTGAAGCGTGTGGCACATGCAGATGGGATTGCTTGGACTTGGAACATGACAGGAGAGATGTGTGATTGAAGAGCGTTTTGGAACAGAACTGAATTAACTGATCTATCTACCCTCAGCATACATATTGCACAACTCTGGATATTTGCTTCAATATGCTATATAAATCCTGATCCTTCCCTCCAACTTTCTAGGTAGATGATATTACTTGGAACATGACAGGAGAGATGTTCTTCTTAACAACAGGGAATGGCGAGATCATTAATTGAATTGATACTTTCTTTCATTTACTTCGAACAATTAAATCTTATTTTCCATAGTTTGTTCTCCAATGTCAGGACTATCGAAGTACTGGCTTACCCATCTCTACGGCCTTTGGATGCCCTCGTGATGTGTACTGGCGAAACTTGGCCATACCATTTTTCTCTTTAACTGTTCAAAAATTCATAATATCAGTGTTTGCCTTGGTATTCTTCTACATGATTCCCATTGCTTTTGTGCAATCAATTGCAAATTTGGAGGGTCTTGAAAGAGTTGCTTCTTTCCTCAGACCAATAATAGAATTGTAAATCAATTTGGTCTATTTTGAAAACATGTCAGAGAAGCTCATTGTTATTCCAATGTTAAATTCCGAACTCTTTCTATGCACAATCTTTATATGTAAATTTTGGTGCCTAAAATAATAACGCTATGCTGTATGTACACCATTATGGCATCTTAGCATAAAAGGCTATTGTTTCTGTAGCTCATATTCTTTCAAGTTTGAATTACTAAACAAATTTTAGTATTCTCAGTTATGAATTAATCCATATTTTGGAATACCCTCACCTTCATTTTTTCCTTGTGTATTTTTGTAGTGTTATTCTAAATTTTATCATTTTTATGTTGCTGCCCTTTTTGCTACTAAGAAACATGATGAACTGACAGGAATACTTTTTCCATCTATCTTAACTGTATCCTTCTGTAACTCTTTTTGAGAAACAAGAGTTATAAGTTTACTGATTCCTGAGTTGTTTTAATACACCTACATTTTTTACTAGCTTGGTGAAGTGTGGCTGCCAATTTGCTGTTGTCTTACATTGATTAAAACAAAATGCTACTGTCAAAACAAGTTTCATATGCTTATACACTTGCTGCTGTCAAATAGCAAATTGCTGCCATATAGCCTATGTGTTATCTTACATTGATTAAAACATAATAATGTCTTACATTGATGAAAATAGAATTGTTAATAATGCTGCTAAAAGAGAATGATGTCTTTCAAAATGAAAACAGAATGACTTGTTCATTTATATGCTTTTGAATTGTTATTGCAGGTGTTGGTTCCAAATCCTTCATGCTGATTAAACTTTGCTGATTCACCTACTAGGAACTGATGGGCTTTGATGAAGTTACATTGTTTTAGAAGTTTGACCTTCAACTTAGAAGAAAAGAAGAAAGAAGAAGCGAGGGCAATGTAGATGTTAATATGTGGTCAAAAAAAAGTTGCAATGCAATATATTTGATATAGTACAAAATGTATTAGAAAATGACATTTGTATTTAGCATCTTGATGTAGTATACACATTAATTTAAATAAAAGCGACATTTTCCACTTAACATGTGCACGTTCCTATCTCTTTTTTTTTTTTTTCTTTTTTCGGGTACCTGAGAACAAAATTTCCTCTTCGAATGCTTCGAATGATGCTGTTGGACAATCTAAGGGAGCCTATATATCACAAAGACAAAAGTAAGCATATTATTAATATGAGAAAGCATTAACATATACAATTTTATGTTTAATATAAGACATAATTTAGGGAGTTGATCTTGATCTTAAGATCCCAAGTATAAGACACAATTTTTATGTTTGTCAGTCTTTTCCTAATTTATCCCTATCGGTGCTCCCTCAACAATAATTAAGGATGAGAATGACTGAGAGAATCAATGAAGATGACTAGGGTATTTTTAAAAATACATGTCATGTTAACTTAATTAACTTCTTTAATCTAATTAAATTAGGTAAATATGTCTTATATTAAGGACAATCTAAGTATAATATTCTAGTTCTTAATGTAAAACCTAATTAAATAATTAGATTAGATTAAGGAAGTTAGTTAAATTCATATGACTTTTTTTTGCCTGAAATATGCACCTTAATCATGTTAGACCTGGCTATCACCCAAGAGGGGGTGAATTGGGTGTCTGATAAAACTTTAAGAACTTTGAAAATCTTTTCGTAACTTACTGAAAGCTGTTCGGATGACAACAATAATTTATAAAGTGATAGTCAGTCATTTAAACATATATGCTGGAAATATAAGAGTTTAGGGAAGAGAATATGTAAACTATGATTTATCCTGGTTCGGTCCAATCCTTGACCTACGTTCAGTCCCCAAGCTCCACTTGAGATTTTCAATCCACTATCCTCTTGTTTAATCCGAGCACAAGAGAAGCCTATACAACTTGATTACACACTTTGTACTCGAAGTAATCCTCTCACTAGGATTCACTCCCCCTTACAAGCTGTAATCTATACACCCACTTGATTACACACTTTGTACTCGAAGTAATCCTCTCACTAAGATTCACTCCCCCTTACAAGCTGTAATCCATACAATGGGTTTCCCACTCAAGATCACCCAATCTTGAGTAACTCTCAGATAGAATGTTTATAGATAAATCTTCTCTTTCAGAAGTGAATTAATAAACACTGAAGTACAATTCAAGATCATCTCACTCTCTACGGTAAGCAATGTAAGCATTGAGAACAGAGAGTAAGTGAGTATAATAGTATTGGCATTTTGAAAATATAAGCTCGTATCTCTATGTTGGCTTCTTCTTCCGTTGCTCTTTCTCTATTTATAGACAATTAGTATTGATGTTGTTGGAAGCAATCGTCCGTTGCATTTTGGTCATTGTGAATAACTTGAATGTAGCTGTTGTGATTGTTTAAACTTCTGTTAGGCATAGATGAAATCCGTTGAGCATAATCGACCGTTGCTTCATTAAATGCATTCACCGTCGACTATACTTGTGCAGAGGGTGACTCAGAATAATAGCCGGAATAAGTATGCCTCGAAGGAATGTTTTCGTCTGTCACGAGCTTTAGTTCCAATTGCTGGCTCTATTTTTGAGACGCATTTAATGCATCTGACAGGTCAGATTGCTTTTCGCTCAAATTCAATTTAGATAGGCTTAATCAACTGAAACTCATTCAAAAAGATGATTAAATGTGATATGAACAAGTTTGGGTATGATTAAGAGGAAATAGATAATGACCCAGAGATTTTAAGAAGCTATTAATGGTGCGTGAAAGATGATACAAATGTTGGGAATATATTCTCAAGAATTGTTCATTCAATTGATCTCGAGTATCCCTTAAAGAAAAGCTTTGAAAATGTCATCTCTTGATAATACTCGAGAGCCAGTTTATCAGTCCTCGAGAATGAAACGTTTAGAGAACTTTTAATCATAAGTAGTTAAGCATTCTCGAGAATCATTTTACTTATTCTCAAGAATCACACTCGAGAATCAAAATCGCAATACTTGAGAATGATACAAACCGAGAGCATTTAACATATTAAGCCGCGCATTCTCGAGAATTAACTTACCTATTCTCGAGAATCATTCTCGGGAATCACTTACCTTATACTCGAGAATTGATTTGATGAAAAGAAGCATCTTGGCCATGAATAGATTAAATACTCGAGAATTAAGAGCTAATTCTCGAAAATCATATCGAATACGCTTGTGCTAATGGATAGCAAATTCGTCAAACCACCCATGTTCAGAAAGCTCTTCAAGTCTTCTTTCCAATTCAAGAAGAATCTGCTCCAAACTCATTGTATTTCGTCCGTTATCATCAGATGAATGGAGGTTGTTCTTGACTAGCGTTTTTGCAATATACTGAACTGACCGTCAAATTAAAAACATAATATCTCCTTCAATTGATGTTTTTGTTTAGTGATTTTGATGTTTTTGGAAAGGTATGTGAGTCTAGTTTCAAATGGCCTGATTTCAACTCATTTGGATTTTTCGTTTGTGAGATACACTCAAAATATAGAAGCTTGGTTTCTTTGTGTGGCGTGAATTTCACTATCATCTTCCAAAATTCTTAGCTCCTTCATCTGACCTCCTTTGGACTTGAATTTTGTCTCAAAATGACGCATTGGAAGTCTATTTGCAACAAAATTGGTTTTACCTCAATTCGATCTCTGGTTTAGGAGATGTCATCGAATTACCAGATGTTGCTCGAGTGAAACGTGAAACAGAGTCGAATAGAGTTGCTGAAACACGTTGATACTCGAGAATGGATGTTTTGTACTCAAGAATGACTAGAATTTATGTGCATGAAGGAGTTGTTCATGCACGGGGCTGTAGCAATTGAACTGTAGCAACTCCTATTCATCGAGAAGCTTGAGTTTGCTTATTTTAACTCCAAATTAAGCCATTCCAATTTTTGTTTGATTATAGAAACTTGAATATTGATATTCTCATAATATTTAACAAGTTCATCTTTCTTAAATCTCCATTCTTGATCATTCTTCATTATTTAAACTTTACATCTACATTAAATATAAGAATTAGTCAAAGTAGAAGATAAATGTAGTATGTAAAATTTTTGCTCTGGATAATAGCATCTATATAAGACATCATCAAAACTAATCATATCCAACAATGTTTTCATCTGCCATGAGCTTTAGTTCCGATTTTTGGCTCTGTTTCTGAGATGCATTTAATGCAACTTGACACGTAGGATTGCTTTTTAGCTAAACTCAATTTAAACAAGGTTAAGCAACTGAAACTCATTCAAAAAGATGAATAGATATGATATAGATAAGTTTGGGTATGATTAGAGGAGATTAGTTAAAAACCTAGACGATTTAAAGAGGACGATTAGCCACTATTATGAAAATCGCGTGTTAACGCGTAGGATTGCACGATCTTGCGATATGTTTAAGACTAACGATACAGCTTGCCACAGAAATCACGATTTACCTTGGAATGATAGGATCGACGGGTAAAGCATAGAAATCATTGGTATTGCACGTTTCAGATCTCGCTGGCCGCTGCACTTGGTGAGTGGGTGTAGCTAGATCTCTAGTCGGTGCGTTCGGAGGACTAATCTGCAAAGACAAATCTGGAAAGGAGAAGTTTAATTTTGTTTTGTAGACGTCGTCGGAGAGAGGAGTAGGGTAATAAAAAGGATGTGGAAAAGAGAAGTGGCAAAGAGACTATAGGGAAAAGGAGAAATTAAATTATACACACAAATATAATTAGCAATTTGAGAATTTGCCTAGAACCAGAGAAACTTATCGAAGAAGCCGAGAAACAGTGAATCAGTGAAAGAGATGGAAAACTAAGCTAAGAGACAAGACTTAAAGAGAGTAAAGTTGAGAGAGAAAAGTAAAGTACTATTCACTATCTGATCTTTGTACATGTGACTCCTTGAATAAGAAACGAAAAGGAATATAATCGAGAAAAACAAATAATAAATCTCCAACTCAATACAACAAATAACAAATAAAAAAGTCATCAAACTACCCTTTGTCATTTTGTTTACAATTATCACACAGGGAAAAAATGAAAATGAAAAGGTCAAATTATAATTTTTTTAAAAACTTTATTCGAATATAACTTTATATCTGGAGTAATAGGATCTTACGATCCGTGTCGATCCCACGATTTACGATTTTCACCCCTCTCCCGATCTTATATAGGATCTCGATTTTAACAACATTACGATTAGCGATACTGGAAAAGATAAAGATGATAAGAGGAAATACTCGAGAGTCCCTTTTATCATTCTCGATTATGCCTTAGAAAGAAGGCTTTACGAATGCCATCTCTCGATAATACTCGAGAGCCAAGAATATTCATACTCGAGAATACCGTGAACAGATAGCTTTTTAACATGTGGAAATAAGCATACTCGAGAGTCATCTTACCAATACTCGAGAATCAAAATGTTAATACTCGAGAATTCCATGACCCGAGAGTATTTGGCATATCAGACTAAACATACTTGAGAATCAACTTACTTGTTCTCGAATACCATACTCGAGAACCATTTCCTAATACTCGAGAATTGCTTCTGATAGAAGAACACCATGACAGTGATCAAACCACATACTCGAGAACTAAGAACTCATACTCGAGAATCATATCAGAAGTTTCTCTGCGATAGCGAATCTATTAAAGCATACTCAAGAATACTTTACCTTATACTCGAGTAATATCATGATCATTCATCTTCGGGCAATTCAGAAAACACATGCTCGAGTAAGGCTTTAACGTGCTTGAGTACACTTCTATCTTTGAGGCTTCTAATCATGCGTGAATAAGCATAATACTCTCCAGTGCAAAGCTCAACTTCCAGAATGTAGAGACTTTCAAGAAATAAGAATATTGGTAGCACAATAGTTAATTTTCAGTTAGTGTTACGTCTTCGATATGACTCTAAATTTAGAAAACCACCCATTCTCAGAAATATCTTTAAGCCTTCTTTCCAGTGCAAGAAGAATTAGCTCCAAACTCATTGTAGTTCGTCCGTTATCATCAAATGAATGGAGGTTGATCTTGACCAGCGTTTTTGCAAGATCCTGAACTAATCGACAAATTCAAAACATCATATCTCCTTCATTTGATCTTTTTTTTCATGATCTTGATGTTTTTGGAAATGTATGTGAGTCTAGTTTCATATGACACTGATTTCAGCTCATTCGAATGTGTAATTTGTGAGATACACCCAAATTACCGAAGTTGGGTCTGCTGAGTGACGTTGATTGTTGTGGCAACTTGCAAAAATCATAGCTCTCTCATCTGAACTCCTTTTGACTTGAATCTTTTTCAAAATGACGCATTGGAAGTCTAGTTTCCAACAAAATTGGTTTCGCCTCAATCAGATCTCTGGTTTACAAGATATCATCAAATTACCAAATATCGTCGGAGTGAATCGTGAAATAGAGTCATTCATGCACTCGAGTATGGAGTGTAGCAATTGAAGCTGTTCATGCAACTCCTATTCATTCGAGAAGCTTGAGTTTGCTTATTTTAACTCCAAATTGAGTCATTCTAACTTCGTTTGATCATAGAGACTTGAATATTGATATTCTCATAATATTTAATAAGTTCTTCTTTCTTCAATCTCCATTCTTGATCATTCTTCATTATTTAAACTTTACATGTACATTAAATATAAGAATTAGTCAAAGTAGAAGATAAATGTAGTATGTAAACTTTTTGCTCTGGATAATGATACATCTATATAAGACATCTTCAAAACTAATCATATCTAACAAATCATATTCCTTAAGTTTCTCCCTCTTTCTCTTACTTAATCATATTCAACAAAAGTAATTGTATTTTAATTTTTTTTTTCATTACTTTTCACCAAAACACCTTAAATTTTAAATGAAATTTCCCTAATTTAAAAGACTTAAAGTGAAATTAAGTCATACAAGGGATATAAACAAAATTCTCCTTATTATGTGGGAATCTGAACGTCTTTTTCTATGCCACATTTCTGCGTCATGCACGTTCTATATGTCTACAAGTCGTCAAAATGTTGCCTTTGACAAAGTCAAAATATATCTAAATTAAATTTATTTAATTATTATATCATTGGATGGATTGTATATTCGATGATATACCTTTCGTGTGCCTCTCTCTCTCTCTCTATCTGTGTGTATATATATCCTTTTTTCTTGCCATCTATAAGGTATAAATATCACTTGAGTCCTATTGTAAATTATTTTTAAAAAGGAATGAATTATTGTTATTATAAATCACTAATTAATGTAATAGTTACATCTTTTAAGCTTGTCATTATGATGCAATTTTATTTTTTTCTTCTTCTCAGAATTCATATATTCATATTTTTTAAAAAAATTATTTTGAAAAAAAATTTAATGACTTAACCTCTCATTGACTTTGTTAGAGTGGTTGCAGCCTTGAAGATGCATTAAGGGAACATAATTAGCAAGTTGTTGGTTGGGATAGTAAGCTTCATTGACATAAGGAGAAAAACACAAATTTGAATTCGAAAAACATGCTTATTGAAAGAGGTGAAAACCTTTTATGTTCTAAGTTTTGAAAGAGATTAATTTTAAACCCAAATCACTTTGGAGATTACTTTGATTAAATAATAATAATAAAAGAGATCGAAATATATATATTTATCATGATGCTACTATATATGGGGTGCTCACATAACCGTCTTGAAGGTGCATGATGTCATTTTTCGCACAAGCTGACATATACGTTACGTAATCCCAAATTAGCTCTATGTGATCTTAAAATTTAATAAGTTTAATAATTAAATTAAGATTCATAACCATTCTCCCTTTTGTGTACAAATAGAGTGTGCTTGGTTCATGTATTTATGTGGATTCTGAGATAAGCTATATTGTTCAAAACATATTAATAATGTAGTTTAATTTCCTATATCTTAATGCCACCCAATTAATTATGATATAGGAAATCTCAAATTAATATGCCATTCACTCCTCCTTGATGATTAGTAGAGATTAGAGAATGTTAATATCAAATTTATATTGTTCCAAATTAAAAGACTGACGTGATCCTTGAGATGAGTTGAAAACCTGCAGATTAGATTAGTATAGTTAATTACTGCAGCAAGTTAATGAACTTTAGTGTAGGATGTCCTAGTTATACAGATTTTAAAAAATTGGTTGTTCATAGTTCAAACTGTAGCAAATAATTAATGGTGTCAAACTAGTGGGATCAAAACTTATGCACTTGATAAGAAAACAAACAAAATGATCTATTAATATCATGTTATCAGATTTCGCTATGTTCCTTGTCCCTTTTCATCCTTTTCCACATCTCAGTTTTTGGATTGAAATTTGAACAGTTAAGATTTAATGTTTTATAAAAATATTATTTTTAAATAATTTTTAATTTAATATTAAAATATTAAAATAAAATTAAAAATATATATAATATTAAATAAAAATATTTTAAAAGAATATTTTTATAAAAACTTTAAATCTTAACCATTCCGATTTTAATTCAAAGGCGAGATAAGAAAGAGGAAATCTAAACGTTGATTTTAATCCAAAAGCATAATGGGGAAGAGGATGAGAAGGGAAGAGGACAGTTGGCAATCCCCATGTTAGTTGCCACTCACCACACTTGAGATGAGATTTCAGGTTTATGTTTGGCGTTGACATGTTTATATTCGTGTCATCGTGTGTGTATTGACTTTTATATAAACATTTCGCTTAATTCGGGGTAAACAAGGGGAAAATAAATTGACTTCAAAGTAAATAGAGAAATTTATGTTGCTGGATTTATGGAAAAGGATTTAACCTCTAAACTAAAATTTAGCCTATATTCTAAGTCCTATATTTAGAATCCAACAGTAACAAATTTCATTAAAATTATATGGTTATATATTTTTTTGGGTATGACTTATATGGTTATATATATCGCCATACAAGATAAGTTATGGACGGTTGAGGAGAAAGAACGAGTCAAGAAGAAATGGGCCACGTATTGACGTTTGACAATATCAATAATAGGCAAAGACAACTAATTAATATCCTGTGAATATCCGAGATTCAATTTCATTTTTAATCATTTTAATTTAGTTTGTAGAACGGTACTTTCTCTAACCGTAAATATAAGATAAAGTTGACTTTTACTAAATAAGGTACTTAATCATAATATATACTCCGTATTATGTAATCATTTTAATTTAGTTTGTAGAATGGTACTTTTCTGATCGTAAATATAAGATAAAGTTGACTACTTTTACTAAATAAGGTACTTAATCATAATATATATTATGTATTACTATTTTATATATCAGTTTATAAGTTAAACAATATAGTGTGGAGAAAAAATGACAAACATAAATATTTTAAAGGAATTCAATTAGCTTTTTAATATCTTTAAGAAAGTTATCTTATATTTAGGACTGGAGGGAGTAAGTCACTTAATTGTTATAATTTCAACCCAAAATTTTGTCTTTCTTTTTTTTTTGGGTATAAGAATTTCGCCTTTTTTAATTTGGCATCATCTCTATTTACTACAACGGAAATTGGTTTCACATTCTTGAATTTGTTCAAACACACATTTACACTTTAATTTACTATGAACATTTTAACGAGATCCTAAAAATTTGTAAACAATATAAAGAAGTGGATAACGAAGACATTTGTAATTATTGGCAAATATATCTAGAACTGTTACGAAATTAATGGAAATGTATAAACAACTGAAATTTTCAAAGAGGAAAAATGAAGAAGGATCAGTTTCATTGTGATTCCTGTGTCTATAAGCTTTGTTGTCAAACTTATGAGTTGATTTTCATAGTTTAACATTTTTATGTTTTTAGCTTACATAATAGAGTCGAGTCATCTTTGGTAAATTCATAATCATTGTACACTCAGTTAAACTCACGAGTTAATATACCGATATTACCATTTTTACATTTCCAAACTTACAAAACCGTGGTAACTCACCTTTAAACTCGTGTTAACTTCTTCGGTTTGATCACGTTCAGTGGTTTTAAGGATAAATTTTATTGAAATTCCTTTGTTAAATTTGATAAATTATGAATGTTGATGGATTTAATTTCAATTATTTGAATTTAAAAAATATATAAACCAAATTTTATTGTTATTTTTTATATTTTAATTATTTAAATATACACTATTAATATCTATTTAAAGGTAAAAATAAACTCTTACGAGTTTACGATTCAAGTTCACGATACGAGTTTATCTCATTATCATAAGTTTGCTTAAACTCTCGAGCTTGACAACTTTATCTACAAGATGAGGTGGGCCTTTATTTATAACCACATCCAATCATTAAATACTAACATATAATTACACTGTATCCATATATACTAATTAACAATATATGAAGTACATTTTCAAAAAACAAAGAATTCATGATATTTTAATACATGTGAATGAATATTTTTAGTAATTATTACTAATTAATTCGGATTCATGAATGTCAGTGAAAGAGAATTTATAAAAGTAATAATTTTTTTTTTAATTATGAAAGTCACTAAATCATTGAAGTTTATAAAATACTATGATGATATATATATTTTATATATATATTTTTTGTTACTTAAATTTTAGGAAATGGGTTAGGTTCACCCACGATCCAAGGGTAAGGCGAAATCTCCCTTCCTCCTAGGTGATATCGATGTTGAGCAGGGCAAGCCATTTATTATCCTCAGGCGTTAACCTAGGCACCTAGGAGTTAGGATGTCTCATGAGTGCCTTGACCAACTCCAGAATCGAACACTCTCCATTTGGTAAAAATGTCCAACCCTTTTACCAGTTGAGCCCAAAAACGAGGGGTAATTTTTACAACATCTTTCTTTCATACTTTTTTCAACAAATTATCGAAAATTTAATATAATCTACTACGTAATCTGGATTCAAACACACATACATACAAATTCGATTTCATACAAATTCAAATTCGATACCATATATCTGAGGGGCGTTGGATTTTTTTACCGCGTTTGAGCTTTGATAACATGAGTAATTTAAAATAAATTGTTTAGTAAATTAAAATTACAGAGGATTAAAGTTAAAGGAGACTATATCATTCAACAAAGGGAAGTAGAAATTATGGAGCGTAAAAGAGCATTAATTGAGCAAAAATATTTTTGTCATTTTGTGAAAAAAAATTGAGACACATCCCTAATTTTCTCTTCGGGATTAATTAACTAATTAAATCCTATAGAAAGCGAGAGCCATGTGTGAAATATAATACTACCTCCAAACTTCAATTACTTAGCGGGAATAAGAAGTAACAGTTTATTTATTAAATGGGTTTAATATTTCTGTAGTTGCTGCAGAAATATTTTTTCTGCAGCACTCACATAAAAGTGGGTGGGTCTCATTGTAAATAGAAGAGAGAGAAAATATTAGTGGGACCTACCCACTTTTATGTGAGTGTCTTTTTAGAAAAAATATTTCTGAGTAACTGCAGAAATACACTAGTGGAAAAAACGCTTTTAAGACTGGACAAAAAGCACCATTTAAGACCGGATCTGGAATCGGTCTTGATACAGGCGGTATTAAAAGTCTGTTACTGCGACCGGTCTTAAAAATAAGACTTTTTAGACCGGACTTTTTAAACGTCCGGTCTTAAAAAGTTGGCAAAAATCAAAAAAAAAATCTCCCTTCCCCAGCATCGTGCCGAAACCACCTCGCTGGAGGCCATCACTTGATGATGAAGAAGAAGAAGGGCTCGCGCTCACTCCGATACAATGAAAAATTGAATTCCCTCGCTAATTAACCAGCAAGAAGCACAAACCAGGAAAGAAAAAAGTCGATACAAAAATAATACCTTAAGCGAATGGGAGACTCATGCTCGAAAACCTAATCTGCGATTCGTTGAACCTGAGCACCCAAAATTCCTAATTTCAGCATAGTCAATCGCGAGAAGGAAAAAAGGATCCAAAATCAGCAAATCTAAACAAATGATTGAGCCAGATCAGAGGAAATCACAAGGGGGGAGTCTCAACCAATATAATACAAATCTAAATAGAAGATTGAGCCAGATCAGAGGAAATCACTACTTCTCTGGAAGAAAGAAAATACCTAAAGAAATCATACGAAAGAAAATACCTAAATCAAAGGAACCATTCCCCAAATAGGCGTGAAGATTGAGCCAGATCTCTTCTTCAGAACGAGACAAGATCGGAACCATTCCCCAAAACAAGTAAACGAGAATAGGTAATTCTAGATCTGGATTCGTGAGCTTGGGAAGGAAAATCTTCGCGGACATTTCGTCGTCTTCAGAAATCACTACTTCTTTACCGGTGACGGAGTCGACACTCGGAAAAACGGAGTTGACGCTCAGAAAAATGGAGTCGGTGCTCGGAAGAACAGAGTCGATGCCCGAAGGAATGGAGTCAACTGAGTCTCTCTACACGGTCGTCTCTGTATGTGTGAGAGAGAGTGAAACACGCGGATAGGAAGGGCGGAGTTCTGGAAAAGAGGTTTTTTTTTTATTAGACCGGACTTAAACATCCGGTCTTTAAAAAAAATTTAGACCAAACTTCTGAAAAATTCGGTCTTAAAAGTATAATTTTTAGACTGGATTTCTTAAACATCCGGTTTTTAAAAAATTTTATATTTACGAAAACTGCGCCACCGGCCATACTTTTCATACCTATTCTTCTATAATTCGGTCTTAAAAAATTCTTCATATTTACGAAATTGCCACGGTCATACTTTTAAGACTGGAGCTTCAAATCCGGTCTCAATGAGGGCGGTCTTAAAGCTTTTTTTTTTTTCCACTAGTGATACTTTTAAGACCGGATATTTTATAATATGGTCTTAAAAGTGTTCTATATATTTACGAAATTGCCACCGGTCATACTTTTAAGACCAAATCTTTTATAATCCAGTCTTAAAAGTGTTCTATATATTTGTTGGAAGTTCAGATTTAATTAGTTAGCATATACGATTATATTATGCAATTATCTTAATTAAGTTGTTAGAAAGATTTTAGGAATTAAGTTAGCAGATTATGGTTTTTTGAATTTCGTAATTATATTCCCGATTGTAATCCCAGATTATATTATGCAATTATCTTAATTAAGTTGTTAGAGAGATTTTAAGAATTAAGTTAGCAGATTATGGTTTTTTGAATTTTGTAATTATATTTCTGATTGTAATCCCTAGATTATAGGAGTTGCCTAGGTCAAAAGATTATTTACTTATTAGCATCTCAGTATATAATTCTAATTAAGCGAAGGAATAAATCATCGCATTCTAGGACTCATCTCTGATCGGCGTCTTCTCAAAATATTTACGAAATTGCCACCGGTCATACTTTTAAGATCGGATCTTTTATAATCCGGTCTTAAAAGTATTCTATATATTTACGAAATTGCCACTAGTCATACTTTTAAGACCGGATCTTTTATAATCCGGTCTTAAAAGTGTTCTATATATTTATGAAAGTGCCACCAGTCATATTTTTAAGACCGGATCCTTTATAATCCGGTCCAAAAATTTCTTTATATTTATGAAACTGTCACCGGTCATACTTTTAAGACCTGATTCTCTATAATCCGGTCTAAATGAGGCTGTCTTAAAGCTCTTTTTTGCACTAGTGAATGTTAAACCCTTATTAAATATGTTATAAATTGATTTTTTTTTTCACTTTTACTCTTATTAAAAAATGTGTTTAAAAACTTAATGAGTGAATAAAATTGAAAATGAGCATTAATTATAGGTACAAACTTGAAAAATGTGTTATGAAACTAAGTAAAATACAAGAGAGATTAAGATGAGGGAGATGAAGAAATGCAAGAGAAAAATGGAGAGCATTACTTAAAAAAACACTTTTAACGTCCGTTTTTAAGACCATTAGACGACTATTTTTAATGGTCGTTAAACGGAATGTCGTTGAAAGTTTATGACGTACAAAGACTTTTTTTAGAAAACAGTTGTTGAATTTCAAAGACCGTTTTTAAAAAACAGTCATTGAATTTCAACGACTGTTATTTAAATAATAGTCTTTGTATATCTTCAACGACTGTTATTTAAATAACAGTATTTGTATATCTACAAACCCACATGCTAGGTAGTCCATAGAACCATCTAAAACACAATATAAGGCGTAATTTGAACAAGGTAAAGTCTCGTGAGAAAAAGAATGGATTGAAAATGGACGATAAACAACACCATTCAAGATTCAACGCAAGAAACAGAGCATTTCATGTCCAACGAAGCACAAAATAAGAAGAAAAATAAAAAATAAATAAAACATCTCAAGTCTTAACTAAATGGAATAGAAGACAAATAAAAGAAAGCACCAAGAAATAGAGCAGAAAAACACTATAATGAACTATCCATTCAAAATTTTCAACAAAAGAAAGCATCAAGAAGTAGGGCTCTAGTATCCTCATCATCGCCTGTGGGGGGCTTCCTCATCTTCACGGTGCTCGGGATCATTGCTTAACATATTGTTTAATGAGAGGAGGAGAGAGAGAGAGAGACTCAGATCTGCAACTGAGATCTTTAACCGGTGGCAAACGATAGATCTGGAGGCTCTGCAGCATGCTCGTAGTTCACGACAGAGGACGAGTCAGAGTTGAAGTCGAAGTCGCTCACACCGTGATAGAAAACCTCCTTGGTGGCAAGGGTAAGGCTGTTGGGTGCGGCGACGGAGATGAGTGGGTCTCGAGACTCTTATTGAAAGGTTGCGTTCATGATAGGTTTGAGGAAGACGTTTTGCATTGTTGGGTTTTAAAAAGAAAACTTTATATTTTTATAAAAGAGAGGGAACAATAAAATGTCGAAGGCGTGAGATTGAAGTTGAAATATCTAAAAATTTGAGTTTCAACGACTGGTTTTGAAAAACCAGTCGTTGTAACTCAAAATAAAAAATAAAATAAAATGGCATGAGAGAGACTTGAATTAAATTATATTAATATATTTTTTTACAGATATATATAAAAGAGATATATTGATTAATTTATTAAATTTAATTAGGAACTAACTAAATGAAAATATGATTAAATTTCTTCTCTTAACTATCGAAATTCTTGGCTACATACTAGGAAATAGCTATACATATGGGATAAAATAATACACACACACACACACACATATATAAGATATATATTGTTTAATTTGTTAAATTTAATTATTAGGAACTAACTAAATGAGAATTTCTTCTCTTAACTATCAAAATTATAGGCTACATACTAGGAAATAGCTATAAATATGAGAAAAAATTATATTGGTCATATAATCTTGAAGCTTTTATTCTAACGGTAAGTAGCACTAATTTTTCACAAAATAAGATTAAATGGTGTCTTAAAATAAAAATAAATGGTGTCTCGAGATACAACTACTATTTTTATTAAAACAAATCGTTGCATCAAAACATTTAAGGTCCATTTTTAAAAATCGGACTTTAAAAGTAAGGAATAAAATTATAATAGTGTCACCGCCTAAACATTTAATGTCCGTTTTTAAAAAACGGACTTTAAAAGTAAGGAAAAAATTACAATAGTGCCACCGCCCAAACATTTAATGTCTGTTTTTAAAAAATGGACTTTAAAAGTAAGGGAAAAATTACACCAGTGTCACCGCCTACGTTTTAACGTCTACATTTTTTAAAACAGATGATCCATTGGGGGTCGTTAAATTCCTATTTTGTAGTAGTGGAGAGTGATTCTTCTTTCTATTTTCATTTACATACAAAAGAGAAAATCTACATAATGGTATAACATGAAGTTTTGTAAGTTATTTACATTAATCATAGAAAACTCCCACTAAGTCATTCATGTCATAGGTTATATGGCTTTAAGTGTAGAACCCCAAAAGACTCATCTTGAAAGGTTATGGACATTCACACCGATATTGGAATATTTATAACACTCCCCCTTGGATGTCCATTATGAATATGCCTCATTAAAAACTTTAACTACGAAAAACCCAGTCGGATAAAAACATAGCCAAAGAAAAGAGTACACCATCCATTAATACACTTTCCAATGTTGCCTCATTAAAAACCTTTCTAGGAAAACCCAATGGGATGAAACCTAGATGAGGGAAAAAGAGTACAACGTGTATCGACTCTCCCTTTTGACAACACCAGTATTACTTCCCCTGATGACGACATTGTTTCTGATGTCTTTGTATTAGTGAAGAACTATATTTTGTGCTAATAACCAAGATACATTCGTGCTCCAATAGCACTAAATTATGGTACTTTTGGACCAAGTAGTTCTTCTTCAAATTCTTTGCTAATTACTCGAGGACGGAATTGGTCTTTATCCGCCTGCAAATACCTTACAATCGTTTGGGTACGTAATGAATGTGACTTTTTGAAGATGGAATATCACCAAGAGGGGGGGTGAATAGGTGATCTCAAAAATCTTTTCGCGAGATACACACGACGGCAAGCAGAGTAAAACAAATAAATAGAAGTGAACACAGAGCGATTTATACTGGTTCGGTCTAACACTTCGACCTACATCCAGTCCCCAAGCACACATTGGGATTTCCACTAAAACTTCAAGAGCAAGTACAATTACACACTCTGTAACTTAGGATGATCCTATTACTCGGACTCACTCCCCTTTACAAGTTGTAATAGTACACCCACACTTAAGGTTCCTTAACCTTAAGCTCTACAACTGAAAATGGAATAAGTGTTTAAATAACTCCTCACGAGTAGATAATAAATGAACACTGAAGAACAATGAATATCCAAAGATATTAATGAAACAGTTGCAACATTAAAATGCAATAAGTTCAAATTGAATGCACAGCGTTTCGGTAGTTGGCGAATTCAATGCTTCGGCTACTTATAGATGTTGTAATTAATGACCATTGGAGATGCTTGAAAAGTAGCCATTGAGAGTCTTGAATGTATCCATTAGGCAGATGATGCTTCTGGTAAGATTTTCGTCGTTTGAATATTCCAGGTAGATTTTTAGTGGCGACATTCTCTTCATTCCTTTTGTTTTACCCGTTGTGAAACAACATTTAATGCGCAGTCGGAATATCTGAGAGAGACTTTACAGTGATCAGAGCATTGGTCTTGGAGATTATCATCGATTTCGGCAACTGCATTTAATGCTTATGACACATAAGTTGCTTTATGTAATTTTCCAGTTAATCCATTACAAAAAGCATCTGAAACTCATTAGCAAATTGATTAAAAATGTTTAGAAGTAGTAATGAGGAATAGTATGAAGAAATGAATTGATATAGAAAGTTTTAAGATTTACTGAGTCGAAGATTTAAAGAACAGGGGTGACATTGCTTAAGCAACAACTCATGCTTGCTTGGGTAAGCTTCTTTTGAACCAGTTAAAAGATGATCTTTGTCGCTGATGCTCGAGTATGGAATTTCCTTTGCTCGAGCATGGTGCTTGAGCATGATATATTCATGCTCGGGCAAGACCTAGACAGAGGCAAAGATAAGATTTCAAACCATTGTTGCTTGAGCATGAGGGTCTTCATGCTTGGGCAACAGATTGCACATGCTCGAGCAAGCCATAGGCATGCTTGTTTAAAGGTCAGGTAGAGGCAAAGATAAGATGTTGGACGATGCTGCTCGAGCAGGTTTATTTCCTTGCTCGAGCATAAGTATTTCATGCTCGGGCATAAGTCATTTAGAGATGAAGAATAAGAGATTGAAGGTGGCTAATGTGCTACTCGAGCAAACCATAACTTGGACAAACATGACTTAATTCAATAACTTAGAATTTGTAATCATCAAAACACTGAGAGCTAACACTTTTCTCTATAAAATCGCTCCAGGACCTTCTTTGTATAATCTTCTTCAAATACAAAGATCACATTCTATAGTTACTTAATCTGTAAACCCAAAGGTAGAGGAGGAGCCAATGCCAAGATGCTTGAAAATCTGGTCAACCTTGTCACGTGTAGCGATTGAGGTGACCAAGGTGGTAGATAGTCTGGCGTCTAGATCATAGAGGTGATCTGAAATCTCATCTTGCTTCTTTTCGGAATGGTCCTTGAGCTTATCCAACTGATCCTTCATTGCTTCTTATGCATTTATCATCTCATCATGACCACTCCTCATATCAGCAGCCAACTTCCCTAGTTCAAATTGCATTCTTATATTCAAAGAAGCAATGGCAGCATCCACAATTGTCTTAATTCTTGAGTCAAGATCAAATGGCAAAGATGGCTGAGAGAGAGGAGTAGACTAAGCTTCATGTCCTCGTGATTGAGAAGCTCTTGCCTGAGATCTTGAAGGTGCCCGAGATTGACCGGAGCCTTCTATCTCAAAGTTAAGCTTCATAAGATTGAATTGACTCTTGCCAAAAACTAGTGGATACTTCATACTCTCAGGAGGGCCAACATACCAAATCTTGTGATAAAATAGGATAACTGATACGAGTGAAGGAAATGGTATGTGGGAAGGTCGCTTGGATGAAAATTTGAAATGAATCATCTCCTGGAAAATCCAGCGGCCAATGTTCAACGGGTGCTGTTGTACAAATGCAGTGAAGAACCTATAATCTCTCGAGGAGAAATGTGAGAAGCTGCCTCCTTTTTGAACAAAGTTCCTGGAATAGATATACCAAAGAACCTTATTGATAGGTGACATAGATCCGGGTTTGAAGGAAAGGGTATGCCTTTGGTCTTCAGGAAATTCCTTACCGGGGACAAGAGTGGTAAAAATCTCTTCATTGCTATAGGTTGGAGTGAAAATAGGAGGGAGATTTTCAACTTTCAGAATGCTGTTGAGGATTAAAGCGAGATAGGATGAATTTGATTCCTCTAACACTAGTGGTTACTCTTTCCTCAACTAATTCCCCATCGTAATTAAGAATATTGTCGATTGCATATTGAAGTAAAACAATCTCACCAAATGAGGATTATAGGGGATGCAATAGATGTGAAAGAATTGTAAGGTGCAAGCCGGGAGATAGATTCACATTACATTCTTGTAGAAGTTCTCCAAATTCACCGCAACGACAAACACGTAAAACCCTTGTGCGAATAAGAATCTTTGAATTTGACATTTTGATTTGGAGGGAGAGGAATGGAATCCACTGTAAAGTCACTTGAGCCGAGAGATGATTATGGATATCTGTGATTGCATTCTTCACAACAGGTGGAACCTCTTCTTCTTGTTCTGGTCCTCGTGAGGATTCGCCAGCTTGTGGAACAAATGCTCTCTTTGTTCTGGCCTTTGTTGGTTTGGGAATTTCAGGTTCCTTTTCCTTCCCCTTTTTCTTAGGTTCGGGTTCCTTTCTTTTCTTGGAAGGCGACTTGGCGTGTTCTTCGAAGCCTTCTTCTTTCGAGAAGGTGTTCCTTGGAGATGCTTCAAACGAAACCCCTTTCTCGGACTCCTTCTTCTTCTTCGAGGAGACTCTTCATCAGGAATTTCTCCTTGAACACCTCTGATCGATTTATCAATGCCATAGCGAAGACGAGTAGACCGAGTCTTTTTCCTGACTGGACGATCAGAAGGATGAGGAGATGATGTTTCAACCGGTTGACAAGGAGGAGGAGGAGATGGAGACCAGGATTTTGTCCCTTCTTTGCTGGAATCCGAGGAAGCAACGGCTTGGGATTTTGATTTCGAGGCCATTGGAGAAATTAGAGAGAAGGATTTGGGCGAAAATTGTGAGAACCAGAGAGTGGGAGAGAGAACGACTAGGGCAAACTTGAGTGTGAGAGCGAGTATTGAAGAACATGAATAGGGTTTGTATATATAGGCTAACCAATACTCGAGTATTGAAAGGCATACTCGAGTTTTGAACTCACATACTTGAGTATTTCACTTACACACTCGAGTATTGAGGAACAAATGCTAACTTGGACTTCAAAAGTGTAAGGTGAACTTTTGACTTTCTTCGACCAATACTCGAGTATTAAACTTACATACTCGAGTATTCCATTTCTTCAACACTTGATTGTCCTCTGCCTGGTGGATACTCGAGTGTCCAACTTATACACTCGAGTATTCATCTTCTCCAAAATTTGATGGTGCTCTCTGACTTCTCCATACTTGAGTATTCACTTCTACACTCGAGTATTCACCTCTCGTCAGCATTTACTAAAATTTTAAACATCCTGCAAAAGACATGTCTACATACTCTGATGCTTAAGTTAGTTTCTATCATTCATCAAAACCAGAATCGACATTATGAAATACTTACAATTCATTGGGATTTACCATTCCCAATTCTCTCCTTATGAAATTAAATTGTTCTTTGGCCAATGGTTTGGTGAAGATATCAGCAAGTTGAAGACGAGTTGGGATAAACATGACTTTCACATCTCTCTTTTGAACATGATCCCTTATGAAATGATGCCTTACATCAATATGCTTGGTCCGAGTATGTTGAACTGGATTCTTGGCCAAGCTTATTGTGCTTGTGTTGTAGCATAGTATTGGGAACTCCTTTAAGTTGATTCCCAAATCGATAGTTCCGCTTGAGCCACAAAACTTGTGCACAATGCTTGAGGCGGCTATATATTTAGCTTCGTGGAGGACACACCACACTTGTTTGTTTCTTGTCTGAACCATGACACAAGTGAGCCACCAAGGAATTCACATTGGCCACTTGTGCTCTTCCTATCGGTCTTGTACCCAAAGATGGTCCGAATCTGAATATGCTACCAAATGTTCAGGTTGACCTTTGGGAAACCACAATCCAAGTGTCTTTGTGTCGCAAGATATCCGAATATCCTCTTAACTTGCTCAAGCATGTGACTCCTTAGGAGCAGATTGAAATCTTGCACACATTCCAACACCGAATTGGATATCTGGGCGACTTGCGGTTAGATAGAGTAATGATCCAATCATTCCTCTATATTTTGTGATGTTGAAGTCCGTGCCTCTTCTTCATCAGCATCTAATGAAGCAGTTGAGCTCATAGGAGTATCAGCTCCATTAGAATGATCCATCCCAAACTTCTTCAGCAGATCATTGAGATACTTCGTCTGAGATATAAAGATTCCATCTTTCTTTTACTTGATTTGCAGACTAAGGAAATAGTTGAGCTCTCCCATCATGGACATCTCAAATTCTCCCTGCATATTCTTAGCAAACTATTCACACAAGACATCATTAGAAGCACCAAATATAATATCATCAACATATATTTGGACAATTAAGATTTCATTAAGCTTATTACTCTTTATGAAGAGAGTTGTATATGCTTTTCCTCTAATAAATCCTTGATCAAGAAGGAATTTGCTTAATCGCTCATACCAAGCTCTAGGAGCTTGTTTAAGACCATATAGGGCCTTCTTGAGACGATACACATGATCTGCATGATGGACATTTTCAAAACCAGGAGGTTGTTCTACATAGACTTCCTCTTGAATAAAACCATTCAGAAAAGCACTTTTCACATCCATTTGATAGAGTTTAAAGTTTTTCACACAGGCAAAGGCAAGAAGAACTCTTATGACTTCCAATCTTGCCAATCGGAGCATAAGTTTCTTCGTAATCAATTCCTTCTTCTTGATTATAGCCTTTGGCAACCAATCTTGCCTTGTTACGGACAATGATTGCAGACTCATCTCGTTTGTTTTTGAATACCCATTTAGTGCCAATGACCGGATGGTCCTTAGGCCTAGGTACCAAGTCCCAAACTTGATTTCTATCAAATTGATGTAACTCCTCTTGCATTGCTATCACCCAATCATTGTCTGAAAGGGCTTCATCAATTATGTGATATAAAAGTTGTAAAAGTTACTTCATTTAAAGTGTTATTTCTGGTTCTTACTCCTTGATTAACATCACCTATAACTTGATCTAAAGGATGATTTCTAATAAATTTCCAAGCTCTAGGTTGAGTCTGATCAGGATTTTCGATATTGTTTTGAGGATCAGTCTCAAAAACATTTTCAGGATTCTCAATAGAAGCAGGAGTAATTTTCGAAAAGAATTGATTTTTGAAAACGTTTCCTTCATCATCCTCCATAGGTTTATCAGACTTGGATTCACAGAAAACAACATGCATAGACTCTTCAACAATACGAGTACGAGTATTAAAGACTCTATAAGCTTTGCTCCTATTAGAATAACCCAAAAATATACCTTCATCAACTTTGGGATCAAACTTTCCCAAGTTATCCTTACCATTGTTATGGATGAAACACTTACATCCAAACACATGCAGATGGGCCAGATTTGGTTTTCTTCCTTTGTACAACTCATAGGGCGTTTTGTCCAATTTTTTTTCGGAGGTATGCTCGATTTGAGATGTAGCAAGCGGTGCTCATTGCATCAGCCTAGAACACTTGTGAGGTATTGTTCTCATTTAGCATAGCTCTTGCCATCTCAGTGAGGACTCGATTCTTTCTCTCCACAACACCATTTTGTTAAGGAGTTCTTGGGGCTGAGAAGTTGTGGTCTATCCCCTTGCTGTCACAAAACTCAGCAAATGCATTGTTTTCGAATTCTCCTCCATGATCGGTTCGATTCCGAAATAGAGAAGCCTTTCTCATTTTGGACCTTCTTGGCAAAAACAACAAACCGATCAAATGTTTCATCTTTAGAGGATAAAAATATAGTCCATGCAAATCTTGAGAAATCATCAACTATGACCAAAGTATAAAGATTGCCTCCAAGGCTTTTCACTCTAGCTGGTCCAACTAGATCCATATGAAGTAATTGAAGTGGTCTATTAGTTGAAATCTCGTTTTTAGATTTGAAGGACGATTTGGTTTGTTTCCCTTTTTGACAAGCATCACAAAGCATGTCATTTTTAAAATGCAATTTAGGAACACCAATCACCAAATCCTTTTTAAGTAATCTATCAAGTTGAATCATATTGACATGAGCTAATCGCTTGTGCCATAGCCAACTCTCATCCAAGTTACTGACAAAACATTTTTCAGAAACAAAACCATTGCTTGAGAGATTAAGTGTATAACAATTGCCATCTCTAGGGGCTCTAAATAAGGCTTTTGATTTTATGTTTTCTAAAGGGAGAATATCCTTACTCACAATCAAGCACTCCTCAGAATCGAAGATAACTAAGTTACCTTTATCAGTGCTTTGGCTTACACTGAGGAGATTGTGGCAAAGTCCTTCGACTAGGTAGACATCTTTGATTAGTGGTCCTTCATTGTTGCCAATTTCACCAACTCCAAAGAATCTTTCCGATTGATCTCCACCAAAGGTCACCTTGCCACCATCCTTGGGCTTGATTGAGGCAAATTTGGATTGGTCCCAGTCATGCGCCTAGAGCATCCACTGTCAATGTACCATTTGTTGGATTTTGATGCTCTTAGACAAACCCGCAAGACACAACAAATCGGGCTTAGGTACCCATCTTTTCTTGGGTCCTTTGGGGTTAGTTTGTGTCTTAGGAATCTTGTAAGATCCCTTTGGCACCCATTGATAATTTCCTATGGGTTTACTTTTTCTTTCCTTCTTATGAAATCAGGAACAAGTAGTATGACCCTTTCTATTACAGTAATTACAGTGTGCAAAAGGGTTTGAAGAATGAACTGATTTTGTAAAATAGTTCATATAGGATTTTTCACCAGTCTTCTTTCTTCCTTTCTTTTTATCAAAATTAGGTTGTAACCAATTCTTGATCTGTCATTTATAAATCTTTGTTGTTTCAAGATGACATTGAGCATTTCACTTCCTCTAGTGAATTTCTCAAGTGCCTTTGTAAGATATGAATTCTTTTCCTTCAGATCAGGGCAATTTTCACAAGCAAGATGTTCAGAGGAGGAAAGTTTTTCAACTTGAAATTCAAGAGTAAGATTCCTATTTTTCAACTTGAAATATTTTTCAGCAAGTTTTTCAAACTCGGATTGCACAACCATATACTCAGCAAATAACTCATCATAAGGTGGTTTGCAATCATATACCTCATCAAAGTTGACACGCAGTTCTTCTTCTTCAGCAACTAAGCATATATTTGCTTTTCCTTCCTCATCCTCATCATCTTCATCGATGAACTATCTCCCCAAATACCAAGACATATGCCTTCTTTTTGAATCGTTGAATCTCTTCTTTTCTTTGTCTTTGTTCTTCGATTGGGGCATTCTGATTTGATGTGGCTAGGCTTCTCACACTCGTAGCAGATAATTGGCTTCTTAGCTTCATAGTTGGAGCTACCCTTGTGAAACTTCTTGAAGCCTTGGTCCTTCTTGTAGAATTTCTTGAATCTTCGGACCAGCATGCCAATTTCTTCATCTTCGTCTTCATTCTCATCTTCCTCATCTGAATCTTTAACTTCTCTTGCAGCCTTGAGGGCAATTCCTTTGTTCTTGCCATGAACTTCATCAAGTCCCTTCTTGAATTTGAGTTTAGCCTCATACTCGAGAGACCGCCGAATAAGCAAAGCTATCGACATCATTGACTCTCCTCGAGCCTCTTCAATAGCCGTGACCTTTGCTTCCCATTCCTTGTTAAGGATATTCAAGATCTTCCTTACTTGGACTAGTTGGTCATATTCTTTCCACAAAGCAGCAAGTTGATTGATGAGATGAGTGAACCTCAACTGGAACTCACCAATGGATTCACCAGGCTTCATTCGTAGAAGATCATACTCTGTCATAAGAGTGTTAATTCTATTTTGCTTGACTCCAACGGTTCCTTCATGAGCTATTTCCAGAGCATCCCACATGCCCTTTGCAGATGGTAAGGTGCACACACGAAAGTATTCTTGTTGGCTTAGAGCACTTTTAAAGAAGAGGATCGCCTTCTTTGTTGAGAGTGACATTTCTTCTGTCATTCTCATCATATTCTTCTTCTAGCTTAGGAACTCTTACACCATCTTCAATAGTTGATGGCTCATAATCTCCTCTTTCGAAAACTCTCCAGAGACCATACTCAGTGGCCATTACAAAAACCTTGAACTTGGCTTTCCAGAATGAGTAGTGTTCTCCATTGAAACCTGGAGGTCTATTGATTGAAGCTCCATCAGGTAGAATACCGTCCATATTGATCCTTCTCGAGCTGTTAAACTCTTCAGAGAAGACCTTGCTCTGATACCAAATGAAGGTGGAGCTAAATCACCAAGAGGGGGTGAATTGGGGATTTTGAAACTTTTTCGTTTTGCTCTGTTTTTGTACAACAAAAATAGAGGTGAACAGATGATGTAGAGAAGAATAGCTAGACACAAAGATTTATACTTGGTTCGGTCTAACTCCTTGACCTACGTCCGGTCCCCGGACACTGGGATTTCCACTATGTCAATTGATTACACACTCGTACTCAAGAGAAATTCTCTCTCTAGAACTTACTCCCCCTTACAAGCGTAATCAATGAACCCAATCACCAAGTCCCCTTGACTTGTGATTCTTTACAATAAATGATTTGCAGATAAAAACTCTCTAAGAGTGAGTGATGATAAACATTGAAGCTTATAGTGTCAAAAGACGAATACAAGTGAAAACAAAGGTAGTTGAGAAACTTGAATGCTTGTGCGTTTTCGGATGTTCGGTTGTTGGAGAGACTTGAATGTAGTCCTATTTATACTCAGAGATCATTAAATGACCGTTGCCATCCCAATAAATCCGTTGGAGAAGTTCAGCCAAGATTAGCAGATGGTTTAGGCATCTTCTCTCTCTAATCTTCACTTAACCCAGCTGGCTAGATGATCAGAGTTGACTCTCTGTGAATTTGTCCGTTGGAATAGCAGTTGCTTGTTGTAGAAATTATTCTTTAATGCTTTGCAACCGTGTGCAGATGGATTAACCAAAAGTATGCAAGTTTCTGGGTTCAGCATTTAATGTTCTGACACCACCTTTTGCTTTTGCTTTTAAACTTCAATAATCATTCTTTAAGCAGTCTGAAACTCACTAAACAAATGGTTAAATGTAGCAGGGAATAGTAGAGAATAATCTGGAAGATATTATGATCAAAGATTAAGGATTTACAAATTCCTCTGATTTGATTTTCAAACTTAGCGTTTAATATTCAAGTATGTTCATCAATACTCGAGTGTGTCATGTACACTTAAGTCAATACTTGAGTATTCATTCGATACTCGAGTATTCTTCTTACGAGAGAGGAGTCATCGTGACTTGAACTTGAACAATGTTTTTGAAATAGGAGCAATACTCGAGTATCCAATCCAATACTCGAGTTTTGAACTTTTAATATGAAAACAAGTTTAAGTTCAAAACTTCAATACTCGACTATTTATTTCAATACTTGAGTGTTCAAATTGTTGTCAAAGATGAAAGCTCTCTGTATGCCCAATACTCGAGTTTCCAACTCAATACTCGAGTATTCATTTGTTTTAGAAAACCTTGTGAAATCTTTCCCAAGTCAACACTTGAGTATTGAAGTGAATACTTGAGTATTCAATATATGCATAAAACTTGTAGTCTTTCTGTCAGTCCAATACTCGAGTGTGGATACCAATACTCGAGTATTGTAGGTGCTTGAAAACTTTGATAAATTGATGACAAGACAATACTTGAGTTTTCAAAAGGATACTGAGTGTTCATAAACACATGTTAAATATGAAAGCTTTGTGAAAGTCCAATACTCGAGTATGCAAAACCAATACTCGAGTGTCCGTAGGATGAAAAACTTGATATCTCTCTGTATGGCCAATACTCGAGTATTCAATGGAATACTTGAGTATTGAAAACTAAAGTCATCATTGAAATTGTCTCTGTGTGTTCAATACTCGAGTATGCATATCAATACTCGAGTTTGGCTCAGGGCCAAAAACTTGGAGTGCTCTCTGTAAGTCCAATACTCGAGTATTGTGTCCAATACTTGAGTATTGCTTTGTGTAATGATTTTTGAGCAACTCTCTGTCAAGTCAATACTCGAGTATTGGAACAAATACTCGAGTGTGGCTTTGATGATAAGTTTTCCAACTTGCCAAAGACCAACTTCAATGAATGTTTACAATTGTTAATTATCATCAAAACACATAGAGAACTAACAGAGACATCGGTCGAGATGAGAGACTAGTTCTGGCATGAATCTAATAAAGTTATTTCAAACCGTTTGGTGTCTAGAAAGGGTTCGTCTATGTGGTTCAGTCGACGAGTCGCCGTGAATTCAGGGAGACTTCCACTAGACACCGGCCTAGCCAAATTGGTTGACTAACTGAGTTAGGTTCATTGCCCCAAGTCTACCTAAGGCTTGGTTTAAGATTGTATAGTTACTATTGAAGAGTTGTAATTATACAAGTCCTGTAATATTGTATCACATGAATATTCCTTCAGGATTATTTTTATATATCGTTTATGTCGGGACATCATCATATGTCTGGACATTTTTTATATCAATTGCTCATCGTCCAAACGTTAGCGCATGCTCTTCGTTTCCGCATTACTCTGAGTGGTAGCACCTCAAACTCTGTTGATTTTCTTAAAACTAAGTGTCAACCGACACACTTTGAAGTATGAAATTTGGGGTGTTACAGGGTCCCACTATTTCATGTATGTATAGGAATCTTCTTCTTCTCATGCAACATGAGAAGTTTAAACCTCATAGTTTATATGTTAATAATTCATATCCATCGGAGTTCAAATCATCATTATCGTCATCATCCTCATCTTCTTTTTTGGGGGCAAAAAAACTTCAGTTGAAAATCTATGCATCTCTTTCCCATTTTTTTCCTTTAAATAAATCAAAATACACATATTTTGCTTTAGTTTAAATTAAAATTTGTTGACTTAAATGACAAATTTTAATCATGCACGCTTTAGAAATATTAAAAAAAATCCAAGTCTCAAAAGAGAAATTCTTAATCAAATCAAAGAAATATATTTTTTTAAAAAAAAATCCAAATTTTTTGAAAAAGGTTATACTTTATATATATATATATATATATATATATATATATTAAAAAATAACATCAGAAATAACAGAACAGAACAGAAATTGAAAAACAATAAGAAAGGACATTCCTAATCTTTTCATTATTTTCCAGTTGATGATCAAAGGAAACAAAATTACTATCAAGAGAACGAACAAGATACTATGTCCCAGTCCCAGCACATGTATGCCAAAAGGATATTCCATTGGAAGAATTATTATTATTATGATTTACTGACTTATCCTTCGCCTTGTCTTTAGCAAGGGAAAACGGGGGAAATGTTTATTTGAATCCAAACAAGCTTTATGGACCAACATGGGTCATATTGACACAATTGACATATTTGGGCCTTGAATTCAGTCCAAAACACTAATTTAGATCCAGCACCAAAAATAACCTTTAAATTGAAATTTATGAAACAAATACTTACTTTTCATATTTGTTAATATTTTCTTAAGTTATCCTAATTATACTCCCTCAATAATAATCAAGTAAGAGAGAAATGAAGGGAATTAAGGAAGATAATTGGGTGTTATAGGAAAAAAATGTCATATTAATTAACTTAACTAAGTTTCTTAATCTAGTCTAATCAGTTAAATAGATCTTACATTAAGGACAACCGAGAGTATTACTTTTCACCATATGTGTCATCATGCCATATGGTGAATAACGTAAAATTTTTCTATTTAAATTGTTAAAATTTGAACTCAACAGCTCACAATATTAAAGGATATGTAAAAAGGATATATATATATATATATATATATATATATATAAACATGTCTTACTAAAAAGAGTATTTGAGTATAACCTCCTAGATGTCGGTCCACAAATAGAGAAACATGAAAATCATTATTTGCATTGAAAGTAAAAAACTGTGTGCCCATTGTAGTTCAAAGAATATCACGGGGAATATAATGTAGTGTAACGATATATGATTATAGAGAATTTTTCGGGTATGTACGTAATCAAAGAATAACGGAATGAAATTTATACTTTATGCAGAAAAAATTAAAAATAAATATGAAACGATCTTTTTTTTTTTTTTTTTAAAAAAAAAAAATCTCTATTAAGGCCAAAAATGGAATGTTTCAATGTTGATTCATGAAAGAGATATAGATGCCCATATGTAAGTTTGAATCCATATATTACACAACCAAAGTTATGCAAATGAGATTACTTTATTAATTTATTGTAATATGTTGTAATCAGGATTATATAGATTACTTCATTATGTTGTGCCAACTAGAGACCTAAATTAACAAAGTGCATACAAATTATAGGTAATCATGATTCATGATACATGGGATTGAACCTAACCTCCTGTCTATTTACCAAACAAACAAGAAGATGGAAATTCGTTTTTATACATATGGTATAAAAATGAAATCCAATAACGCAATGACTTTTGCCTACTAAAATGGAAATTTTAAAACTTGACCAACGGGTGACTAAATAATTAAATTGAGAAAGAAATAGAGAACTTTGTCTAACGAAAGCCATGTGATTTATGGCCTGCAATTTTTCTACCAGGTGGTTCATAAATTCCAAGTCTCTTATCTCCTTTTTGTAACACTTGACTTTTGTTGGTCTCATTTTGTTCTTTTTATTAACTTCTTATGTTTTTCTCAGTCAAAAATCTCCTTTGATAGAGGAGACATATGCATGTGGGAATATGCCTAAATTACCTGGTGGGAATTATGGAAACTTCCATAATTAATTCTTAAAGACACTTGACAAAACTACTACTTTTGATAAAAGGCACTTAGCTTTTTGTTACTATCTACAGTCCTTAACATAAGAGCTAGTTAACTAATTTGAGGAGATCAAATAAGCAAAATAAATTACTTAACTATCGCTTATGATACATGATATCTCTAAAATACTTACGTGTATCATTAGGTTATATATCAATTTATAAGTTAGATCAATTAATTTCTAGAAAAATAATAAATGTAAGAAATAAAATGAAAAAAAAATCTTATAAAAAAAATTTCTTATATTTAGTTCTTATAAAATTTACTTATAATCATAGTTCTTATATTTAGCCATAATTGATTTTCTAAATAATTTTGAGATATGCAAATATTGTATATGGCAATTTTATCATCCAAATGATGTTTAAATTTGGGAAGGTTATTTCTGATGAGAGGAATAGAAAGGGGCGGGATAAAAAAGAGAGACTCTCATGTAATGATAATATTTAAAACAAGAGATTATTTTAAAATATTAAGATTATCATTTACACTCTTTGAAGGGGAAAAAAAAAGATTATTATGTATACTCTATAACTTCTTCTGTATTTTTATGTTATTACAAAATTACACATTTAAATTTTTTTTTATGATATATAAAATATCAGAGCTATCATTAAAGAAATATGGATGTAAGTTATTGTTAAGGTTTTGTAGATTAAGAACGGATAAAATAGTTTTTCATAAGTTGATATTATAATATCACCAATTTCGTTCTGTGTGTTTTTTTGTTTTTAAAAAAAAAAAAAAAAAAAAGCTTTCTACGTCCCATAGAACCAAAAATATGTTACTATTTTTAGAATGATAAAATTTGACATGATGCCCTAGAGGGTTTGAAATGCAACACACACAGATATATATATATATATATTTTTGTTTGGGGGGGGGGGGGGGGGGGGGGTTGGCTTTTTGGTAGGGAGATAATAAGATGGATTAAGTCCCTAGCGTTAATTAAAAAGGCCAATTTTTTATAGTCCACCAGCAATCCGTACCAAAAGGGTGACATTTCAAGTTAGTTATATTATATGTATGTGATTTATAATTAAATTTTAGGGATATTATTTGTGTATATTTAAAGTTTAAGTGATCTATTTAAGGGAATTTTTTTTTTTTTTTTTTTTTTTTTTTTTTTTTTTTTTTTTTGTTTTGAAAAAGATATTATCACCAACTTAGAACTTTATCAGTAAAATAATAATAGACTAAATAAATAACATAAGATTTTGTGATATTTATTATCAAATTCTAACAAAAGGTGAATTAATACAGACACATATATTTGGGAAAATGTTATTTAGATAGCATACAACGAAATAGAATATAGGTGAGGATCTATATTGAAAAATATAATGAAGCAGGATCATTTAATCATTATAGAGCAGTTGTAAAATTTGATTTCAAAACTCAAACACACTACTATCATTTTCACTTGTAAATCTCAGAGTGTTTATACTTGTTATTTTTTTTAGACTCTCTACTTTCACTTAATTAGCTTGTGAATATACGAATATCATCTGTTATTTGTCTTTAGCATTTATAAATCAAAATTTTCAAACTTGCAAATTGTGATTTACTAGTCTTGGGACACAACAAACAAGTTATTCTTGAATAAAGAGTGATAGATCATTTACCCATTTTTTTTTTTTTTAAAAAAAAAAAAAAAAAAACAAAGGAAGAAGGATCATTTACACGTTTCTCACTAATAAAAGGGAAAATTAGAATGAAGGACCCGGAGAAAAAAATATTTATTGAGGATGATCATAAAAATTGTAATTATTTAAAAGGACCAAACATCATAATATAAATTTAAAATTATTAAATTGTCTTTAATCAAACCTCTTACATTATCTCTTGCATTCATAATTAGAAAATAACTAAAATTAAAAGTAAAACTGCCCTCCATTCATATAGTATCATCTTATCTTTTTTTTTTTTTTTTTTTTTTAATTTTTCTTTTTCACCATGTTTTAGGTTCATGTAAAATCAATATATTTTTAATTAACTATGGTTCAAACTCATATTTTTTTAATTTTTATTTTTCAACAAGTTCTATATTCATATAATGAGATCATCTAATTAACGAATATATTATCAAGTTGTCAAATTTATTTTATCACATATCAAGGTTGACATTAATTAAATACTTTTTTATGAAAATAAAAAATAAATTCATTTCAATTTTTTCAGGATATAATAGATTTTTTAACTTTATTAACATTAAATGAATTTTTTTAACCCACATAAATTTCTTCTAAAATAAAAATAAATCATATAAATTTTTTGGTCTAAAATTAAATTATAAAAGACTTTTTGTTTTATTAAAATCATATAATTATATTTTTATTTAAAACTTTATTCATTTAAAAAAATTATACTTTTCAAAAAATTGAAGAATATGTGATTGGTTTCCATAGATATATATATGCAAGTTGTGAAAAATGAACCTTGAGAAAAATTTATTTAATTTACTGAAATTTAGAATTTTGCATTAGTTTAAAAAAGTAGGATGCGGAAGGGAATGAAGAAGATTTTCTTAGGGGTAGTTTAGTATTTTATATTTTATATTTTTTTGCATTTGATTCTTCTAAGTAATTACAATTTTTATATTCATTCTCAATAAATATTTTTTTCCTTTAGATCCTTTATTATAATTTTCCCTAATAAAATCCCCACAGCAGTAACGAGTCCAATTCACGCGTACATGAAATTACTATACATGGAGAAACACATATAAAAACTATTAAAATATAACTATACCAATATAATAGCTGAAAATGACCTAATTTCAGTGAAATTCTCAAGGACTATTTTGAAATTAAGTTTCTTCTTTTGGCGAAATAACCTAATTTTTCTTAGAAAAATTAGTTATCATTACGTTAATTGTTATTATATTTCATTTGAAAAATTAAAGTTTTTAATTATTAAATTATTTTTTTCATTAATAATTAGAAGAAAAAAAATTTCACTATGAAAATTAGTTGTTACTATCTTAGTTGTCATTATCATTTAATAAGATTATTTTGTTAAAAATAATATTCTCATTTTTTTTTTTTTTTTTTTCTAGAACAAGAGCATTAAAGTTATTTTTTAAAAGTTAATCACATCATCCTAATTGTATTATTTTTGGAATCCTAATTTAGGATCATAAGTGGGTGTATATATATAAAGAGAATTTTCCCTCATTCTTCTTAATTATCAAATACTGATCACACTAACCAACGAATAACCCAATATTAGTCTTAAATGAGATCTCAAGTTTAGGCTGACGTTGATATGTTTATGCGTGTGTTTAAATTGTGTGTTGATCTATATATATAAGGTTATATAATAAAGTGGGTTGGGTCCCACATAATTTGTAGTCACGTAAGAAAGAAAAGAAGGTGGTGATAGAAGAAATTATTGGGTGTGAGAGTGAGACATAAAGAGAAGATAGAATTGAAGGAAGATGAGAATGAAAGCATAATCGAAGCCAAATATTTCGTGATTGTGTCTGCGACTCATATGGACACACATGACATGGATTGACCCTTTGGATTTTTAATTTGGAATCACACTTTTGTCAACCTCCATTTTTCTATCCTCACAAACTAACATCACGGCCAAAATTATGTTCACCTATATGATGTATGTCATTTTGGTATCAGAGTAAAGGTTCTGACATTAAATAAAATGTTCATGATTTATCCTACAAATTTATGATGTTCTAATGGTTAAGCTTGTCTGTAATTTATGATAGACTTGTTTGTAATTCTTATATGAAAAAATGATAGATGTTACATTTTGGTATCAGAGCTCTGTAACACAAGTTATAAATTTTTAAATTTAATTCATACAATCTATCTAATAAAATATAGAGCAAGTTTATAAAATGATTTAAATATATGAATATGAGCATCATTAGGCTATGATGATATTTTCATCATGTAAATGACTTTAAAAGTTTTCAATAGAAGTTTAGATCACTCATATGATTTTCTTGAATTAGTTATCAATTTTTAAAGTTAGATCATTAAATTGGAAATACAAATGAATACCCAGGATTAAAATGCAAGTTCTAATTTGTGGGCTTCAAATTGCAATTCGGCTACACCATGTGCTTTCAAATGCGTAGTAAAAGTATCCAAAATAACGAATGCTACAACCTGCGTGTTTATATTTTAATTAGGCTAAAATGACTAATTAGGGATTTTTTGAATTTTATAAATTTACTCCAATGACCTTGAATATTTAGAAATTTACAAGTTCAATTTACCAATTAACAAGTTTCCACTATCTACTTTAAAACAAAACTTTTGCAATAAATTTATTGCCAGCACCAATAATTGCCGGTAGAGGTGGACGCCGATCACCGGTAGGGGTGGCTTTATGGAAAAAAGAGAGAGTTGGCTTTGGAAAAAAAAAAAAAACAGAGAAAAACAATGTGGTGATTTAATAAGCTTTAGAAAATCCTAATTAGAAATTCGTTAAAAATATAGACATGAATCTTAATTTTGATATTTTAGCTTTCCCTTTTGGTTAAGATTATGAGAAAATTTATTTTCTTTAAAAAATATTACAGGTTCTTATTTCATTATAAAAATACCAAAAATAAAAAAAATAAACTAATTATATTAAGTTTAAACCAAAGCACCTTAAATTTGAAAAAAAAAAATTATATATGATTAACTTTTAATTAAGACATGCATTCTATATGTGTGTGTGAACGTGAGCCTAATATGAAGGAAGAAATAAATAAACGATTGTATTTTTTAAGTCTCACATATCTCGTGAGACTCATCATAATTTCTCTTAGTCTTCATTTATATTTTCTTATAGTTGAACTTCTTTGACTTTTACATGTACTTCATCTTCATCTTCTTATTCTTACGACTTGAGTTAACTTTATAGGGGCTATATTAATATTGCACATGATTTGAAAAGAAAAACTTCCTTATTACGTAATTTACCTTTTTATTTTTTCCTTTGGGAACACTGGAAATTTCAAAGGAAAATAAGGAAAAGAAGAAGAAAACAAACGAATGGGACAAACGTGATAAGTGAGTCACTTCAACGGCTAATAACCTCCATTAACGGCTTCATTACGGTGCGAGTTTGAGGCAAAATGACCCACCAAGTTTGACCCGGATTTCCGCTTCAATTAATTAATTAATACCAACATGCTTGGATTCGTATTTCTTCCGAAAGTGACCATAAATCTAATCAACCTTTCATTTCTCCATACGTCTATTTATTGGCCCATTTTCTTTTCCCTTAGATAGTTATATATATACTCATCGTGTTTAATATAAGATATATTTAGATAGTTGATTTTGATCTTAAGTATAAGACCTAATTTTTATATTTGTTAATATTTTCGTAATTTACCCTTCAGTGCTCCTTCAACACTAATTAAGGATGAGAGTAAATGAGGAATCAAAGAACATGATTATGATGTTTTAAAAAATACATGTCATATTAACTTAACTAACTTCCTTAATCTAATCAAATTACGTAAATATGTTCTATATTAAGGACGGTGGGAGTATAATCTTTTAGTTCTTAATGTAAGACCTAATTAAATAATTAAATTAAATTAAAGAAGTTAGTTAAGTTAACATAACATTTAAAAAAAAAAAAATATGTACCTTAATCATATTCCTTAAACTTCTCCCTCTTTCTCGTATTTAATTGTTGTTGAGAAAATGTTAATAGGGCTAATTTAGAAAAAATGATAAATATGTGAAATAATTAAGTTTTGCATTTAGAACTAATATTAACTTCCTAATTAAATACTACATTAAAAATCGGAGGAGTATTTATTTATTTATTAGCACGGAAATAAAGTAGGCGACACATCCATGTGGCTACCGGCCTATTGGCTAACACCGTATATTTAGAGGCTACATTACTTTCTTTAATTTTATTATACCTTAATCATCTCTAAACACATCGATTATTAGAATAAAGAATGTTTAATTCATTAATTTTTAAAAAATAAATTTTACTCCTATTTAAAATATAAAAACAAACATTACATAACACTTGATAAAGAAGTATATATCTCATGAACTTTTAAGTTTGTCAGATCATCCTTATTTGTCTATTTGCATCGTGGTGGTTAATTAGTCCTTATTTCCTTAAGGAAGCATTAAGGTACAGTGGAAGTCCCCCCCCCCCCCCCCCCGGCGGGGGGGGGGCTGAAAAAGGGAAATCATGTAATTGTATTTTATTTTTTATTTTTAAATTTCATTACTTTTCACCAAAACACCTTAAAATTTAAATGGAATTTCCCTAATTTAAAAGACTTATATTAAGTGAAATTAAGTCATACAAGGGATATAGGCAAAATCCTCCTTATTATGTGGGATTTTGAACGTCTTTTTCTATGCCACATCTCTGCGTCATGCACGTTCTATGTATTTACAAGTCGTCAAAATGTTGCCTTTGACAAAGTCAAAATATATCTAAATTAAATTTATTTAATTATTATATCATTGGATGATGATATACCTTAGTGTGCGTCTCTCTCTCTCTCCCCCTCTACCTCTCTCCCTCCCTCCATACATACATACGTACATACATACATGTGTATATATGTATGTATGTAAACTATAAAGTATAAATATCACTTCACTTATTGTAAATTATTTTTAAAATTCTTATTATAAATAACTAATTAATGTAATAGTTACATCTTTTAAGCTTGTCATTATGATGCAATTTTCTTTTTTCTTCTCAAAGTTCATATATTCATATTTAAAAAAGAAAATATTTTGAAACAAATTTAATGACTTAACAACCTCTCATTGACTTTGGTAGAAAGGTTGCTGCCTTGGAGATGCATTAATTATAAAAGAGAATAAAATTAGCAAGTTGTTGGTTGAGATAGTAAGTGGTCTCATTCATATAAGGAGAAAAACACTAGTTTGAATTCGGAAAACGCACTTATTGAAAGAGGTGAAAACCCTTCATGCTTGAAGTTTTAAAAGAGATTAATTTTAAGCCCAATTTGGAGATTACTTTGATTAAATTTTTTTTAAAAGAGAGAGAGAGAGAGATCGGAATATATATATTTATCATGATGCTACTATATATGGGGTGCTCACATGACCGTCTCGAAGGTGCATGATGTCATTTTTCGCACAAGTTGACATATACGTTACGTAATCCCAAATTAGCTCCATGTGATCTTAAAATTTAATAAGTTTAGTAATTAAATTAAGATTCTTAACCATTCCCCCTTTTGTGTACAAATAGAGTGTGTTTGGTTCATGTATTTATATGGATTCTGAGATAAGCTATATTGTTCATAACATATTAATAATTTAGTTTCCTATATCTTAATGCCAACCAATTAATTATGATATAGGAAATCTCAAATTAATATACCCATCCTAGATCATAGAAATTCGAAATACTCCTCATTGATGAGTAGTAGAGATTAGAGAATGTTAATATCAAATTTATATTGTTCAAAATTCAAATTAAAAGACTGACGTGATCCTTGAGATGAGTTGAAAACCTGCAGATTAGATTAGTATAGTTAATTACTGTAGCAAGTTCATGAACTTTAGTGTAGGATGTCCTAGTTATACAAATTTAAAAAAAAAATAAAAAAATTGGTTGTTCATATTTCAAACTGTAGCAAATAATTAGTGATGTTAAACTAGTGGGACCGAAAACAAACAAAATGATCTATTAATGTCATGTTATCAGGTTTGGCTACGGTCTTCTTCCCCATCTCAGCTTTTGGATTGAAATTTGAACGGTTAAAATTTAATGCTTTATAAAAATATTTTTTAAAATATTTTTTAATTTAATATTAAAATATTAATATTAAATTAAAAATATTAAAAATATAAAATTAGTAATATTAAATTAAAAAAATATTTAAAAAGAATATTTTTATAAAACATTAAATCTGAACCAAAAGCTGAGATGAGGAAAAGGAAATCTAAAGCGGTTCAAATTTCAATCCAAAAGCATAATAGGGAAGAGGATGAAAAGGGAAGAGACCATAGCCAATCCCTATGTTAGCTGCCACTCACCAAGCTTGGATGAGATCTCAAGTTTTATGTTTGACGTTGACATGTTTATATTCATGCGTGTATTGATTTTTATATAAACATTTGGCTTAATTCGGGGTAAATATATAGGAAGGGAAAATAAATTGACTTCAAAGAAAATAGAGAAATTAATGTTGCTCGGTTTATGGAAAAGATTTAACCTCTAAACTAAAATTTAGCCGCTATACTAAGTCCTATATTTAGAATTCAACAAGTAACAAATTTTATTAAAATTATATGGTTATATATATCTCCATACAAGATAAGTTATGGACGGTTGACGAGAAGGGAGGACTCAAGAAGAAATGGGCCCTGTATTGACGTTGACAATATCAATAATAGGCCAAAGACAAATAATTAATATCCCGTGAATATCTTTCAATTCCATTTTTAATCATTTTAATTTGTTCAGCATAATGGTACTTTTTTTTTAGTCTTAAATATACGACAAAGTTGAATTTTACTAAATAAGATCTTAGGTATTTAATCATATCATATATTATACATTTTTATATTATATATTAGTTTATAAGTTAAACAATATAGTGTTTGAGAAAAATGAAAAATATAAATATTTTAAATAAATTTAATTATCTTTTTTAATATCATTAAAAAATTCAACTTTATCTTATATTTAGATTATGTGACTTAGTTGTTATAATTTCAACACACAATTTTGTCTCTTTTTTTTGTTCGTGTGTAAGAATTTGGCCTCTTTAATTTGGCATCCTCTATATTTATTACAATGGAAATTAATTGGTTTAACGTTCTTGAATTTGTTCAAACAGACACATTTACACTTTGATTTACTATGAACATTTTAACGAGATCCTATAAATTTGTAAACACTATAAAGAAGTGTTACGAAATTAATAGAAATGTATAAACAACTTGATGGAGCAAGTGGAATTTTGAGAGCGGAAAAATGAAGAAGGATCAGTTTCACTGTGATTCATGTCTCAATAAGATGAGGTGGGCCTTTATTTATAGGGAAAATTACGTGCAGGTCCCAAGGACCGGAAATAAATACAATTAGGTCCCTTGAAATCACCAAATTACATAGAAGTCTCTAGGGACTTTTTTGATATTATTTGTATTAACAACAGGAAATGCCATATTTACAACAGAAAATGCCATATTTACAACAATATTTAAACACCTGACCATTTACAATAGGAAAAGTTATACTTACAACAGAAAGTGTCATATTTACAAAAACATTTAAATATACCTGGATTTTGAACGTACAGAGGTCATTTACAACAGAAAAAGGTTAGATTTACAACAGGAAGCGTTATATTTACAACAAAATTTAAAATCTGGCTATTTACAACAGAAAAAGCTATATTTACAATAGGAAGTGCCATATTTACAATAAAATTTAAAAACCTGGATTTTGTTTTCATACAAATAACATCAAAAAAGTCCTTGTGTGAATTTCTATGGGACTTTTTTACTATTTTTTATGGACCTTGAGACCTGACTGTAATTTTTCCTTATTTATAACCACATCCAATCATTAAATACTAGGAGTAACATATAATTACACTGTTTCTATATACTAATTAACAATATACGATGTATATCTTCAAAAAACAAAGAATTCATGATATATTTAATACATGTGAATGAGTATTCTTAGTAATTATTACTAATTAATTTGGATTCATGAATGTCAGTAAAAGAAAATTTATAAAAGTCATATTTTTTTAGTTATGAAAGTCACTAAATCATAGAAATTTATAAAATACTATGATGACATTTATATTTACAACATCTTTCTTTCTTACTTTTTCCAACAAATTATCTAAGATTTAATAACATCTACTAATCTAGATTCAGTTAGGTTGGACCAACACACACACACATATTCGAATTCATACAAATTCAAATGCGATACCATATATCTGAGGGGCGTTGGATTGTTTACCGCTTAATCCAACAGTTGTTAGTTGATAACTTTGAGCTTTGATAACATGAGTAATTTAAAATAAATTTTTTCGTAAATTTAAATTACAGAGGATTAAAGTAAAAGGATACTATATTATTCAACAAAGGGAAGTAGAAATTATGGAGCGTAAAAGACCATTAATTGAGCAAAAATTCAAACATATTGTTTGTCATTTTGTGAAATGAAGTGAGACAAATCCCTAATTTTCTCTTTGGGATTATTTAACTAATTAAATCCTTGAGAAAGCGAGAGCCATGTGTGAAATGTAATACTCCCTCCAAACTTCAATTACTTTACTTGAAACAAGAAGTAACAGTTAATTTATTAAATATATTATAAATTGATTTTTTTTTCCACTTTTACCCTTATTGAAAAATTTGTTTAAAAATTTAATGAGTGAATAAAATTGAAAATGAGCATTATTATAGGTAGGAAATTGAAAAATGAACATTAGTTATCTTACAAATGAATTATATTTTGGACCAAGTTATTCTTATAGAAACACTTCATGTTGTGGAATGGGGGGAGTATAATATTTTTTATTTGATCAAGGTTTTCTTTTTTGAGGCTTAGAGCGCAAAATGTTTTTATCTTTCCGAACAAGTGCGTTTATACCTTAAGATGGTGAGGTCACTTACGATGTCAATCAATAACTTGTTAGTTATATAATACTCCCTTCGGTCCTAAAATTGCAATACAAATTTTGTTTTAAGCACCGGAAGTAGTATAATATTAACTATTTGGCAATGTCACAAGACTTATCACTCTCTTTCTTTCCTCTATAAATAGCACTCTCTAACGCCCTATATTCCTCAAGCCATTTCATTAACTCTTTCATCAAAACACAAAAACACACTATCATGGCTCTCACTCTCCAACTTTTTCAACATCCATTATTCCCTTTGTACTTTGTCTTTCTCTCACTTTTCTTCTCCACTTTCATGGTCAATCCTTCCTCTTGCTTCACACCCAGAAAATTTCTTAATGTTTCTTCTTACTCCCCTTCTGGCTCAGATTGGTCCCCGGCCGAGGCCACTTGGTATGGAAGCCCCACCGGCGCCGGAAGCGATGGTAACCAAATATAATCTCTTCCATATTATACATGCATTTTGGTTTAGAACTAAGAGTAATCATATCTGATGACATAACCAAATATATATAATAACCATACAAGGTCCAATAGGTAAGATAGAGTCTGAGAAATGAGCCGTATTGAATTTATGTTTATACTATATATATGTTTAATCGAGTGTAGGGGGTGCATGTGGATATGGTGGTGCCGTGGAGCAACCTCCATTTTCTTCGATGATATCGGCGGGAGGGCCAACTCTGTATGAATCAGGAAAAGGCTGTGGAGCTTGTTTTGAGGTGCGAATCAAAATTTGAAACTGTTTCTCGATTCCGGTGAACATAACGTACGTTAATATTTATTAATATAATATCGTTGATCTTTATGAGTTTTCAGGTGAAGTGCACTGAGAATGCTGCGTGCTCTGGCAACCCGGTGGAGGTGGTGATTACCGACGAGTGTCCCGGCTGTGGTCGCCCGACAAAGTTCACTTCGATTTGAGCGGCACAGCCTTTGGCGCCATGGCTATTTCAGGTCAGGGTCAGAAGCTACGCGATGCTGGCATTTTGCAGATTCAACACAGAAGGTACCTAATATTTCTTACAAATGCACATACATTCTTTAAATTAGCAACTAATTTAACTGCTTAAAATTTGAATTGTTTTATTTTATTTTTTTATTTTATTTTTTTATTTTTTTTAACGAAGAGTCTGCAACGATGAAGTTGTCTTCAATGTTTAATGAGTTTTTTCCCCCTATTTATACCCTCATTAATTTTATATATTATACTAATTAAAGAATTAGTGATACTTATGTTTATTCCATTTTATTTTTCTCAATTTCCTTTTATAAACAAGGCCATACTTAAAAAAAAAAGTATTTTAAAACATACTTGTTAATTTCAACTAATTTTAACAATTTTCTTAAACTGCATAATTTAGTTTTCGGCATCTTATAAACAGGACCAAAGGAAATACCAAAAAAAAATCTTATCTTTTAAAATTTAATCAATGTGAAAATAATTATCCGAACTCGACGTTAACGTTGATCAAAGTTAATTGTGCTCAATTAAGTGTCACCAGTTAAAGAAAAATAAAGTTTCCAACGAATTAAAACTCAAGGTGCCGTGACCAATGTGTGTGTTTACCAAGAAAAAAATAAGGAGAATTATGAAGCATAAATCACGTGAAATTGAAAATTATGCCAAAGCAAAGTAGTATCATATCGATATTTCAAATTTTCAACGCTTGGAATTGAAATTTTTATGCAGAGTGAAATGCAACTATCGTGGCACGTCATTAGCGTTCCACGTGGACTCGGGCTCCAACCCCAACTACTTCGCATGTTTGATAGAGTACGAGGACGGAGACGGAGACCTGGCCAAGGTGGAACTAAAGGAGGCTCAGGATTCTGCGACGTGGACTCCGATGCAACAGTCTTGGGGCGCCGTCTGGAAGCTCAACGCCGGCTCGGAGCTCAAAGCCCCCTTCTCCCTCCGCCTCACCACCGTCGAGTCCGGCCGCACTCTGGTGGCAAACAACGTCATCCCCGCCGGTTGGACCCCCGGCCAGACTTACCGATCACCACTTAATTTTGACACCTAGTCATCAATATATAATATAAGGAAAAAAGCAGTGTAATATAAGAAATGAGGGGGAATATTATTATGTATTCTTTCTTTTCCATGCACTCTTTTTCTTACTATTTTATTTGTCGCTTACATCTGAAGTCAGATGGTGTCGGTGGTTTCTTTTGAGGGTTTGTGGTAGTCCCACAAGTATCTAGTAGCTAGCTAGGTGGGAGCCCTATGGATCCTGATGAAGAAGCTGATCATGAAGTTCTGGTATTATTATATATATTAATTTATGTACTGGGCTTTAGTCGAATTGTCTTCTCATGAATAATATTAATGAAGTGTAATAGTTGATTATTGATAGATTGTCTATTTATTTATTATGGGAAATTGTGGTTTAAAAATCAAGAAAATATACACACATATGAGGGAGATTAGAAAGATGCAACAATACTCCCAAATTTGCAAATCCCAATCCAGGTCATGAAATGGCTTAATTATTCACTGTGAAGTTTCATGAAGCTCGATTGGGATTATATTTTTTAGCAAAATTACCTAGATACCCTTAATTTGAATGGCAACAGCTTTATAAGTAATAACTTTATGTTATCAAATTACAACAGTACCTGACGGCTAATTTTTACAAAAACAATTTGGGTCAATGACAATAATAATTTAATATGCACTAATTTTAACTTATCAAGTGATAAAAATAATAAATGTAGTGCTAAAAAAACTTGATTTTAGAATAGTCCCTAAAAACTTAATAAGAAATAAGTCATCCGGTAGTGCTTATATCAGTGATACTTCAAGATTTAGAAAATTAAAACAAATCACTTAATAAAACAAGGAGGTAATAAAAATTATTAAATTCATTTATAAACCTTTTTTTCAAGTTTGCCAATGTGAGAGAGTAGGGATTATTAGGGCAATTCATTACCCAATCGGACTCCCCAAATTGTTACCATATTAAAACGAAAAATGAGGAGGAGAATTTTGAAAAGTCATGCCAATACGAATACTTTTTTGAAATTTGGGGTTGTTGAGATACTAAATTAATGAAGTGATATTGAAATTTTCGAGTTTAACATGTGAGGGTGACGCAGATAAAAACGACTTTAGTGATTTTTAATTTATGACCTTGAGCTTTCATGGGGTTTAATCATTTAATTACTTTAATTATATGATTTAGATGTATGATCTTCTCTGAAAGTGAAACACACATGTGGGATTGGTTAGGGCCCATTAATATTTGCTATTAGATATTCACAATCTTTTTTCGGCCTCAAGGTAGATATTCACAGTCCAAACGACAACAACTTGGATAAATATGTTTGAGCTTGACATATATCAGTTTTTTTATGTGTTGGCAAAAAATATCAATTTTTTTTTCATGAAGTTAAATATAATCGGAAGTTTTAGCTTAATTTTTTATTTGATAAAGAGAGTTATTTAATTAATAATTAATTTTCAGTTTCATGTGTGGTGAAGCTGGATTTTACTTCCAATGTTCACTTGATAGAATTCGAATGATGAGAAAAGATAATCATTGGAGTATTAGCTAGCTAATTTTGATTAATTTCAGCTTTGTGGCTCTCAATTTTATAATGAAAAAAACTAATGAGCCGAGGTGCATTCAGCATTTTGAAGTATTTTTTTAGATGCATCATCACCCTTGAAGTATTTTTTGTATGCGTCTAGCACCCCAAAGTATTTTTTTCCTTGGAGCTGGATGTAAAAAAAATATTTTAAAATGTGGACACACTTGGAAAAAAAAACTGAAAAAATATTTTCTGATGCTAGATAAAACTAAAAAAACACTTAGAGTGTTTGCATCATAAAGTATTTTAGGGTACTAGATACACTTTAAAAAATATTTCAAGGTGGTTGATGCCCCTTAACTCAAAACTAATCCATAAGTCCTTATATTTTATCTTAATTTTGAATTAGGTTCCTGTAATTTAGTTTGTTTGAATGATTGGATCCTTATTATTTGATATGTAAATTTTAATTTGTAGATTTTATGAAATTTTGTTTTTAAAATTACGTGAGTAATAAAGTGATAAAACATATGAGATTCCATAAACTCCATGAAATTATATAAATAAAAATTAATAATTTGTATAAGGATGAATGTCTATAACAAATTAAACTAATGACACAATTTAGACCACATAATTAAACCATAAAAATGTAATGAGGTAAACTATAATAAGGATCTATATATGGATTTTTTTTTTTCAATGATTATATTTTAGTATTTACAAAATTCTTAGTTTTTAGACATGTAATATCCTTACTTTTATGTATGTAAATTATTGTTTTAAATTTTGTAATCAAGATTTGTAATATATTATTTGTAATATCTCTATTTATGTATGTAAATTATTGTTTTAAATTTTGTAACCAAGATTTGTAATAATGTAATATCCCTATTTTTATGTATGTAAATTATTATTTTAAGTTTTTTAACTAAGATTTGTAATATATCATCAATATACTATGCCCAAACCATGCTCTGATACCAAAACTGTTACATTCCTACCGGCCTCGCCTTTTCGGGGATGGGTAGTGTGATACACGATACCTATCATTTTATATTAAAAATATTACTTAACATTATCGACATTAGAGCATTATAGTGCAACGTAGTGGCAGAATAATTTAGGCATAGTATACGATAATATATTATAAATTTTGGTTACAAAATTTAAAACAATAATTTACATACATAAAAGTAGGATATTACAAGACGGATGTGGTTATATGCTAAGTAATTATCAATCATGGCTTGTCACAAAATAATTCTTTATATACGTATTACTTTAAGTTTAGAGAGTTATTTGGTATGATTCCTTTATTTATTTATTTTTAAATAGCCAAATTTTAATTTAGGTCACTGAAATTAACAAATAATTAATTGGGCCATATAGAGTAAAGTGGGATTTAGAAATTGGGTTAAATTACCTCAATCCCCCTAAATTCTTAAAAAATGAAAAATTGATGCGAGAATTTTTTTTGTTTTCCATATATCATTAAAAAAGAAAATGTCAACCCAAAACTAATCCATAAGTCCTTATATTTTATCTTGATTTTGAATTAGGTTCCTGTAATTTATTTTGTTTGAATGATTGGGTCCTTATCATTTGATATGTATATTTTAATTTGTAGATTTTATGAAATTTCTTTTTTAAAATTAGGTGAGTATTAAAATAATCAAACATATGAGATTCCATAAACTCTATGAAATTATATAAATAAAAATTAATAATTTGTATAAGGATGAATGCCTATAACAAATTAAACTAATGACACAATTTAAACCACACAATTAAACCTTAAGATGTAATGAGGTAAACTATAAGGATCTATATATGGATTTTTTTTTTTTTTTTTGATGATTATATTTTAGTATTTTCAAAATTCTTAGTTTTTAGACATATACTATTTCTACTTTTATGTATGTAAATTATTGTTTTAAATTTTGTAACTAAGATTTGTAATATATTATCTGTAATATCCCTTTTTTTTTTTGTATGTAAATTATTGTTTTAAATTTTGTAATCAAGATTTGTAATAATGTAACATCCCTACTTTTAAGTATGTAAATTATTGTTTTAAGTTTTTAACCCAGATTTGTAATATATTATCAGTATACTATGCGTCTATGCCCAAACCGTGCTCTGATACCAAAACTGTTACACTCCTACTGACATCGTCCTTTCGGGTGGCGAGTAGTCTGATACCCATCATTTTATATAAAAATATTACTTAACGTCATCATATATCAGAGCATTATAGCGCAGCGCAGTGGCAGAATGGTTTGGGATAGTATACTGATAATATATTACAAATCTTGGTTACAAAATTTAAAACAATAATTTATATACATAAAAGTGGGGATATTACAAGACGGATGTGGTTATATGCTAAGTAATTATGAATCGTGGCTTGTCACAGAATAATTCTTTATATACGTTTTACTTTAAGTTTAGAGATTTATTTGGTATGATTCCTTTAATTTTTTTTTTTTTTTTTTTTTTTTTTTTTTTTTTGAAATACCCAAATTTTAATTTAGACCACTGAAATTAACAAATAATTAATCAGGCCATATAGGGTAAATTGAGATTTAAAAATTGGTTTAAATTACCTTCATCTCCCTAAGTTCTTAAAAAAGAAAAGTTGATGTGGGAATATTTTTTGGTTTTCCATATATCATTAAAAAAAGAAAATGTCAATTCAAAACTAATCCATAAGTCCTTATATTTTATCTTGATTTTGAATTAGTTACGGTAATTTATTTTGTTTGAATTTTTGGGTCCTCATCATTTGATATATAAAATTTTGTTTTTAAAATTACGTGAGTATTAAAATGATCAAACATATGAGATTCCATAAACTCCATAAAATTATATAAATTAAAATTAATAATTTGTACAAGGATGAATGCCTTAAAAAATTAAACTAATGACATAATTTAAATAAAATAATTAAACTATAAAGATCTAATGAGGTAAACTATAAGGATTTATATATGGATTTTTTTTTTTTTTTTTTGAAGATTATATTTTTGTATTTACAAACTTAGTTTTCAGACAGATGGGGTTATATGCTAAGTAGCTATGAATCATGGCTTTACACAAAATAATTCTTTATATACGTATTACTTTAAGTTTAGAGAGTTATTTGGTAAAATTCCTTTATTTGTTTTTTGAAATACCCAAATTTTAATTTAGATCACTAAAATTAACAAATAATTAATCGAGCCATACAGAGTAAAGTGGGGCTTAGAAATTGGGTTGATTTACCTCCATCTGCCTAAGTTTTTAAAAAATGAAAAATTGATGTGGGTATATATATGATAAAAAAAAAAATTTGATATGGGTATTTTTTTTGTTTTCCATGTATCATTAAAAAACAAAATGTCGACTTATTAATTTCCAAACCTGAATTGTCACCGAGTTATATAATGTATATCTATTTTCTTATATATATATTTAGTAGTATCTAATAATAAAAGTACTATTTTTTTTAGAGTAAATACCCTTTCGGGTCCCGACAAAAAACGCGATCCCCACTTTGGTCCCTTAAAAAAAGGTCATTTTTAGTTCATAAAAAAGGCGAATAAAGGTCGATTAGTTGACATTTTGATCCTCACAAATATCCAAATGGTTCTTTTTAGTCCCTTAAAAAAGGACGAATAATGGTTGATTTTTTTGTAAGGAGCCAAAATAGAGTCCGTGTTTTTTATGAGGGATCGAAAGTGTATTTACTCATTTTTTTATATGTAACAATAATAATTAAATTTGTTATAAATTTTGTAATATTATTTATGGATGTTCATAACTTTCCAATAGTGTCTTTTGAAGTTATGTATAATAAAGGCTATATATATAACCTACAAATGAATGGCCTATTGAGAGTTTCCTATGATTAATACATATAAACTCCAAATGCAATATATTTTACAATTATGTATATTTATTCTTTTGGGTAATTATTGAAATGTAATTTAAGGACTTTCAGCCTATAAATAGTGTACATGCACCAAATGATTGTAAGGTTGAGATGAATGAGAATCACCCCTATGTATTGTAACACCCCCAAATTCCATATTACTTACTGTGCCCGTTAACACGCAGTATTTAGGAAAACGGTGCTACAGGTCAGAGTAATGTAGAATGGAGAGTATGCACCAACGTTTAGACAATGAGTAACTGATATAAAATGCTCAGGCATAAGTTGGTAAATTAAATATTTCCCGAAGGAATATTCATGTGATGCAATAATACAGAACTTGTATAATTATAATTCTTACATGGTAACTATACAATCTTAAACCAAGCCTTAGCTAGACTTGTAGCTTAGAACCCAATACAGTTAATCAAACCCATTAGCTAGGCCGGGTAAAGTCTAGTGGAAGTCTCCCCATCTTTTACGGTGACTTATGACTGAACCACATAGATCGACCCTTTCTTAGTTTAAGCACCAAATGGTGTGAAACAACTCTATCGGATTCATGCTAGAAACTATACTTTGATGAACCTCTTCTGGCATTCCCTTTGACTGACGCCTCTTCTCAGCTCCGTCCGTTGGTGCCTTTTCCTGACTCCATCCACGTCGTCTTCTTAGATCTTGGTTCCTTTCCTGAACCTTAGTCAAGACTGAGATTCAATACCCATTGAATCTCAGGTAAAAATTAACCTTATGCTCAAGTAATAACAATATATATGACAGATATTCATTACATTTTAGCACAACAATACATAACACACAGCAGATGTAAGGTTACAACAATACATAGCACACAACAAATGTAATGTTAACAGCACAACAATACATAGCACACAACAAACGTAATGTTCGCAACGTTTGCACTCACCAGTACCACGCCTCCACGTGTCCTCAGCGCTAGGAAAACAACCATACAGCATTATCATGACTGTAACCCGCACAAAGTTGAATGTATATAAACATGTGACTAGGGCCCATAACTTAGTCACCGTACATGACCCAAGACCTAGTCTTGTCCATTATTTCATGAATCATTCTATCACATATAAGCATACAAGACACATCAGAGTTAAATTTATAGTACGCGTACGTACCTTTCACCGTGTAGTTACCAAAATTCCTGACCTTTTGAATCCGACTCCGAACTTCCCAGATATCCTATACCGTCGGATTATTTCCTTTTCCATGATATTATAATTAATATCATATTATCTAGAATAATATCAAAAAGGATATTTTCACCTATTTTGACATTTCTACCCTGGTGGATTTATTATTCCACTTTTACTCTTACATTTTATTAAAAACGTAATGCTGGATTTTATTGGCAGATTTTTCAGAAATTTTGGAAAATCATAATTAATTCTTAAAAACTCATTTTTGAGTGCTTCAAAATTGCTCATGATCCTTGACATGTCTATTTTCAAGGACAAATATTCCCAGAAGCTATAACATCAATAATCATTCCCATGTTTTGCGTTTTCAAGCACTGTTCAGATTTAAATCCAGTAAACAAGGCTTATCTTCAAAAATTCATATCGCCTTGTCCAAAGATCCAAAGGTTACATATTTTATATATTTTGAAAGCCATACATGTATACTTTATTCCTGTAAAATTTAATGATTTAATTACGTCATTTGCTACATAAAATAATAGCATCAATTTTGCTACCTCCAAGAAGTTCAAAAACTGAAAATTCTACAATTTTCACAATCTTGATCCATTGATTTCAACACTTATTCCCTAACATGTTTTCAACACCATTTTGAATTTTAAAAACAATGGAGACTTCCAAACATGAAAAGGAATTTTTCTAACAATTTCCTAGATTAAACTACCATTTTTCAAAGAAGTAAAAACTAGAGACCAAGAACTTGCCCTATGTTCTTGAACTCCTTCCTCCACCTTCTCTAGCTTCCATTTCACCTCCCTCTCTTCTTCACAATCAGATGTTTGATTGTGTTTTGGTGTGAAGAATGAAGAGTGTGAAGCTTCTATTTATAGGCAAAGCTTCAAGCAACAATGGTAATTCTTAAGTTTTCCAAAACTTCATCTTTCCTCTCATCCTTTAGATTAAAACCACTTTATGAAAATCCATCTTATCCCTCCATTCAATGTGCCGACATGCCCCCTTCTCTTTGCCATTTAATGAATGTTTTTAATTAACAAAATAACTATTAGTTCAATTACCTAATGCCAAATTTGACTTTTCAACACTAAGCTTTATTATATGATAAATCATCTCCCCTTATTTCATGGTCGACATGCAGATTTTGGCCTTTGGGTTTTTTTTTTTTTTTTTTTCATATTTCATAATCTTATGTCTTTAATTCTCCCATTGACCAATTTAATTACACAAGGATTTAGCTTTATTTTCTTGATCTTTCATTGGCTAGTTGCTATTGTTGACTTTTTAAAGTTGATTAACAAAGTTTAATTAACTCTTCATCCAATGCTTATATGCCTTTTAATTGAATTTTTCATTGGTTATTTGATTTCCGTTAATCAAGTTGAAATCATAAGCCACTAACCTCAATTAGCACAAGCTAATTTGCTAATTATTAATTGTTAAGTTGGCTAAGGGTCTTCATAACCCTTTCTTTATCTCCTTTGATTATAAATTAGTTACTATTTTATGTGCTATCCATATCACATTAAATAGCCCCTAAATAATGTCTCATTATTAACCATTGGTTAATTAATTCCAAAGTGAAATTTAGACAAAAATATAATCAATAGATTATATTTTTTAAGACACATATTCACCTTTGTATTTTTCTAATTATTTTCCAAAATACAATGTTTACATGAATTATGAAAATTAGGGTAATACATTATCCTCCTATTTTCTCCATCTATCTCACCTTCAACCTCTTATATTTTCTTTATTTTCATAACATGTTATCAACATGAGTTTATGGAATTTGAAATGTAAGCTCCTTTTAGATTAATGTATTCTTGTGTTACATTTAATTAAGTTTAATAAAACACAAACATTGTTAGCTTTCCCTTATCTGAGTAGCAATTTTAATTATCTACACGTTTGCCATATTTCCCCCTTTTCCATCTGATTAGCATTATTAGATTGTCTGATTAACATTCATCTGCCATATATACGTCTCTACATAGGTCTTACGTATGCAATTTTCCTTATCCGATTATCATTTGCCACATTTTATTATTTTATTTTTCCTTTCTTTATGATATAATGGCTCCTGTAACATTATACTTATTTTATTTTGTGACAAAGTATACATTACTACATATTATCAACACATAATATCTAAATTTTATCTACGAATATATTTATATTAATTGCTAAGTTTCTATGACATACATTTTATTTATTCATTTATTTATTTACACTTACATTATAATATGTATTGTATATATTGTGTTACTATATAATTGTGGGTCGATATCTATATCTATATATATCTTCAGTTTATGTTGTCTCTTCCATTCTTATACTCATTTAAGCATTTATGTTGCCATTTATTTTATGCCATAAATATTGATGGATAATTAAATATTAATATTCATCATATTCAGCTCTAAGAATTGACTTTTGTTCTTACTTTATGTTATATTTATATGGGTTAAGGTGTGATTTGGCCAATAAACTATTGGCCCAGGAGCACCCAACACAATAAACTCTTATCTAGACCTTAAATGCCAACCAACTTTTTAAAATGTTAATTGAGAACAATGACGTTAAGGTGAAACTAACATCCGTCTGTGGCTTCATCTCTCTCCCTCCCTCATTCATTCACTTTCGTCTTCTTCATCCATCTTCTTTCTTTTCTTCACCGGATCCTCCTTCCTCTTCATCGGAAACACCTTCTTTTTCATCTTCTCTCCTCCGATCTGTCTTGAGTCTGCGGCTCCGATGAAAACGTGATGGCCGAACAATGGTGGAGCACCGCTGAAGCACTAGTGAAGCTCGATCTGCTCCGATGAAACTCGAACACAAGATGGCCGAAAGAGTCACCACCTTCACGTGGCCCCCAACCTTTCAAAACCAATATTTTTTTCATTTCTCAAGTCCAAAGGCTATTTACAACAACAAATGATATATTTACAATATAAAAAGCATATATTTACAACAAAAGTCAATGCTAGCCATAACTTCAAACCTGTGTAAGGCTAATGCAAGCTTTGGACGTTTTCTCTTCATTCTCCTTCAACCCTATGCAATTATAAGCAAGAGCTCCCTCTTATCCTCCATGTTGAGATGAAGCTCGGCAGTGTCACCTTCCTTGTCTCTGACCTCTCCACTAAATGGTTTTGTTTCTCTGTAAGTAAGTCGTTGCCTCTTCACTATCCCTCTCTCATTTTTTGCTTGCGTTTTCTTTTCTCGCATATATGATTTTTTGTTTCTTGCACTGCTCTGCTCTGAGATCTTCTCTACTTTATAGATGTTAAAAGCATGTTGAGTAGTTTTGTTTTTGCAGAATCGCTCACTGAACGAACAATATTCCTACAATGGATGTTTCTGGGGAAAAGGAGAGATGAAGGAGAGTGATGATGATGGCAAGGAATCTGTGAATCTGAAGGGCAAGGTGAGTTTGTGGGGATTCTGGGTCTGAAGGTGGGAGAGAGGAAATGGTAGATGATGAGGTATTGAATACCGAGAAAGTATTATTCTAGGTTTGTTGTCTTCTTGAGTGATCTTATTGATTCTTTTAAATGTTTAGACTCACATTGTACTCCCCCATGAACGAATGTATGGATGACCATATGACTGCCAATAAGATTTTTTTTAATGTTAATTATGATTTGTTGGGAATAAATTTGAGGAAAAAACTTATCCTATTTTTTAGATGTAAAAAAAATTAATGAAACATTTCCTATCTTTTTTTTATAGGCTAATGACATTAATTTCACTAATCATGGACAAAGCTAAAGGTATAATGCCGGTTTGATTTAGTGATAGAAGCCACTTCGAAATAAATAAAAGGCAACGGAGTCTAAAAACAACAAATACCATCCCCATTCATGAATTATGTTATGAATTAAATAGTTACATTTTTCATATTAGGTTAACCCGGAATTTTTGTGATTCTAAAGATACGCGGGACTACAAAATTTGAAGAATTTAAAACAATGATCAAAGTAAAAAAAAAAAAAAAAAAAAAAAAAAAAAATGTCCATGTGCGATTAATATAAAATTTAAATTTGAAATGAAATATGGAGAAGGATAAGTAGTGGAAGGCATGGGAAGTGATAGATTCTTGGGAAGTAAAGACTCATCATGGTGTATATTGGAAGTTGTGACATGAAAAATTAAATAAAGTAATTATTTATTAATAAATTAAAAATCCTTTTCTACTTAAAAAATTAAGAATACCTCTTATTTCAACATAGTTACTTCCAATAATATTTTTTATTTGATTAATGTTTGAAAATTGAAAATTTTCAATTAATTATCGATCAATCAAAATGAGAGACATGATGTAAATATGTTGAAGTTTATAAACTACTTTAATTTATTAATATTTTATGTTCACCTTTTGCAACTTGCTTGATCCCGTAAAAAAGGAATCCATGAATTTAATATTATTATTTATGGAATTCAGAGGATTATAAATTTTATGCAAATTATAATTATACTTATTATTAATATTGATTTTTGATGATCTATTTATTATTATTGTTGTTGTTGTTGTTATATTGATAATGATTTTAATCGATTAGGATATTTAAAATTTGAATTTGATTTCAAGAGAAACAAATTTATTATTTTTATCTTTATGAGTGCACAAAAAAATTGGAGATGTGAGAATAAGAGAGAATTCTCATGATAACTAGAAATTGAGATTAATTATCTAATTCAAGATTAGAAGGAATTGACGCCGTGATATAAAAATTATGTATAGAAAAGAATTAAAAATTATAAAAATTAACTAGAAAGTAAATTCACAAATCTCACTTTCCATCCTTGTGATATAAAAATTATATATAGAAAAATATTCTCATGATACTAATGACACTATAAAGATTAGAAGGAATTGAAATAATGATCCAAATAAAACTATAAAAGAGATGGAGAGTGAGATTAATATGAAATTTGAATTTGAAATCAAAATATGGAGGATAAGTAGATGAAAGGCATTGGAAGTGAGAGATTCTTGGGAAGTAAAAACTCATTTAATGTATATGGAAAGTTGTGATCTGAAAAATTAAATAAACTACTAGTAATTAATATGGTCATATTAAGAGCTAACTTCCCACCTTACACGGATTTAACAATAAGTCTGTTGCAATAAAAGCATACTGATTTTAATTGGTCTTCAAAGATTGGTAATATCAAGTTATATTTGTTTTTTGAAAATTTATTATTTATTGAATTATGTATTGGAAAGATATATTATAAATACTAATTGTTTTAATTTCATACCTTAATTGTCCAAGAGAATATCGTGTTTTAATTTTTCCAAGCATGATTTCAATGTAATTATATATTGATAATTCGAATGTCTTTATTCTCTTGAATGCGTTGATGAGTTTTTTTCAATTACTTCTGACTTCATTCACACGTTCATTTTGGAGACGAGTATTACTTTTAAATTAATAATTAAATATTTAAAAAGGGTTGTTGTCATTATTTTGGAAGGAAAAAAAATTAAGCGAAACAGTAATTTAGCCTTTAAACTATTAACAACTTCAATGTGATTGGATTTGGGGTACCGATAAATTATTTATGTAACTAATTCCCTAATTAAGTGGTGACCTACCATAGGATGAGCATTGGTTTAATCTCTGTGCATCATTTAGCATATTGACTGATGAGTGGAAAAACGTGGACTTCGGCAAAGTAAAGCAACCTATTTGGGACACTATCCAGCTTACATATAATGTCCCTGACTCTGAGAAGTTGAAAGACAAGACATTGTCTTATTGTGCTGATCGGTGGACGAAGTTTAAGACCTCTCTCGCTAACAAGTATATTTTTGCTAAGGTTCAGCTGACCAAAATCCTTGGGACAAGTACACATTTATTGATGAACAAACTTGGCAACAATTTGTTCATTGCGGACCACTCCCGAAGCTCGGTGAGTTTATATTTAGTTTTTTTTGCCCTTTTGTTTACTTATTAACCTGTGCTAATATGTGAATGTTATTGTGTTCATCTAATCCTGTTAGTTAAATTGTTTGGTGTGTGAATAGAAGTATACATTTTCTTCCTTTGTCTATGCAAGTCTGATATGTAAACCCTTAAAAGGTAAAATACTAAGAAGGTAATTAGGGAAATAATAATGGCATAAGAGTCAAGCCATTATTATAGTCTTAGTTCTGTTATAGTAGGTAGTGGTTAGACATTATTGCTGTTAGTTCTGTTACTATCTAATGAGGATTGCTGATCCCATTGGATGCCTTAAAAAGGATCAAGTTTGTATTATTCCATAAGCATAATTCTCTTTTGTTTCTTAACCTATCTATCTAGCAGTACAAGACATAGCTCCAATTTCTTCTACAATTCTACATCTTCCTTACATAAAATGTTGAAACTTGATGAATTGAATTTGACTAGTGTTTGAGGTTTATATCAAGCAGAAGTTCTCTAATTTCTATTAGTGAGATGGCTAGAATTCATAATTAATAGTTGTTTTCAATGCTGATTCACAGGAAAGAAGGGAACAAGCACAGGAGATAGGGAGAAAGAATGATTGCCCGCATAGGGCTTCTCGCGCCCGGATATGAAAAGAAATTTGAAGAAGAATTGACGGAGGCCAAGCGGAAGAGATTGGATGATGAAGCAGAATCCAATCCTTCTGCGGTACATGATCCACCATCTCCAATACATCGCGAGGAGTTGTGGTTGCACATTTGGAAAAAGCCAAGCGGCGCCTACATGAGTGAACAAACTCGTGTAGTTCTTTGAAAGAATTGTAAGTATCGTTATTGTTATTTTTTAGTTACTAAACATGTTTCATTACTAAGCTTCTCGTTATCCGTATCTTACGGGAAGATCTTAAAAAGAAAGAAGCATAGGGATCTTTTGTGTCGGACGGGAGGAGTGATGTTCTGACCATTGTGACCGAAAAACCGGATCATGGTGGGCGTGTAAGGGGGATTGGAGGACCGGTAGGCCTGAAGGAATACTTTGGTAAATCCAAACGCCATAGACAAAGTATGGTTACCCGGGAGGAGATGGAATAGACGGTGGCCAAATTAAGTGAGGATGTAGTGGGTAAAGAAGCAAGGTATCAATCTGAGATGAGTCAGATGAGGGAGGAATTGAATCAGATGAGCCAGATGAGGGAGGAATTGAATCAGATGAGCCAAATGAGGGAGGAATTGAATCAGATGAAGCTGCTTTTGAGAAATCGTCCGGAGACCGGTGTTCCCTTCACACATTCATTCGCACTGCCGTGCAAAGATAGCACTAGAGGGAGCTGCATTGTTGGACGGTCGGAGCAACCTTGTGACCTATATGTGAAGGATCGTGATAGTCCTGCACGATTAGTTGCAAAAGGGACTGTCCACAACTTATTGGGATCAACTGTACACCACCAACAATTGGCTGATGATGAAGTCAGAGTAGTCAGAGTATCAGTCGAAAAGGTGATCATTGATGCACCTCTCCCTCTCCTAACTGATCAGCTGAAGCTTGTGAGTGATGTCAAGGGAACCTTCATCTCTTGGCCAGTGAAGCTTGTACATGTCTCTACTCCTCTTGAAACTTCATCCCCTCCTCCTCAAGTTCCACCCCCTCCTCCTCAAGTTCCACCCCCTCGTCAAGCTCCATCCCCTCCTCAAGCTCTATCCCCTACTGCTAAGTTGACTGGCACGGAAAAAATGTCCGATCTGGTGAAGAGTGGATATTTTAAAAATAAATCGTGGCCTGTCAATGAAGTATTAGACGTCCCTCATCCTCTTCCCGTTCAAGTTGACACCGTTGATGTTGAGTCCCTGCTGCTTCCTCGACAAGAGCTTACCGATGCAATTGTTCAAATTTTTATGAAGTAAGTATCTTACGTCTATGAGTACATAATTTAAATGCATCATTTAGACACACATACATATATACTAATTCCTCGATTGATGTCATTATTGTAGGTTATTGCATCAAGAATTGGTTCAAAAGGGCGGAGCAACGATTTTGGATTCTTGTGCCTGTCTATTCAAGTCAAACATCCATGCAAGAGAGACGGTGTACATATCAAAGAGGGTGTGTGAAGTGAGAAGAAAGGTGTACTTGTTGCCATTCTTCCACGGGTACATATCACAAATCTTGTCCAATTCACTTAATTTACGCTACATATATGACCGAGTATACTTTTCTTTGTGAATTTTCAGCCGCCACTAGCAATTGGTCCTCATGTGCATGGAGGAGCATAAAGTTATCTTCTTATGCTCCACTCACGGAGAACCATTGCCTTCGTTGACGCAGACCATCAACGAGTAAGCATGTCATTTTGATTCTCTTGTACGAAATCTGCGGCGTGAATTTTCGGTGAACATTATTGATAAATTTGTGATTTTGATAATAGTGCCATGAAGACCTTCCAAACCGAGGTAAAGAAAAGGCGTCGGGCCAAAGACCCCATCCGGGGACACACCGAGGTTGGTACAATATTTGTACAGATTTAATCGGCACATTTTCGCCTTGTGAAGTTGGTCATTAAGCTATATATGCTCTTATATATATTTCTTGTTCTTTTTAGACCCGTTAAGCAACCACCGTGGTCCAACTTATGTGGCCGTACGTCATGAAACACATGTATGATATTATCATAGGAGGAAGGACTAAATTAACTGTAAAGGTAAATGTATTTGATGTTACATATTATGCACGCAAGTTAATTTAGTGTGTAGCTTAATGTTACATATGAAATATGCACGCAAGTTAATTCAGTTTTTGTCTTTGATGTTATAGATGTTTGACCGCTTCGATCCCTTTTTCGATGATGAACTCGGAGCACATACGCAATTTATTTTGTGAATATCTCGTATGACCGATCTTAAAGTCGGGACAATAATTAATGTCCTAAATTCATTTGTAAATATATCCTGTACAACAATAATATTCTATAAATTTGTTTATTTTTTCAAACAATATTCATTTGTAAATATACATAGGCAATGTAAAATTTAATAAATAAATTTGTTTAATTTTTTGAACAATTTTCTTGTGTGCATTTTGGGTTTTCGAATGTATTGGATGGTGGATAAAGCTATTTAGTGCTTGAAATTTGAGAAAGATCTCGAGTTTAGGACCGTATATTAATTAAAAGTCCGGTCTTAAAAGTCCCCATAATAAACATTCGAACCTAAAAGTGTTCGTTTTAAAAAATATGACATTTTTAGGACCGTATATTAATTAAAAGTGCGATCTTAAAAGTCCACATAATAAACATCCGGTCCTAAAAGTGTTCATTTAAAAAAATATGAGACTTTTAGGACCATATATTGTGAACATCCGGTCCTAAAAGTATTATGAGACCGTATATTATTTTACTGTCCGCTCCTAAAAGTCCTCTTATTTTAATTTTAGAAGTTGGTTAACCTTTAGGACCATGTAATTGTTAAATGTCCGGTCTTAATAGTCTTCATTTAAATAGAAATGTTCACTCGCTTTTCGAGACAAATCATTATGGTTCGAGACAACCGAGGTTACTGGCGTTCCACTCAAGCTAGGTCCTTCATTGTAGTCGATGTTAGCTCTCCTGATCTTGAGTAGCATTGTCGGTTTCCCTTTTCTTTGTCTCTTTTCTTTTTGTCGGAAAAAGAAGGAAGGTATTGAAAAGGTACTTTGTTTCAAATCAGGGGAGGTAAAACCGACGACAACGACGGTCCAACCTTGAGAAGAATTGTCACCGTGTTTGTTTTTATTCAAATAAGGTAAAAGATTTTTTTTGTATGTTCTTAATCGTATTCTGAATTTGTTGTTGATTTACACGAGGACAATATTTTGTTTGTTTCCTTTTTGTCGAAAAAGAAAGACGATAATGAAAAGGACAAGGCAATTGAATATGGAAACCAAAGTTGACAAAAAAAGGCAGTGTTTTTAGGACCCTCGATTTACTAAGTGTGCGGTCCTAAAAGTCTTCGTTCTGAATTATTCATCTTAGTTTTTTGAGTCTACCATTATCCATCTTTCATAGTTTCCTTGTTTGTTGCTTTTTATATATATATATATTACAAAAAAAAAGCAAAAAAAACAACTAATCCTCTTCGTAGACGGAGAGGGAGGGGAGCCGGAGTCGTCGAGTCGGAGTCGTCTTGACCTTATCGTACTCCACGTCATTGGCATGAAGTACCATGTTCAGCTTGTTGTTCACGGTATGAACAAGCTGAACCAATTGGCCCTTGATCGACGCGGGCCATCAACGAGCGCACCAACTACTTCACGGTCGGAGGTGGAGGAGGGAATGGCGGAGGGGGCGAGGTTGAAGAGGAGGAGGAGGAAACGGAGGACTGGGGAGCAGCCATTACGGTGGAGGCTAGGCGGTGGAGGAGCCGTGTAGAAGTGATGGAGAAGAATGTGAAGAAATACGGAACAACAAGTTTAAATAGAGAACCCATCCGAACAATGTGAAACGCCGAAACTTTAATGAGGAGACGCATAGTTCATGAGAATACGAGGAAACACCTAGTTGGGAAGTTTATGCGGAAGGCGAAGAGACTCGAATCATTCATTTGAACGAGTGTAAGGATACGACTACGCCATCCGAATTTGAAAAGAATGAATTTTAGTCTTTGGGTAAATGATGAAAGGTCGGTCTTAAAAGTAATAGAATTGAATATTTTAAAAATAAATATACTTTTAGGACCGAACATATTATAAAAGGTCGGTCTTAAAAGTAATAGAATTGATTTTAAAAATAAATAGACTTTTAGGGATAGGACATATTATAAAAGGTCGGTCTTAAAATAAAAATTAAATGATAAAATTTTATATGCACCTATAAATCCTGCTCTTAAAAGTTTCTCGCCTTTATTAACTCCTCATACCCTCTGTCCTTAACTCCTTATTAATTCCTCATCACTACCTCGTAACTCCAAACTACGTACGTAGCTATCGAGAACGACTCTGCCTTTATTAATTAACTCTTCATACCTCTACGCCCCAACTACTCAAACCATGGTTAGATACAAGAGAACCGCTCGTAGGGGTGCTCTTACTCGTGATGCTCGTGCCTTCCGTCGATCGTTATACGGTGCGCCTCCTCCATTGAGAGTCCATCCTATTGTTGCGAGAAGAGTCTCGGGTCGTTGGACCCATTGTTATTTCTTCGGATGATGAAGAGGTTCCCTCCCCTCCCCAACCTCTTGGCCCCCTGCGACTACTACCTCGACCGCTCTCCTCTTTCCTCTAATGAAGCATTGTGTCTGATGAGAGTAAGACAGAAACTTGCTGATCTCCGGTGGGAAATTAATGCTGTTCACCCGAAATCACCAAGGCTTTGGACGATAATAAGCTTTAGGATGTTTAGTCGGATTCTTGTTTTTGATAATTTTCGCTTGTTTTCTCTCTTAATTTTCTTGTGTACGTGCATATTCTCCGAGTTATGTATAGAAACGGTAAAACTAAGCTTGTGTCTTTCTAATATTCATATTCTCCAGTTTTCCTTTAATTTATTTTATTAACTCGGTTTACGAGCTCGCCAAATGCAAACCTCTTCTTTTTTTTGGTTAATTAATAAACGAAATACTTTAGGACCGTAGTTCTTATAACCGTGGTCTTAAAATTAAATGAATCTCGAAAGTTAGGACTAGAGTTTTGTTAACCGCTGGTCTTAAAAATTAGTTAATAAATGTTTGACTTTTAGGACCGGACGCTTTATAAATCTCGGCCTTAAAATTAACTGAATACTAAAATTTAGGACGCGAGTATTGTTAACCTCCGGTCTTAAAATTTATTAATAGAATTATATCTTTAGGACCGTAGACTTGTATAATTAACTAGGTCTTATTTAAATATAAAATATAAAGACATGTCTATGTCGCGGGGAAAATTAAATTTCCCTCTCGGAACTTCTCTTGTCGCGTCGAAAGTGATTACACGGGTTCTGTCTCCAGTGTGTGTTACGTCGTCGCTGCTTTGCGTTCCTCTCTCGAGATTAACTCTCTGGTTCCTTAACTAAAAACCAAGCTGTACGAGGTGTTTCGGTTATATAACTTTATGATTTTCCTTCTAATGGTTCTGGGGTTTTCATGGGTTGAACGAAATCGATGAAATGTTATTGTGGGTTTCTCTTTGTTGTTAATGAATATTGTATTTTGAAGATTATATTTGCACTTTAGACCTACCCAACTGACCAAGAAATTTTTTAGGTTACTCTTCTTTGTCTCATGCAACATCAACGTTCGTGGCGGGAGAAGAACGACTCAGCAAACGCATTTGAATTTATATGGTATAGGTGAGTCCACAAGACCTTCATGCGATGCATTTAATTTCCTCGTCATGTATTTATTTTGCTTCTTGGATTCAACGTGATACATTTATGACCAAAAGTGATTCTTCGTTATGCATTTAATGGGCAAGTTTCTCCATAAAACCCAAAAAAAAAAAAGACATGCATAACAGAGCATTCAAGCATAAATATGCATTTGGAGTTGGCTTATTTTATATGCAAGTCTACGCCTTTTTCGGATTATGTGTATGTTAAATCTTTTCGTCTATAGGAATACTACTATGGACCACGGTTGGATAAATGCTTTACGGACGAGTGTTGAATATCGGAATGGGGTGAGGGACTTTATTGAATTTGCTAAACAAAATGCTCATGATGATAGTGGGAAGTTTTATTGCCCTTGTGTAAAATGTGCGAATGAGAGGCGACTAAGTGTTGAAGTTATACACACACATTTAATTTGTGAAGGATTTTGTAAGACTTATACAGTATGGGTATGGCATGGTGAAAAAATACCAAGTGGGTGTCAACATGGGGAAGTGGCCTTTGATGATAATGACACGGATATGGATGATCGCATAGAGGACATTATCCGTGATGTAGGAGAAGAGGCTTTTCATCAATCACATGCATATGGTAATATGTGCGGTGATGCGAGACCTCATACCATGGGTGTAAAAAATACCAATTGTTGAACGCTGTATTGAAATTGGTAAGCTTGAAGGCACGTCATGGATGGAGCGACAAGGAGTTTTTCTGAAATGCTTGAGACTTTTAAGGACATGCTTCCGGATGATAATGTGTTGCGGCATCGATACTATGATGCTAAGAAAATACTTTGTCCTTTGGGGATGGAGTACAAAAAGATCCATGCATGCCGAATGATTGCATATTGTATAGAAAAGAGTTTGAAGAGAAGCGGAATTGTCGAAATGTGAAACCCCAAGGTACAAGTCAAATAAGGGGCACAAAAGTGTTGTGGTATCTTCTAATCATACCAAGGTTCAAGCGGTTGTTTGCGAATGAAAATGATGCAAAAAATTTGAGGTGGCATGCAGATGAGAGGATTTCTGATGGAAAGCTTCGACATCCGGCCGATTCTTCTCAATGGAAGAAAATCAATCAATTATTTCCGATGTTCGGCGAAGAACCTAGGAACCTTAGGCTTGCCCTTAGCACGGATTGCATGAATCCATATGGAAGCCTTAGCAGCATACATAGTTCATAGCCTGTACTACGATTATTTACAACTTATCTCCAATGTTATGCATGAAAGCGAAAGTACATCATCTTGTCTATGTTGATTTTGGGACCGAAACAACCTGGAAATAACATTGATGTTTACCTTGACCATTGATCGAAGACTTGAAGGAGTTGTGGGCGAAGGTGTCGATGTTTTGACTCTTTCAAGAAGGAGGTGTTTAAAATGCGAGCCATGATATTTTGTACTATAAATGACTTCCCAGCATATGGGAACTTGTCAGGGTATAGTGTAAAAGGCCATAAAGCATATCCGGTTTGTGAAGAAGGCACACGCTACCATCAACTTCAACATGGAAGAAAGACGGTTTATCTTGGACATAGGAGATTTCTTAGACGGGGCCACCCATATCGTCGATTAAAGAAAGCTTTTTTTGATGGCCAAGAGTATGAAGATGCTCCAGTTGCATTGACTGGGGAGCAAGTTTATGAAAAAGTGAAAAATATCAATGTCGTCTTCGGTAAGACTGCAAAGAGTAGAAAAGAAACAAATATATGGAAAAAGAGATATGAAAAGAAACAAATATATGGAAAAAGAGATATGTATTCTTCGACCTTCCATATTGGCGCAATCTTGATGTGAGACACAGTATTGATGTCATGCATGTGGAGAAAAACGTATGTGATAGTATTGTCGGCACACTTCTCAACATACAAGGTAGTTCCAAGGATGGTGTGAAGGCAAGATTGGATCTGATAGCAATGAGAATACGCGAAGAGTTACATCGAAGGCCAGATGGGAAGAGAACTTATTGTCCCCAGAAGCTTCTCATACTTTGTCTAAGGATGAGAAGCGAAGTTTTTGTGAGTGTTTATATGGCACAAAAGTTCCCACGGGGTATTCTTCAAATTTGAAGAGGCTTGTATCGATGAAGGACTTGAAATTAGTAGGCTAAAAGTCTCATGATTGTCATGTCTTGATGCAACGACTACTCCCGATAGCTATTCGAAGGGCATCGCCAGAATATGATCTTTAGTCGTTTGACTAGACTTTGTGTCTTCTTCAATGCGCTTTGTGGTAAAGTTTTCGAGATTGAAAAGTTGGATGAATTGGAGAATGAAGGATATCTTATCTTGTGCCACCTTGAGAAGCTTTTTGTTCCTACATTTTTTGACATCATGGTTCATCTAATTGTTCATCTAGTGAGGGAGATAAAGATGTGCGGCCCTATCCATTTACGGTGGATGTACCCAATTGAAAGATCTATGAAATTCCTAAAAGTGCGTGAACGCATACCGGCGGAAGCATCGATTGTTCGGAAATATGTTTCGAAGAAGCCATGGAATTTTGTCAAAATTATTTGGCCAAAGTAAGACATATTAGGCTTCCAAAGCGTCAACATGCTTTGAAGGGGGTAGACGAGGGGCTTCCGTAAAGAGTGTGGATCCCGATGAATTGTCACAAGTCCACTTATACATCTTGAATAATGTTGATGAACAATTATGACAAGTCCACTTATACTTGTGACAATTCATCGGGATCCACACTCTTTACGGAAGCCCCCTTGTCTACCCCCATCGGCATGCGACGTTTTGGAAGCCCAATATGTCTTACTTTGGCCAAATAATTTTGACAAAATTCCATGGCTTCTTCAAACATATTTTCGAACAATCGATGCTTCCGGCCGGTATGCGTTCTTCACGTACCCTTTTAGGAATTTCATAGATCTTTCAATTGGGTACATCCACCGTAAATGGATAGGGCCGCACATCTTTATCTCCCTCACTAGATGAACAATTAAATGAACCATGATGTCAAAAAATGTAGGAACAAAAAGCTTCTCAAGGTGGCACAAGATAAGATATCCTTCATTCTCCAATTTATCCAACTTTTCAATCTCGAAAACTTTACCACAAAGCGCATTGAAGAAGACACAAAGTCTAGTCAAACGACCCAAAGATCATATTCTTCCGCGATGCCTCGATTAGCTATGGGAGTAGCCGTTGCATCAAGACATGACAATCATGAGACTTTTGGCCTACTAATTTCAAGTCCTTCATCGATACAAGCCTCTTCAAATTTGAAGAATACCCCGGAACTTTTTGTGCCATATAAACACTCACAAAAACTTCGTTTCTCATCCTTAGACAAAGTATGAGTTTCTGGGGACAATAAGTTCTCTTCCCATCTCGCCTTCGATGTAACTCTTCGCGTATTCTCATTGCTATCGATCCAATCTTGCCTTCACACCATCCTTGGAACTACCTTGTATGTTGAGAAGTGTGCCGACAATACTATCACATACTTTTCTCCACATGCATGACATCAATACCGTGTCTCACATCAAGATTGCGCCAATATGGAAGATCGAAGAATACAGATCTCTTTTTCCATATATTTGTTTCTTTTCTACTCTTTGCGTCTTACCGAAGACGACATTGATATTTTTCACCTTTTCATAAACTTGCTCCCTAGTCAATGCCAGGAGCATCTTCATACTCTTAGCCACCAAAAAAGGCTTTCTTTAATCGACGATATGGGTGGCCCCGTCTAAGAAATCTCCTATGTCCAAGATAAACCGTCTTTCTTCCATGTTGAAGTTGATGGTAGCGTGTGCCTTCTTCACAAACCGGACATGCTTTATGGCCTTTTACACTATACCTCGACAAGTTCCCATATCTTTGGGAAGTCGTTTATAGTACAAAATATCATGGCTCGCATTTTAAACACCTCTTTCTTGAAAGAGTCAAAAACATCAACACCTTCTGCCCACAACTCCTTCAAGTCTTTGATCAAGGGCTGAAGGTAAACATCAATGTCATTTGCGGGTTGTTTCGGTCCCGAAATCAACATAGACATGACATGATGTACTTTCGTTTCATGCATAACATTGGAGATAAGTTGTAAATAATCGTAGTACGGGCCATGAACTATGTATGCTGCTAAGGCTTCCATATGGATTCATGTCATCCGTGCTAAGGGCAAGCCTAAGGTTCCAAGGTTCTTCGCCGAAGTTCGGAAATAATTGATCGATTTTCTTTTATTGAGAAGAATCGCCCGAATGTCGAAGCTTTCCATCAGAAATCCTCTCATCTGCATGCCACCTCAAATTTTTGCATCATTTTCATTCGCAAACAACCGCTTGAACCTTGGTATGATTGGAAGATACCACAACACTTTTGCAGGCCCCTTATTTGACTTGTACCTTGGGGTTTCACATTTCGGACAATTTTGCTCCTCTTCAAACTCTTTTTTCTATACAATACGCAATCATTCGGGCATGCATGGATCTTTTGTACTCCATCCCCAAAGTGGACAAAGTATTTTCTTAGTATCATAGTATCGATGTAGCAACACATTATCATCTGGAAGCATGTCCTTAAAAGCCTCAAGCATTTCTAAAAAACTCTTGTCGCTTCATCCATGACGTGCCTTCAAGCTTACCAATTTCAATACAGCATTCAACAATTGGTATTTTTTACACCCACGGTATAGAGGGGTCTCCGCATCACTGCACATATTACCATATGTATGTGATTGATGAAAAGCCTCTTCTCCTACATCACGAATAATGTCCTCTATGATCGTGATCATCCATATCCGTGTCATTATCATCAAAGGCCACTTCCCTATGTTGAGACCCACTTGGTATTTTTTCACCATGCCATACCCATACTGTATAAGTCTTACAAATTCCTTCACAAATTAAATGTGTGTGTATAACTTCAGGACTTAGTCGCCTCTCATTCACACATTTTACACAAGGGCAATAAAACTTCCCACCCTCAGCATGAGCATTTTGTTTAGCAATCTTTATAAAGTCCCTCACCCCATTCTGATATTCAACACTCGTCCGTTTAGCATTTATCCAACTGTGATCCATAGTAGAATTCCTATATATATAGACGGAAAGATTTAACATACATATATATGCTCAAATGTCGGTTATGTTTTTTTTCCTTTTTTTTTGGATAAACTTGCTCATTAAATGCAGAACGAAGAATCACTTTTGGTCATAAATGTATCACAGTGAATCCAGAACCAAAATAAATGCATGACGAGGAAATTAAATGCATCGCGTGAAGGTCTTGTGGACTCACCTGTAGCATATAAATTCAAATGTGTTTGCTTAGTCTTTCTTCTCCCGCCATGAACGTTGATGTTGCAGACAGCAAGAGTAACCTAAAAACATTTATTGGTCAGTTGGGTAGGTCTAAAGTGCAATTATAATCTTCAAAATACAATATCTATTAACAACAAAGAAACCCACAAGAACATTTGATCGATTTCGCTCAACCCGGGAAAAACCCGAACGATGAGCGGGAAAATCATAAAGTTATATAACCTGAAACACCTCTTACAGCTTGGTCTATAGACGTTTAGCTAAGGAACCGAGAAAGTGATTGTCGAGAGAGCAACGCGAACGGCGATGAAGTGGCGATTTAACTTGAGTAACACTTTAGGCGCGACAAGAGAAGTTCGAGAGAGGGAAATTTAATATTCCGCGACAGTGAGACATGTTTTATATTTTGGATTTTATTAAGACCGGAGTTTTATAATACTCCGAACCTAAATTGAGACAATTAAACCTAGGTTCATTAAAAAGTAGACGGTTCTATATATAAAATTTTTAAGACCGCCTTTTTATAATACTCGGTCCTAAAATTCCTCATTTTTGTGATTTCTAAAAAAGGATTTGGCGAGCGCAAAGAATTTGAATGAATAAAAATTAAAGGAAAACCGGCGTTTCTTTAATTACATATATTACTTGCATATGCACGTACACAAGAAAAAATACAAAAGAAAAACAAGCGAGAAAATTATCAAAAACAAGAATCGACTAAACATCTCCTAAAGCTTATTATCCTCCAAAGCCTTGGCGATTTCAGCGTGAAAGCATTAATTTCCCCCGGAGATCGGCAAGTTTCTGTCTTACTTGAATCACCCACAATGCTTCATTAGAGGAAAGAGGAGAGGGGTCGTAGTAGTCGCGGTGGGGCCAAGAGGTTGGAGAGGGGAGCGGGAACCTCTTCATCATCCGAAGAAATAACAATGGGTCCAACGACCCGAGACTCTTCGTCACAATAGGACGGACTCTCGATGGAGGAGGCGCACCGTATAACGATCGACGGAAGGTACGAGCATCACGACTAAGAGCACCCCTACGAGCGGTTCTCTTGTATCTAACCATGGTTTGAGCAGTTGGGGCAGAGAGGTATGAGGAGTTAATTAATAAAGGCAGAGAGCTGTTCTTAGATAGCCACGTACGTAGTTTGGAGTTACGAGGTAGTGAGGAATTAATAAGGAGTTATAGGTACGCGGTATAAAATTCCATTATTTAATATTTTTGCAATTCATTTTATTTTAAGACCGACCTTTTATCATTAACCCGGTTCTTATAGGTATGCGGTATAAAATTCTATTATTTTTTTTAAGACCGATCTTTTATAATAAGTCTACGGTCCTAAAAGTCTTACTTTTAAGACCGACCTTTTATCATTTACCCGAACTTACACCTTTGTTCAAATGAATGATGCAGAGTCTCTTCGGCTTCCGCAGATAAACTTCCCAACTAGGCGTCTCCTCGTATTCCGATGAACAATGCGTCTCCTCATTAAAGTTTCCGGCGTTTCACATTGTTCGGGATGGGTTCTCTATTTAAACCCGTTGTTACCGTACTTTCTTCACATTCTTCTCCCCCGGATCCTCCGTTTCCTCCTCCTCCTCTTCAACCTCGACCCATTATGTAATGGCTGCTCCCCAGGTCCTCCGTTTCCTCCTCCTCCTCTTCAACCTCGGCCCCTCCAAATCCGAGCGTGAAGCGGTTGGTGCGATCACATCTGGCCGCGTCGATCAAATCGATCGACATTTGGGCCAATTGGTTCAGCTTGCTCATACCATGAACAACAAGCTGAACATGGTACTCCACGCCAATGACGTGAACTACGATCCCGCTGAAGACGACTCCGACGACTCCGACAACTCCGACGACTCCGACAACTCCGACGACTCCGACGCCCCCTCCCTTTCCGACTATGAGAGGGATTAGTTTTTTTTTGTTGCTTTTTTATTTTGCTTTTTTTTTGTGATCGCTGCCCTATGGGGCGGCGTAAAAAAATTAGTAAATAAAATATTTTATGTTGAAAAAAAAATTGCATGGGAAAAAAAGGAGAATTAATTAATTAATTAATATAAACCTGCGATTTTTGGCATTGAGGATGATTTTTTGGCCATATTTTCTCCATGCATGCCCATCTTCCTTTGGACTCATCTTGGATTCCTCCACCCATGTTTGTATCTCGTGAACTTTTCGCCTTACAAAAAGAAAATTTTAAAACTTCATTAATGTATTATTAGCAACTTGAGTGATTGATTAACTTCATTAATTAGCTTCTTACTCTATAAATAACATAAACTCCATCATTAAACTAATCCAAAATACTGACAATAGACTATATATATATATATATAGTATACTGTAAAACACACAACCCCATATCCTTTCACCTAAATAGTATATATATAATATACTATAAAACACACAACCCCATATCCTTTCACCTAAATACTAACGAAATCTGAGACTTGAAGATTAGTGTGAAATCTAATAAATGTATCACAAAGGTAAATAAATAGTTGGCCAGATAGAAAGAAATAGATTATTAAGACCGACCTTTTATAATACGTCCGAACCTAAAAGTTCATGCAGACTTTTAAGCTTTTAGGAGCGGACACTAAAAAAGCAATATACGGTCCTAAAAGTCTCATACTTTTTACACCGAAGACTTTGCGGACCTTGAAGACCGGACATCTTGTTAATGAACGGTCTAAAAGTCTTAAATTTCAAACACTAAATTAAATAGCTATATCCACCATCCAATAATACATTCGAAACCCAAAATGGACACAAGAAAATTGTTCGAAAAATTAACTAAATTTATTTATTGAATTTTATATTGCCTATGTATATTTACAAATGAATTGTTCAAAAAAATAAACAAATTAACAGAAGATCGATTATTGTTGCTACAAAATATACTTACAAATGAATTTAGGACATTAATTATTGTCCTTTTTGTGACTCGAAGATCGAGACCATACGAGATATTCACAAAACACATTGCGTATGTGCTCCAGTTCATCATGAGAAAAGGGAGCAAAGTGCATTGAAACATCGTAACATCAAAGACAAGAATTGAATTAACTTGCGTGCATATTTCATTTGTAACAAGAAGCGTAAACTGAATTAACTTGCATAATATGTAACATCAAATACATTTACCTTTGCGGTTAATTTAGTATCCCCTCACGTGGTAATATCATACATGTGTTTCATGATGTACTGGCCACATAAGTTGGATGCCGGTGGTTGCCGACGGGTCTAAAAAAGACAAGAAATATATATAAGAGCATATATATATATATATATATAGCTTAATGACCAAGTTCACAAGGCAAGGCGGTGTGCTACAAATATTGTACCAACCTGCGGTCGTACCATATGGGGTTGTCCCGAGTACCACGCCTTTTCTTTTCTACTATTTGGAAGGTCCTCATGGCACTATCATCAAAATCACAAATTTATCAATGATTCGAAAATTCAAGTAGAGATTTAGACAAGAGAATCAAAATGACATGCTTACTCGTTGATGGTGCACCAACGTAGGCAATGGTTCACCGTGAGTGGAGCATAAGAAGATAACTTTATGCTCCTCCATGCACATGAGGACCAATGCCGAGTGGCGGCTGAAAATTCACGCGGTAAACTATACTAGTGATATATGTAGCAGAATTAAGTGAATTGCGGACAAGATTTTTGATATGTACCTGTGGAAGAATGGCAAAAAGTACAACTTTCTTCTCACTTCACACAACCTCTTTGATATTTACTCCCGTCTCTCCTCCATGGATGTTTGACTTGAATAGACAGGGCACAAGAATCCAAAATCGTTGATCCTGCCCTTTTGAACCAATTCATGATGCAAGAACCTACAATAATGAAATCGATCAGGGAATTAGTATATATGTATGTATGTCTAAACGATGCATTTAAATTATTTACTCATAGACAGAAGATACTTACTTCATAAAAATTTGAACAACTGCATCAGTAAGCTCCTGTCGAGGAAGCAGTAGGGACTCAACATCAACGGTGTCAACTTGAACGGCCGAGGATGAGGGACGCCTACTACTTCATTGGTAGGCCATGATTTATCCTTAAAATATCCACTCTTCATCAGATCGGATATTTTTTCCCTGGCAGCAGCCAACTTAGCAGTAGGGGATAGAGCTTGAGGAGGGGATGGAGCTTGACGAGGGATGGAACTTGAGGAGGAGGGTTAAAGCTTTAGGAGCAGTAGAGACATGTACAAGCATCACTGGCCAAGGGATGAAGGTTCCCTTGACATCACTCATAAGCTTCAGCTCATCAGTTTGGAGAGGGAACGGTGCATCAATGATCACCTTTTCAACTGACACTCTGACTTCATCATCAGGCATTTGTTGGTGGTGTACAGTTGATCCCAAGTATTGAACAGTCCCTTTTGCAACCAATAATTGTCCATCATGATGATCGGGATCCTCCAAATAAAGGTCACAAGGTTGCTCTGACTGTCCAACAATGCAGCTCCCTCTAGTGCTCTGCTGCATAGTTGCAGGTGAGTGTGTGAAGGGAACACTGGTCTCTGGACAATTGCTCAAAAGCAGCCTCATCTGACTCAGTTCCTCCCTCATCTGGCTCATCTGGGATTGAAACATTGCAGTCATTGAAGCTTTATTAGCAGCCGCGTCTGGTCCATCTCCTCCCGGGTAACCATACTTTGTCTATGGCGTTTGGATGTACCAAAGACTTGCTTTATGCCTACCCGTCCTCTAATCCCCCTTACACGCCCGGGTGATCCGGTTTTCCGGGCCGCAACGGTCGAACATCATTCCTCCCGTCCGACACAAAAGATCCCTCTGCTTCTTTCTTTTTAAGATCTTCCCGTAAGATATAGATAACGAGAAGCTTAGTAATGAAACATGTTTACTAACTAAAAAATAACAATAACGATACTTACAATTCTTTCAGCAACTAGACGAGTTTGTTCACTCGTGTAGGCGCCGCTTGGCTTTTGCCGAATATGCAACCACAACTCCTCGCGACGTATTGGAGATGGAGGAGCATGTATCACGAAGGATTGGATTCGCTTCATCATCCAATCTCTTTCGCTTGGCCGCCATCAAATCTTTTTCGGCCTTTTGATATCCGCGAGAAGCCCTATGAGGGCAATCATCTTTCTACCTATCTCCGTGCTTGTTCCCTTCTTTTCGTGAATCAGATTGAAAACATCTCTTAATTATGAATTCCAGCCATGCATGTCACTAACGTAAATTAGAGAACTTCGCTTCATATGAACGTCAATCAAACGGTAGTCAAATTCTTCACTTCATCAAGTTTCAACATTTTATTTAAGTAAGATGTAGAATTGTAGAAGAAATTGGAGCTATGTTTTGTAGTGCTAGCTAGATAGATAGGTTAAGAAACAAAAGAGAATCATGCTTACGAGAATAATACAAACTTGATCCTTTTTAAGGCATCCAGTGGGATCGGCAGATCCTATTAGATACTAACAATTGGGTATATAAAGTTTCCCCCTTTTAAGACTATTCATTTCCTCCTTTGCAAGACAAACCATTACACAATTAATACCTTCTCATCAGTAATTTACCTTTTCGGGGTTGACATATCGGACTTGCATAGACAAAGCGGGGAAATGTATACTTCTATTCACACACCGAACCATTATATAACTAACAAGATTAGATGAACACAATAACATTCACATATCCGCATAGGTTAATAAGCAAACAAAAGGGAAAACAAAACTAAATATAAACTCACCACGGCTTCGGGAGTGGTCCGCGAGAAAGAACAAATTGTCGCCAAATTCGTTCATCAATAAATGTGTAAACTTCCCAAGGATAATTGGCAGGCGGAACCTCGGAGAAAATATACGTGTTAGCGAGAAAGGTCTTAAACTTCCTCCACCGATCAGCACAAGAAGACAATGTCTTGTCTTTCAACTTCGACGATCGAGGACGAGTGTATGTAACCGGATAGTCTCCCAAATAGGATCCTTTATATTCTTAGAGTCCACACTTTTCCACTCATCCGTCAAGATGCTAACCTTGCTTTGCGTGCTAGACAGCCAACAAAACTATTATATTTGCTTTTATTAGGACCGACGGGTTCCAACCTTCCATCAAACTGAATCTCGAGCTTTGACCCGGAAGTCGACTTAGTGGTCACATCCATCATTCGTGTGCCTCTTCTACCACGGCGTGCAAGGCGATTACGAGCCTCATTGTGAGATGAAGAGGGTTCGTTCTCACTCACACCGCCATCACGGAAGGCGCGTTCGGAACACGAATAGAATCGTTTTCACCGTCCATTTTCGAGACAAGAAGAGAGGAATGCCCGAGTAAATGAGAGAGTAACAGGGCTGATGGTACGTGGGCGAGGAAGAGAGGCAATGCAACGGGAAGGGTTTCGGAACATGAACAGGTTCTCCACGGAGTAACAAAAGCTTTCGCGCGAAGAAATGTATATATTGCGTTGATTTTTAAGACCGGATGCAAAAGAGATGGTCTTAATATTTACATTAATCCGGTCATATTAAAAGTCCGATCTTAAAAGTTTAACCTTTAAGACCGTTCCTTGTAAAACGCCGGTCTTAATATTAATGAACTTTTTCGTACCGGAAGTATCATATGTCCGGTCTTAAAAGAAAACTTTTAAGACCGTCTTTTTGATAAGTTCGGTCTTAAAAATTTAGACTTTTTATATTTAAAATTTTCCTTATTATGTTTTACCGCAGAAAATATAAGTACGGCTATATGAGATATATTTAGTAAGTAATTGAAATTTCAATTCAATTTTTAAGACCGGTTGTTTTTTAGTCGGTCTCAATAATGTTTTTAAGAACGGTGAGAAATTGGTCCGGTGCAAGAAGTTCTTTATATTTACGGAATCTGCCACGGTCATTCCTTTAAGACCGGGGTGTCGATTCTCCACTCTAAATGAGGCGGTCTTAAAGCCCTTTTTTGCACTAGTGATATTATGGGGTTATTGAAGAGATTTGGGAGGTGGACTATGTGAAAATTAGATTTTCCATTTTCAAATGCAAGTGGGTCAATGTCAATAATGGTGTTCGGATCGATCGGCTAGAATTTACATTAGTCGATGTCCATGGTAGAAGTTTTGGAAATGAACCTTTTATTATGGCGAGACCAGGCAAAACAAGTGTTCTATATCACCGATCAAGAAAATAAAATGTGGTCTGTAGCTCTCCAAGGAAAGAGGGTCATTGATATTGATGAGGAAATGAATTCGAATTATGGTATTCCTGAGAGTACTCCTTTTTCGAGGGGTCTACCTGACATAAACGAAGAAGATGAAGCGGATAATGAACCTGGCATAAGAAGTGATCATCAAGAAGGGATATGGGAAGATATCACTTTATAAAAGAGTCAATTCATAAGGTAATACTCATATGCAGATTTCTTTGAAAACTTTAAGGTTTTAACTATATTATATTCCTTCTATGTTCATAAACAATGTCTCTGACTATGAAGTTTGTTCTTGTTTTATTTTTTTGGCAGGATCCGATCCAAAGGGGCATGTTATAAAAGAGGATGTTACTTTGTCAAGTGGGAATCAGATGAAGGCATGGTGAATATTATTTTGGGCATGTGTGTTGTATTTGTAACTTATTGTATTTGTAAGTAAGTTATCTTATTGTATGAATTAATTTGGGTGTTGTAGTCATAGTATAATCATTAATTAAGAGGCCAAATAACTCATGGTGAATAATATTTGTATTCTTTTTCCAATTCCATTTATTCAAATAATTGTTCATAGCTTACAGCTTAAAGTATCGACTTTTATGTGCTAGATTGGGTGGTGGATTTGTGTGTGTAATACACTCAGGAAGAACAGAACAGGGAAAAATTCAGGAAAATTTACACCGTAAATAAATGCGCCGGTCTTAAATGGTGAGTTTTTAAGACCAGATGTATTTATATGTCTGGTCTTAAAGGCCAGGAAGCACCCGGTCTTAAAAGTCAGTCTTTTTAAAACCGGTAAATTTATACATGCGGTCTAAAATAAAATTTTTAAGACCGCATTTATTTATCATCCAGTCTTGAAAGTCAATCTTTTAAGACCGCGTATAATTAGTCAGGTCTTAGAAGCCGCTAAGTTTAAGACCGTATTTATTTTTGTCCGGTCTTAAAATTCTATCTTTTAAGAGCGGCCTAATTATTAGCCAGTCTTAAAAGTTGAGTTTTAGGACCGAACAAAAAGTATTTCAGATTTATTTTAGTGTCTTCAGTATTTCTGGTGTCTCTGGACTAGGAAAACTCGAGTTTGTGATTCCTTTCTCGAGTTTGAAGTCCTAAACTCGAGTTTGGGGTCCTAAACTCGAGTTTGTTCATGCCAGAAAGGCAAAATACCGTAGCAAGGTGGAAACTCGAGGGTAATACTTGGGGACTCGAGTTTGCTCATCCAGTTGATTTTTTGCTGACTTTAACTCGAATTGAGCCATTCCAATTTCCATTTGATCTTGGAGACTTCCAGAATCATTCGTAAAACTTGAATAATGATATCTTTATTCCATTCAGCAAGTTCTTCCTTCTTCCATCTCCCAACTTGATCATTCTTCATCATTGAACTTGGGCTCATCATTCTTTGTAGCTTCTACCTTCTTCAATACCCAAAAAGCTTCCGAATTTCATGTGATGTCTTTTCGTATCTGCATTGTAGCTCAAATATGATGAAGCTTCATTCCAACTTCTGGTTTGATCATCAAGACTTCATATACCACAAGAACTTGAATGTTGTGCAAGTTCTTCTTTCTTTAATTCCTTATCTCCTTCTTGATTAATCTCTATAATTCAACTTGGATTAATCTACATTAAATACAACAAGTTAGTCAATATAGGAGATAACTATATTACTCAATCTTTTTGCTTTTAATAATGGCATCTATATAAGACATCATCAAAACTATCCAACATTCTCCCCCTTTTTGATGATGGCAAATACTATAAGAAAAATATCTATGAATATGAAAATACATTAGATGCAACAATGCAAGCATATTTTTCTTGCCATTCTCTCCCTTATTTGTCATTAGCAAAAAGTTGAAGTAAAGCGAGAAATGCTTAGAGACACAAATATGAAACCAGATTAGAAAGAATCAAGAAACTGATTTTCTCTCCCCAATTGAAAGTGTTTTCATTCTAAATATCATGCAATTTGGAATGTTTTTATGAAAACAAATTGGAAAGAATTTGGAGAGGTTTTCAAAACATCTTTCACAATTAAAGCATATAGATACCAAGCATATGCAAAATTTCTCCGAGTATAAAAAGGTAGAGTTTAGAAATGCTCATGTTGGTTTGTCAAATTGATGAACGATCTGTGAAGTCCATTTGCTTGCTTTTTCTTGAGGATTATCTCATCTGAATGATTATGACAGTAATCAGCTTCCATCCTTAGCCTTTTCTTCATTGAACTCTTATGTAAAGCATATCTCAACTAGCTTCAAGAGATGTTCTTCATCCTTTGAATGTGAAGGCATCTTTCCTTAAATTAATATATTCTCCTTGTATTGCATTAAGGAAAGTTGTAACATAACAAAATCTCCTACAACAAATTGACAACTTTCTTTGCAAAAGAGATTTGTTAGTGCAACGAGATATCAAAGTACTCCTTTCTAAATGATATTTTCAAATAAAGATAATGAAAGGAAAATATAATATTAACTCATCATCAAAACTAATAAAACATAGTGAATGCAGATGAGAATGCTTAAAAGGGTTTTCTTCAAATAAAGGAAATGAGCTTTTAAGATATCAAACACATGTGAATGTGAAGCTCCCCCTTAATGAATGCATGACTTAAAATGTGAAGCTCTCTTTAATTATAACAAATAATAACATGACACCAAATGTTATGAGGTTTGGAAAAATCATTGCTCACAACATGATATCTCAGAATTAAGAACTTTTAAATTCATTGAAATTGGTATAAAGAAATCACTTATGCTTTTCATGATAACAAAAATGTTTAAAGCATAAGAATCATTTTGAAAATGAATGTACTCAGGCTAAATTTCATGAGATAGGACCAAATGAATAAAATCAAATTAGCCTAGCATGATAATGATATACAATACGCATATTGTTTCACAATACAATACCTCACTTGAGTAATATCGTAATTACTCAAGTTATAAACATCTGTAATCCATAAATGCATCACTGGCTAGCCAATATCTGATGATATGATCAATATTGAGGAACTTCCAGATTTGATGCGTAAGGATGAGTTTCGTGACTAGCGGCTCTTCTTATCGAGGCTAGTACACTTCGCATCATCTTGATCTAAGCCTCTTCCTAGATAAGATCTTGAAGTTTTGGTTGATCAATTCACAAAGTTGATGAACTTCAATATTGTTTATGGTAAAGTTTGGTATAGGATTATTGAAGTTCCTCTCCCACATAGCTCAAGTGGTTGCTTATGTGGTGTTCATGGCTATATAGCCATCACTTGTAGTTCACATGAGAAGAGCTTACAAGCTTATCTTTCTCTGTTTATCTCTATTTTCCAATGCAAGAACAGAAGATCCTGCAAAACAAATGTATGTTCTTTGGTACTCAATGATTCTTGAGTCCACACAAGATTAGACATAACAACTCTTATACTCTTATAGAATTAAATCATATGATACTTGAGCAAAGAGTATAACAAGCAATGATCGAAGGATAGTTTTACCCAATCAAATAAGTTCATGCCAATGAATTAAATAGGGCAACAACTAAATGATATCAAGAAAATTATTTCTCAATGACAGTTTGTAAATATGCTTTATGCGAGAAAAGATGTCATTGATAAAATATATGAAGTTTGAGCATAGAAAATCTTATCCATAAAGATAAGCATTTATCAATTCACAATTCATGAATCAGATCAGATTTTTCAAAAATGATAATGAAATATGCATTATGAAATCAAAATTTTCATGGTGAAAGATTCATGCTTGAAAAACAATATTCATTTTAAACATGATGGAAGTCAATATATCAGAATGTATCAAAATGCCTCGTTTTTAGAGAACATGTTGAACATTGAAGTTAACATGTAAAAGAATTTTCTCAAAAGCAAAAGTCATAAAGGTAGAGTATTATCGAAACATGCTTTGCACACCATAAATATTTGAACACAATGACTTTGCTATTGACCAAGAGATAATCTTGCCTTTTAGAATAGAATCTTAAAGTATATGAATATTCAAGGCAAGAATATAAATATAGTTACTCGAGAAATGGATGAAAACAAATACATATTTGAGTAAAAAGGAGTTCTAGGATTCATGGACGATGAAGCACAAACTCATTAATCCAAATGACTAGAGCTCCGTAATATTATCCTAGTAAGTTATTCCATATAATGGTTAATGCACTAACATTTAATGCATTAATGAACATTCATAGAACTTGGAGTAACTTAACCATGAGGATTTATCCAAAAATCATAAGATTTTCACAAATTGAATTCTTTTCTAGAGATAAGCTTGAAACTCATATATGATTAACTTGTTCGACATGAGGTCCAACTAGTTAGAGAATGAAACTAAAGAGTTCAAGCAACACATTGAATTCCAAAGATCAATATGTGAAAGATAAGGAAAACTCAACTGGAGAAATTTGAAGCATATCCAACATTCAATATACAATATTAACTTCCAATTTTGAAACATCATTTTAATGCAATTAAAGTATCGATATGTTTTCAAAACATTTGTATGCATCTTCACAAAACAGATTGAATTGAAATCCTAACAAATTTTAGACTTGTGCATTTCAAAAATATAAAATCAAAAAGTTATGCACAAATTCACTTGTTTGATCATCAAAAACTCATTAACAAATTGAGTAAACACAGTTAGGAATATTAGTGATTGATGATATGAAGTATATAGATGATATATGAAGTTTTTGGAAATTCGAGCAAGATGATTTCAAAAGCTTGGTTGACTCAAACTTGAGTTTGGAAAGACAAATTGGAGTTTGGAAAGGCAAACTAGAGTTTGGAAAGGCAAACTGGAGTTTGGAAAAGCAACGGAGGTTCATGAAGGTAGTCTCAAGTTTGAAATGCAAACTGGTGAGTTTTGCCTTCGTATGGACCAAACCGAGGTTTGCGTGGAGAACCCGAGGTTTGTAAAATTTGTTCAGGACCAAACCTGAGGTTTGCATTTTAGGCTCGAGTTTAGACTTCTATCGAAAAAACCATCGGGAAATCAGTTGTGAAACACATTTTGAATAAAACATGAACTCGAGTCTATAAGTGAGCATGCTCGAGTTTGACACTATTCATGTCAAAAATCAGTTATAGTTCTCAAGACATGAACCCGAGGTTTCTAGTGCAAACTCTAGAGTTCTCTTGTCTTAAAATCATTTTGCTCTGTAAAGGCACGAACTCGAGTTCATAAATGTAAACTCGAGTTTACTTAACTTAAGAAAACTTTAGGAAAAATTTTGACTTGAAGCAAACCGAAGGTTCATGGCGCAAATCGGAGGTTTCCGGTGCAAGCTAGGAGGTTTCTAGTCCAAACCGGAGGTTTGCAAAAATACGCTTGGAGTTTGGCTTTAGAGTAAAAATGCTGATTGAAAATAAATAAGTTTCAAAAAATTTTAACTTAACCAAACCAAAAATGAATCGTAGTATGAGGTAAGAATTAGATATCACTTGTAATTCCTCTTATCCTCATAGAAGCTTGCTTGGTTGAGATGGATTGATGTAGATAACTTTCCAGGTTCACCATCAACATCAACCTTATCTTATTTAGCTTTTTCAAGACTTGGATTATTTTTCTATTTTACATTCTTGAGAAGCTTCCTTTGATCCTACAAAACCATATAAATCTTTTTCTTTCTTGGTATCCAACCTTACTTGGATCCAATCATCGTTAGCTTGTAGGAACCAAAATTAAATTCACATGCTCTTATGAATATAATCAATTCAGAACAATAAAGCACAGTGAATTAATCCAGAGTTCATGCATAAAGAAATATATTTTCTTTTCAAATCATCATGAATACATAAAGAGTTAAACCTATTGAACATTGCAATCTGTATATATATCAGAATGTTAAAAACCCAATTTAAAACAAATAGTTTGCAATGCTTATTCCTAAGGTTACAAAATATAAAACCTCAATGATTATTTCAGATGATAGCATAAGAGGTTTTACCATTGCATACCTTAGCCTTAGGTACTTGAAGGATTGCATTCGCTCACCCAATTTATCATTCGTTGATACTTTGTCTTTTTGAATTTAGTCTTGGGATGAAGCAATGCTTTCTCACATGATGAAGACGCAAGAAACTTTTCCCTTGTGTACAAGAGAACCTTCTTTTCTTATTCTCCTCAAGATAGTTGAATGGTACTCTGTGGTAATTCATTCTTGAGGTAGATGATACTCTTCTTGCTTGTATCCATTGCTTCCTTTGATGTTTAAACCTTGTAGTTCAGCCAATGGGTGCCCTGTGAGTTCTCTTGCTAGATATAGATACTATGATCTTCTTCATTGGTGCATGAGAAACTCTTGGCTTCTTCTTCCTCTTCTCAGTACCCTTATGTCCATTCTTTTTGGAACCAATCTGCACACACAAGGCACTAGATGGACATTTTGGTACCCACTTATACTTGGGTCCTTGACTGTTAGTATTGGACCTTGATTGTCCTTTAGGAACCCAAACAAATCTATTTCTCACATTAGAATTTCTCCTAATATAGCATGTGTAAGAAATATGTCCAGATTTTCCACAATAATTGCAAATAATAGATTGATGCTTATTATGAGCAATTTTGCAAGTATTGATACGGTTAAGTGGATGCAATGTCAAATGACCTATATTTGTACATTCTTTCTTCCCATATGATTTTCCAAACATGATTGAAAATATTTTTGTTTTTCAAAATAGAATCTGTAAATGGTTGAAAAACAAATCTATGCGATTGTTTGAAAACATTTTTCTTATCTACACAAGAAGAATTGGAATTGTTTACCTCATGTGCATCTTGAGCTCTAAATAATGTTTTTACAAATGTTTTTGACTTCAAACCAAGAAAGGATTGGACAGAAAAGGAAAAGAAAATGTTTTCATTGAACATTAGAGCAATGAAAATCCTTTATAGTGCATTAACAGAAAGAGATTATGAGAAAATCAAGTTTTGCTCCAGTGCTAAAGATATTTGGGATATTCTTGATTCTATATATGCTTCTAACAATTGTGTTGAAGTTAAAAGTGTTGATAGTTCATCAGAAATTATAAACTGCACATCTGTGGGTGATGAACAAATGGAGGAAGGTGAAATCAGAGAATGCTTTCATGATCCAGTCAACACAAAAGAACAAGAGAAAAAGAATTCCCTAGACTAGGCAAACTCGAGCCTATAAGTGCAAACTCGAGTTTATAGCGGTCATCAGCACTTCAGCTCAACTTTGTTTCACGTTCAGCTCGGGCGACGTCGGTAATTTGATGATATCTCCCAAACTAGAAATCGGATTGAGGCTAAACTAGTGACATATGAAACTAGACTCCCAATGCGTCATTTTGATATAAACTTCAAGCCCAAAGGAGTTCAGATAAAGGAGCTATGATTTTTACAATTTTCCACAAGAATCAACGTCACAGTCCAGACCCACCTTCGGTATTTTGGGTGTATCTCACAAACGACAAATCCGATTGAGCTGAAATTAGTGGCATATGAAAGTAGACTCAAAGGGATTTCCATCAAGTATTGAATGAACCAAAACGGAGTTCAGAACAGGGAGATATGGCCTTTGGAAGTTGACAAAGTTACAAACTCAAGCCAGGCCAAGTCAGAAGCAACCAAGTCACAGTACAACTTGCAAACTCTAGTTTATTAGTCACAAACTTGAGCTCGAGAGTTCCAAAGAAGAAATGAACATTTGGAAAAAGCCAAACTTGAGCCTTTAAGTGAACAAACTCGAGTTTAGCTCGAGGAGAGCAACCAGGTCCCAAAGAACATCCAAACTCGAGCCTATAAGTAACAAACTCGAGTTTGAGAGGTTACGAGAGAGCAAACATTGGTTTTAAAGAGAATCAAACTCTAGTCTATTAGTTGTAAACTCGAGTTTTAGCTAACCCGAGAGCATTTTAGTTTTTAATGTGCTGAAAACCTCAGGTTTAGACTGAAAACCTCCGGTTTTGATGTTCTGGACTAAGATCAACTTTTCACATTAAAGTCCAAACTCGAGTTTGGAAATACAAACCTCGAGTTTGCATCGCCGATTCGAAATTCAAATTCTACGAATCTGTGAAACCTTCTTGTTTCATCTTAATACTTCCTATGATTAATCTCTAATGTTTCTAGATATGTTTAACCACTTTATTGGTGAGTTTCGAGATAAATTAGAGAGTGTTTATTGAAGGTTTAAAGCAAAAGCAAAAGTGACGTCAGCACTTTAAAAGCAAAACCCAGAAAAGTTGCATACTTTTGGGTAATCCCTCTGCACACGTTTGCAAGTGATTAATGTCTGCTTTCCACATCCAGCAACTACCATTCCAACGGATCTATTGTCAAGAAGTCAACTCGAACTTCGCACAGTGGATTGCGAAACTAGAGAGAGAAGAAGACCAAAGCTCAACCCAAACCTTGTCTGATATGGGCAACGGCTATAAACGGTCATATGATGTTCTCTAGCTATAAAAGAGGACAGATTCAAGTAGAAAAATGTGGAGATACAAGCTTACACTTCCAACATCGATACTCTGCTCTCACATCATTTACTCTGTTTTTCATGTTTAGATAACTTAGAGAGTGAAGTAATTTGTATTTGATCTTCAGTGTCTATCTATTCACTTATAAGAGAGAAGATTTATTGTAATCATTCTATTCTTCTAAGAGTTACTCAAGATTTGGTGATCTTGAGTGGGAAACACATTGTGTTGATTACAACTTGTAAGGGGAGTGAATCCTAGTAAGAGGATTACTTCAAATACGAGTGTGTAATCAAGCGGTGTGTTGATTACGGTTGTAAGGGGGAGTAAATCCTAGTGAGAGGATTACTTGATTCTGAACGTGTAATCAAGTTGAAAGAAGATAGTGGATTGAAAATCCCAAGTGTGGCTTAGTGGACTGGACGTAGGTCAAGGATTGGGCGAACCGAGTATAAATCAATGTGCACATTCTCTTCCCTTATCTCTTACATTTCCAAAGATATATGTTTGAATGTGCATATACATTTAAATGTCGATTATCACTTTATAAACTAATTTCAATAAGTTACGAAAAGATTTTCAAAGAATCTAAGTTTTTATACTTCACCCAATTCACCCCTTCTTGGGTTCGAGCCCAAATGACTTACATCTTCAAATAATAATAATAATAATAATTATTATTATTATTATTATTATTATATAGATAATGAAATCAAATTATAATATTGATAATGATATTGAATTGATTAGGAGATTTAAAATTTGAATTTCAATATAAAATAATTGATTAGGGCTCACCACAAATTACAGGATTTAGAGAATTATTCTACCGAATTCAAATGATTGTATTTATTTTTTAAAATTTATTGATTCAGGTTAGTATGAGTATGAATAGAGATTTGAGATTGAACTTGATTAAAATGAATTAATATAGTAAAGGTCAATAGTAGATTTGTATGAATGAGTTACCTTTTTCATATATACAAATCGAACGTGAAGTAAAAGTGTTATGGGATTTAAAATATTCAGTGCATTATATAAAGGGAAATACACTTCTTATGTTGTAGGAGAAGTGTATCCTTATGTCATAGATACAAAAAGATGTGGGTCCTACTATTTTTGTGCTTGAGTTTTTTTTTATAAAAAAGATGTGGGTCCCACCATTTTATTTGTGTGTAGGATTCTTCTTCTTCTTATGCAACATGAGAAGTGTAAACCCCATATATACATGAGTATTAAAACCAAGTGATTATACATTATTAGTTAGAAACTCTATAACAGCATTCCAATAATTACGTTTTAAAATTGATTTTCATTGATGCATTTATAGTTTTGATTATATATACTTGCGTAAATGTTGTGGGTTTGTTAAAAAATTGATTCATATTTATTTTAACTATTTTAAGTTTATAACATGAATATTTTTTACGCCAATTATTTGGAAAAAGTAGTTATTATTATAACATGATTAATTTTACTTATAGTGTAAGGATTTAATAGTTGTTGCATTTATTGATTTAATTTAGTTCCCCTTAATGTATTTATTATGTTAGGTAACCTAACCAAGCGCTTATGCATCATCAAAAACCGTGTACCAAAATTCCATTAATTTGTCTAATTTAATACCCTTAATTTACTTAAGTTTTCATATCACAACTTTTAACATACATCATAATGAGTTTTCTTTCCAAGAATCTCTCACTCTCCCTGCCCCCACTATAATTTATTCTCTAGATTTTGAAAATTCAAATCTTTTACATCTTTTATGAAATAATTTGTTTGATTTTGTGCCTGATTTAGATTTAAATGAAATGGAACTCTTAATAAATTGGAAAGATCAGTTATGGTTATATTATTATATGGAACAACATTTAACTTTATATTTTTCATTTTCTACATCTTATTTCATATATTAAGGAAGCCTTTTTTTTTTTTTTTTTTTTTTTTTGCCAGGTATTACGAAGGTTTTTTTTTTTTTTTTTTTTTTTTGCCTACAAGGCTACAACAATATATGAACATAGATCATTGGCCTATCTCAAATGATGTCTATTGGTCATTTTGATTATTAATATTTTAAAATTTCAAATCTCGCATTAATGAGGTTTTATTTCCCTAGGTAGCCTATAGACTTTTATGATTTCAATTTCAAACTTTGAATTTCCAAATATTACATACAAAGAGTTTTTTTGCTCAAAAAATATTACATACAAAGAGTTGATGATGGGGAAAAAATCCATTAAATTTAATATTTTTATTTACTAATTAATTTACTTACTTTTAATAACACAACTTCCAACATACACCATAATAAGCTTGACTTTCCCATAAAACTTTCACTCCCCATGTCTTCGCTCCACTCATTCTCCATATTTTGATCATGATTTCAAATTCAAACCCCTCAATCAAATATTAGGAAAGTTTTTTTTTTTTTCAATAGAGCGTTTGCGGTAGAGTTTTTTTCGGCCAAATATTAGGAAAGTTTTATGTTGCCTACAACAATATGTATTCTCCCTTACGGCCTTACCATCTTCCATCAATGCTTTCTCTTGGTTCCTGGCCAAAAAAAAAAAAAAATCCCATCTTTTAGGCCAAAAAAAAAAAAAAAAAAAAAAAAAAAATCGTTTTAGGGTGGGGGTGTTTAAGATTTTTATTTGAGAATATAATAGAAACTTATTTTGATTATTCATGTATCTTTGCATCCCCAACTTAATTTTACCAATCATTATAATATATATGCATTTTACTTTTTACAAATATGATATAGATATCTAAATTATACCAATAATTATTAATTGGTTAATTTTAATAATATCTTCGTAATTGGTTTGTTTCCTATAATTTTTTAATAATATCTTATAGTAAATAATAGAGATTGACGATTTTTTTTTTCTATAGAAACAAAGGTTAAAAACAAATTGGGAAGCTCAACAAACTAAGCTACAAATTTTATGATAGAACTTAGAGAAGGTGATAAATGTAACCACGTTATTTAATGTTAAACGTTAAATATAATGATATTACATTTTGATAGGGGTAACCCTTTTTTGTTGGGAATGAAATGTAGCCTCACTTATTAAATAGGAAGTTTTATGGAACCAGCTGAGGTCCTCTTCACCTTAATATCCTCTGCCGTCCTCTTCTTGAAACTGTGTCATTTTGACACAAAATGGTAGGTGCTGCCCTTTCTTTAAAAAAATATATATATTCGGGGTACTAAGAAGATACTACAAGATACTGACCCGTACTAAAAAAATACTTCATGATCTTGAAAAATTATTTTAGGATGTTGAAAAAATATGTCGTCTTATTTGGTACTCAAAAGATATTTTAGAATCCGCGAGGATCTTGGTGATACTAAAAAAAATATTTCATGATCTTGAAAAATTATTTTAGGATATATAATTGGATAATATATATCTGAATATATTTTTAGTATCAGTGAGTACCCTGAAATATTTTTTCAATATCCTAAAATATTTTTTTAAAATCATGAATTACCTGTCAATATTTTTTCAGCACCAGTCAATATCTCGAAGTATCTTCTTAGTAACCTGAATATTTTTTTAAAAAAAGGGCAGCAGCTACCATTTTATGTCAAAACGATGCAGCTTCAGGAAGAGGACGGCAAAGGATATTAAGGCGAAGAGGACCTCATCCAGTTCCAAGTTTTATATATAGACTAATAATCTCATATAATTTACTCCATTGGTATGCTTCACGTCGATAAATCACGGAATTTAAAGTTTTAAAGTGGACAAATTAATAAATGGATAACATGAGGAGATATTTAAACTCTATTTAAATATATTACTTTTTAAATAATATTTTTAAAACTCTAAATATGATGATTGTAATACAATTAGGTGCATTGTTGAATCTATCTACCCAAATTTAGTAGAACATGTTGTGGATGAAGATTACCTCAGTAATAGGCCCATTCTAACTCCTATAACTGAAAATGTTGACACATTGAACTAATACATTTGTTCTTTGTTGCCAAGTAATCCCATAAAGTATTTTAGTTCTAACTCTATAAGTCGTATAGATAAGGCAAACAGAAGTTTAGAGGATTTATATGATATAGAATATCGTAATGCAATTAAATGCTTAGAGATACAATCATAAATTGGTTTTGAAAGTAGGTGTACCAGTTATGTTAATAAAAAATATTGATCAGGCAGCAGGGTTGTGCAATGGTACAAGGCTACAAATAACATAACCTTGAAAGAATGCCATTAGGGTAAAGGCATTGAATGACATAAGCTTTGGGGAAGAGATTTTGATACACAAAATGGATATGAACCCATTTGAATCTAAACTGCCTTTCAATATAACAAGGAGGCAATTTCTTATCATTATATCATTTGCAATGACAATAAACAAAAGCTAAGGTCAATCAATGTCCAATGTAGGTCCTCACCTTCCGAGTCCAATCTTTTCACCTGGGAAATTATATGTTGCATTATCTAGGGTCAAGAGTTTCAATGGGTTAAGGAAACTTATATTGGATGAATTCAACAAATCCAATAGCACAACAACAAATGTTATTTATGGAGAAGTTTTTCAAAACCTTAGTTTGAAATAATATGATATTGTTATGAATTGGTTTAGCAAACACATAGTAGCATATGTTGTTCAATTTAACCCCATGTACAATTTTAACACATCCGTGCAACGCACGGGGAAAAAGTCTTGTTTACTCTTAAAATAGCCACTATTATATGTGACTTTATGTCACATATGTTAACCAATTTAATATAGTAACATATTCCTAAAATACAACAATTTTGGTAAATCAAAAATCGGGTACTACAAATCTCTTTATATTTCTTTATGTGAAGTGTATTATTATTTGAGTACTGAAGTTATATAGAAATGCAATAATGTGACTGAAACACCCCAAATTCCATACTTCAAATCGTGTTGATTGACACTTAATTTTAGAAAAATTGACAGAGTTTGAGGTGCTACCACGCAAAGTAATGCAAAAATGGAGAGCATGCACTTACGTTTGGACAATGAGTGACAAATATAAAATACCCAGACATATCTGATGTCCCAACATAAGCTGATATATTAAAAATTTCCCGAAGGAATATTCATGTGATACAACAATATAGATCTTGTATAATTACAATTCTTACATGGTAACTATACAACCTTAAACCAAGCCTTAACTAGACTTGGGGCAATGAACCTAACTCAGTTAATCAACCAATTTGGCTAGGCCGGTGTCTAGTGGAAGTCTCCCTGAATTCACGGCGACTTATTGACTGAACCACATAGACGAACCCTTTCTAGACACCAAATGGTTTGAAGTAACCTTATTAGATTCATGCCAGAAGGTAGGCTCTGTTAACTTCTTCCGGCATTTTCTTTGACCGGTGCCTCTTCACAGCTCCGTCCATCAGTGCCTCTTCACGGCTCCGTCCACTGTTGCTTTTTCCTTGCTCCGTCTACATCGTCTTCTTAGATCCTAGTTCTTTCCCTGAACCTTTAGTCAAGGCTAAGATTCAATCGAATTGAATCTCAGGTAATAGTTAACCTCTATAGCAGATATGACAATATATAACAGATATTCATTACATATCAGCATCAACCAGGCATAGCACACAGAGATGTAAGGTTACAACAATACATAAGCAGACAACAGATGTAATATCAACACAACAATAGTACATAGCACACAACACATGTAAGTCATCCACGTTTGCACTAACCAGTGCCACAACGGCCCCTCGTGTCCTCAGCGTTAGGAAAACTCAACGGCATTATCAAGACTATAACCCGTATAAAGTTGAATGTATATAAACATGTGACCTAAGCCCCATAAACTTAGTCACAGTGCATGACCCAAGACCTAGTCTTGTCCATCACTTCATGAATCATTCTATCATATAAAGACATACAAGTTATAGATGATTTTAGTTACTAGTAAGCGAACGTACCTTTCACCGGGTAATTGTCAAATGCCCGACCTTTGAACCTGACTCCGAACTTCCCGGATATCCTATACATTATCGTCGGATTATTATATGATATTGTGATAAATATCATATTTCTTATAATAACATCCTAAAGGTTTAATTTACCTTTCTACCCTTGGTAGATTTGTTATTACAATTTTGCCCTTACATTTTATTAAAAACGCATTGCTGAATTTTCTGGGCAGATTTTTCAGTAACTTTGAAAAATCATAATTAATTCTATAAAAATTTTTTTGAGGCTCCGTAAAATTCCTCATGACCCTTGACATGTCTATTTGCAAGGACAAGTATTCCAAGAATCTATAACATCAAGAATCATTCCCAGTTTAATGTTTTCTCCACGCTGCCCAGATTTTCGTTCAGAAAAAATAGCTTAACTTTAAAAATTCATATCTCCTTGACCGGAGATCAAAACATTACATATTTTATATATTTGGAAAGCCCTACATGTCTAATTTATTCCTGTATGACTTCATCTTCTTCATAAAATAATGGCTTTAACATGATCTGACTCAAAATTTTAAATCGAAATTTCTACCATCCTCACAAATTTTGATCTATTGTTTCCCAAAAATTATTTCCTACTATGTTTTTACCTCGTTAGACATCTTTCAATGCAATGAGGCCTAAAAATAAGAGTAGGAATTTTACTTCATATTTCCTAGATTAAACTAACATTTATACTAAGAACTACAAAAACTAAAGACTAGGAAACTAAAAGCTAGCTAAAGCTTATCTCTTGAAGACTCTTGCTACTCTTTCCTCCTTCTTGCTTCACTCCTCTCTTAAACTCACCAATTTTGGTATGAGTTGGTGTGAAGAATTGTGAAGGGGTTGCCCTCTATTTATAGGAAAAGTCAAGGATCACAACCATTGGATCATTTCCCTTTATCAATGGTTCATGTTGATTTGGTTTTTCATGAAGACTTAATTTATAAAAAGAAGATTCTCATTGGTTGATTTAATTTACATAGGATTAAGCCCATTTTTCTTTAATTATCTTATCCTATATTATCCTCTTCCATGCATTTATTAGCCTTTATCTCATCTTATCTACTTGCATGTGCTATTTATCTCATATGTGTGTTTAGATAATATAAAACAATTATTCTCCTTCTTTCTCAACAAGCCAACCAAATTCCCCCAAATTTCAGCCATTTAATATGTTTTTAATTAGCAAAATATCCCTTGGTCCATTGCTCTCATTGGCTAGTTGAAATTGTTGAATTTTTAACTCTAATTAACAAGATTTATCATTTATTTTCTTCCTTCATAAGCTTTAATTAACTCTCAAATCAAGTGCTTAATTTCACCTTAATTACCATTGTCATTGTTAGATTGGTTTATTTATTAATCATGGTCATTAGCACTTCATTATTCAAGCTTTAATTCTTCACTTTTGGCCTCTTAATTTTTCTTCAATAATCAGCCCTCTTTTATTTCAAAAATGATGACTTTAATTTGCCCATAATTAAATTGAAGAATTATGCCACTAATTTCAATTAGTGCAAAGCTTATTTACCTATTATTTGGTAATTGGCACTTAATTTAAGTGTTTTTATAACTTTTTCATGGCTCTTTTAATCTTAAAATAGCCATTATTCTATGTGACTCTAAGTCACATATGTTAACCAATTTAATATGGTAACATATTCCAAAATACAAGATTTCCGGTAAATCAAAAATTGGGTATTATAGTGACACCCCTAATTCAATACTATGTATTATGTATATTAATAAGCAAGTATATATGAATATCATCATAGTGGAGTGATTGAGCATAATAGTTGGGTTGTGCATATGAGTAATTGATACATGGGTATAACTTAAACCATTTGCGGTGTATCCGGTCGAGGGAATATTAATATAGTTATCCACATATACAGACATACAATATATCTAACAGTATAAATACAGCCCAAAATATCAAAACTCTGGCTGAGTCCTTACGCGTGCTGCTTACCCTTTTCACCGGCTCCCAATCCTCCAGATCCTGAAGCTAGAGTTGATTCTGAGATTCGATACCCATTGAATCTCAGGTAACAGTTAACTTCATGCTCAAGTAATAACAGTATATGTGATAGATATTCATTACATTTCAGCATCAACCATACATAGCATACAGCAGATGTAAGGTTACAGCAATACATAGCATACAGCAGATGTAATGTTAACAACACAACAATACATAGCACACAACACATGTAATGTTAACAATGTTTGCACTAACCAGTGTCATGACTCCTCGTGTCCTCAGCACTAGGAAAACAACCTTACGGCATTATCAAGTCTGTAACCCGCAAAAGCTAAATGTATCTAAACAGGTGACCTAAGATCGAGTTTTAGCTACAGTGCATGACCCAAAACCTAGTCTTGTTCAGGACTCTATAAATCATTCTATCACATATATGTATACAACACACACAAGAGTTAGAGTTATAGTATGCTCCGTACCTTAGTTTGCGTAGCTGGTGGTACGTTCTCCTTTCGGTACCGATCCTTGATTCCTCGGATATCCTATAATGTTATCACCGCATTATTTCCTTTATAAATAATATCATAAGAGATACCTTAGCCACTATTTACCTTTTTACTCTTGGTGGATTTGTTATTCCAATTATACCCTTACATTTCCTTAAAAATGGAATTTCAGCATTTCTGCCCAGATTTTTCAGTAACTTCGAAAACTCATAACTAATTCTACAAAAATAGAATATATGTACTTCAAAAGCTAGAATGACCCTTGACAAGTATATTTTCTTGTAAAAATAAGAGTCAAAACCATTTTTAATTTTTTCCAACCACTGTTCAGATTATCTTCCAAAAATGTGACCCAACTTCAAGAATTTGTATCTCCTTGTAAACAATTCAAAATGTTACAAATTTTATATCAATAGAAAGCCATACATGTCTAATTTACCCTGTAAAATTTCATGATTTTAGGACTTCATTTGATATATAAACTAACTCCCTTAATCCGATTGACTCCAGAAAAATTGAAACCGGGAATTTTCCCAAATTTCACAATCTTGCTCCATTGATTCCAAAAATTATTTCCTACCATTTTTTTGACCTCATTCAGCATTTTAAATGCAATGGAGGCCTAAAAATATGTAAAGGAATTTACTTATTAATTTTCTAGATTAAACCACAATTTTACTAAGAACTAAAGACCAAAGCTCAAGAATTCACCTCAAGAATTTTGCTCCTTCTCCTTCTTACTTCCTATGAATTTTCCCCACTCTCTCTCTATCTCTAAATCAGATTTTGGTGTGGAGAATTTCTGAAGGGAGGTACTCTATTTATAGGCAAAGCTTCAAGGTCATAATGGTAATTACCAAAGAGAATCAATTGCTCTTCTTTCTTCTTAAACCATTGATCTAATTGCACTTTATCATACTCCATCCTCCCCCTTGGTTATGGCTGTCGACATGCTCCATGAAGTGGGGTCTTTGAATTAGTTTTCCATGTAGTAACAATCCATGGTTCACATGTTCTCATTGGTTAATTTAATTACATAAGGATTAAGCTCATTTCTTTGATTTTTCCCATTGGCTAGTTGCAAATATTGACTTTTCAAAGATGATTAATAAAGTTTAATTAACTCCCTAATCAAGTGCTTAATTGCCATTTATTTACCATTGTCTTTGTTGGAGTGGTTTATTTGTTAATCATGGTTATTAGCAAGGTTGTCAAACTCGTGAGTTTAAACAAACTCATGATAGTGAGGTAGACTCAAATCGTAAACTCGTAAGAGTTTACTTTTACCATTAAATAGATATTAATAGTGTATAATTAAATAATTAAAATATAATAAATAACAACAATTTTATTTACATATTTTTTAAATCCAAATAATTGAAATTAAATCGATCAATATTCATAATTTATCATATTTAACAAAGAAATTTCCATAAAATTTGTATTTAAGCCCGAGCATGATCAAATTGAAGAAATTAACATGAGTTTAAGGATGAGTTAACACGATTTTGTAAGCTAGAATGTAAAAACAATAAACTCGGTATATAAACTCGTGAGTTTAATCGAGTTTACAATGATGATGACGAGTTTATTAGAGACTCAACTCGATTTTATAAGCTAGAAACATGAAACGCTAAACTCGGAGAGTTAACTCACAAGTTTGACAACAATGGTTATTAGTGCTTCATTAAACAATTTTAATTCTTCATCCTTTTAGGCTCTTAATTTTTGAAAATAATCAGCCTTTTATTGATACTTCTAATTTGTCTTTAATCAATTAGGGAATTTTATGCAATTAATCTTAATTAATTCAAGCTGATTTACTCATTAACTTTTGCTAATTCACTTTATTTTACTTCAGTGTTTTCATAATATTTTCTTGCCTTTATTGGTTATAAAATAACCATTATTTTATGTGTTATGTTTATCACATTATATGATCCCTTAATCTTAGTCTTACATTTTTCCTTTTGTTTATTTAAGTCCATGGAAATTTGCCTAAAATTATAATTGATATGTTATAATAATTTGAGACACATATTCACCTTCATCTTATACTAATTACTCATCAAAATATAATACTTACGTTAAATAGGGATTTTAAGGTATTACAAATAATATATATTAGTTCTTGAAGAACTTATATGCAATAAAAATGATATAGTTCCTAAAGAACTAATATGTAGATCATTCTTGTGGATGCAAGAAGAATTGGTCTTGAAAAGTTTTGACCCATAAGAGCTCGATCAATTCATCAAAGGGTTTGAAAGTGATAGCCCAATTGGATTGAAATCCATAATTGTATGTGAACTATGAAGTATTCCAATTTCCAAATGCAAGTTATTGACCTGTTATGTACTAGTCATTTACATTGTTCAAATACAATAACAAGGGAAGTATATTCATATGACTAAAACTTAAGGGCGAGATAATTAGAATATAAGTGTGAGTTGATATTGAAAAGAGATTGTTAGAATAGAAGTCTAAGTTACTATTGAAAATCTCTACTCAGATACTTCCTTATAAAGCCTATTGATCTCCCAAAAGATGCTTTATTAAGGTTTTAAATCAAAATGTTATGGAAATTAAAAAGTTTATTGTTGGAGCTTTCTCTTGTTCTCATCCCTAGTATAGTGATGGCCTCCTTCCCTATTTGATGAAGTTATTGTTAGCATAACTTATTTAATCATTCAAGTCATCACATATATGATGTAACAAACTAAATATTATGTATTGACATCCATTAAAGAACTAAAAGATTCTTCATGAATGACCAACATGTTAAATGTAATACCCTAAAATTCTTATTCATCATAAATCTTTTATTTTCATAAATAATTAGTAGAAAATGAAGGTGAATATGTGTCTCAAATTATTATAATATATTAATTATAATTTTAGGTAAATTTCACTTTGAATCAAATTAACTAAAGGCAAAATATGAGTATATACTTATGGATCATAAAATTGTTAGATATGATTAGTTTTGATGATGTTTTATATAGATGTCATTCTTAAGAGCAAAAACTTGCATACTACATTTATCTTCTACTTTGACTAATTGTCCTATTTAATGTAGATATGAAGTTTGAACAATGAAGAATGATCAAGAAAGGAGATTTAAGAAAGGAGAATATCAATATTGAAGTCTCTATGATCAAATGGAAGTTGGAATGGCTCAATTCGGAGTTAAAATAAGCAAATTCAAGCTTCTTGATGAATAGGAGTTGCTACAGTTCGATTGCTCCTTCCTGCGCATAAATTTCAGTCATTCTCAAGATTGACATTGTGATTCTCGAGAATGATATTGTGATTCTCGAGAATGGTATTGAAATTCTCAAGAATGGACGTGTTTCAGCAACTCTGTTCGACTCTGCTTCACGTTTCACTCGGGTGACGTTTGATAATCCGATGATATCTCCTAAACCAGAGATCAGATTGAGGTGAAACCAATTTTGTTGGAAACTAGACTTCCAATGTGTCATTTTGGAAAAGATTCAAGTCCAAAGGAGTTCAGATGAGGGAGCTATGAATTTTACAGTTGGCCACATAAATCAATGTCACACAGCAAACCCACCTTTGGTATTTTGAGTGTATCTCACAAACGACAAATCCAAATGAGTTGAAACTAGTGCCATTTGAAACTAGACTCACATACCTTTCCAAAAACATCAAGATCACGAAACACAAAGATCAATTGAAGAATATATGATGTTTTGAAGTTGACAGTCAGTTCAGGATATTGCAAAAACACTGGTTAAGAACAATCTCTATTCATCTAATGATAACGGACAAACTACAATGAGCTTGGAGCTAATTCTTCTTGCATTGCAAAGAAGGCTTTAAAGAGTTTAAGTATTTGAATTAGAATTAACTAACTTGCATCTCCATGTGAAATTGATTCTCGAGTATATATCAATAATTCTCGAGAATGAGTGTGACAATTTCACCATTGCAAGCTCACTGTGAGAATGATTCTCGAGAACTTGTAAGTGATTCTCGAGAATGCCTCGACACGATCTCAATGAAATAATCTTTACGATGAGATTCTCAAGAATTAGTGATTAACTCTCGAGAATGAGAAATCAATTCTTGAGAATTAACGATGAATAACTTGGCTATATTTCTCTCCAGTATTAACTTAAAATGTGATTCTCGATAATGGTTCGTTCCATGATTCTCGAGAATGAGCGTGATTGTTTCAATACCAATTCTCGATCAGATCAATTCTCGAGAATGCTAGCTAATTCTCGAGAATGAGCGTGGCTATCATATTTCTATAACTATTCTTGATCAGAGCAATTCTCAAGAATAGCTAGATGATTCTCGAGAATGCACGGTTAGCATTCGCTGATCCATATGCTCTTAAGTAATTACACTCTTCTGATTCTCGAGAATATGAACATGATTCTCGAGTATGGTCAGTTCAATTGTTTCAATTAGCTTTCTAGTCATAGCATTCTCGAGAATGATTGAAGCAATTCTTGAGAATGAGTTCTTCTCAGTTCTATGATTTTTCTAGTGTTGTTAATCGATTTCATAAAATCAATGGGTCATTATGTATTATCTCTTAATCATATATGAACTTATTTATATCATGTTTAATCATCTTTTTGATTGAGTTTCAGTTGCTTAATTGAGTTAATCTGAGTTTTTGAATGAAAGGCAATCCGACGTGGTAGACACATTTAATGCGTCTTAGAAACATAGCAACAATTAGAATTAAAGCTCGTGACAGACGAAGATATTCCTTTGAGGCATACTTATTCTGGCTATTATTCTGAGTCAACCTCTGCACAAAGTACAATCGACGATGAAGCATTTAATGAAGCAACAATCGATTAATTTCAACAAAAATCACCTGTGCCTAACGAAAGTTTGAAGTGTCTAACGGCTACTTTCCAATAGACATTCAACGATCGTATCCTGAACAGGAAGAATTGCTCAACGGTCGAATGCTCTCCATCAACTATAAAAGGAGAAGGATTCAAAATGGACAAAAAGGACACACGAGCTTGCATTGTCGAAATGCTGATATTCTGAATCCAACACTTATCTCATATACTCTCTGTTTCACAATGTTTATATAGTTTTCAGTAGAGAGTGTGATAATCGATTATGTACCTCGGTGATTATTATTCATCTCTTTGTGAGAGAGTCTAAACATTTATTTGATTTTTTGTTTAGTGATCAAATCTCAAGGTTGTGGAACCTTTGAGTGTGGGTTTACAATTACAACTTGTAAGGGGGAGTGAGTCCTAGTGTGAAAGGATCATCCTGAGTACATAGTGCATAATTGTATCCTTACATTGTGTAAGGGGGAGTATCTTGGTAAGAGATTGTAAAGGCTGCATAAGTGCCCGACTAAACTTGTGAGGTTGTAAAGGCTTTTCTCTTGTGCCCGGTTAAACAAGGAGATAGTGGATTCAAAATCTCAAGCGAGCTTGGGGACTGGACGTAGGTCAAGGATTGGGCCGAACCAGGATAAATCATAGTTTGCATATTCTCTTCTCTAAACTCTTATATTTCCAGCATATATGTTTGAATGACTGATTATTTCTTTATAAATTATTTCTGTCATACGAATTGATTTCAGTAAGTTGTGAAAAGATTTTCAAATTTCCTAAAGTTTCATCGGACACCCAATTCACCCCTCTCTTGGGTGATAGTCAGGTCTAACAAAAATATGATGTAAATAGCACATAAAATGATGGTTATTTTATTACATAAAGAGGCAAGAAATGTTATGAAGACACTTAATCAAATTAAAGAAAATTAGAAAACAAAATAATGGGAAAATTAGCTTGCATTAATTAAGAGCAATTGCATAATTCTTCAAATTAATTAGGGACAAATTAATTGCAACAAAAAAGAGTTTTTATTTTCCAAAATTTAAGGGCCTAAGAGGAAGAATTAAGCTTGAATAATAAAGTATTAGTGACCTTGATTAAGAAACAAACCAATTATTGTTGGTTATGATTAGTTTTGATGATGTCTTATATAGATGCCATTCTTAGGTTGCATACTACATTTACATTCTAATTGCACTAATTCTTATGTTTAATGTAGATGTGAAGTATAGAATGATTAGGAGAAGAAAAGAAGAGGAGATATTGAAGAAGGTAGAAGGCTGAAGAGAATGATGACAAGCTAAATGATGAAGAATGATCAAGATAGGAGATGGAAAATGGAAGAACTTTTTTAACATGATAGAGTCTTCGCTATAGTGTTTCTGGGTTTTGGACTGACCCAATTAGCCTAATGTAACTCGATCAGCCCCAAAAGTTCACGCAACTCGTTCACTGTTCACCTATTTCGCGTTTCAGCTGGCGAGGTCTGGTATTTCAATGATATCTCACAAACCAGGAATCGGATTGAGATGAAACTAGTGGCATATGAAAATAGACTCCCAATGAATTATTGTGACAAACTTTCAAGCCCAAAGGAGTTCAGATCAAGGAGATATGAATTTTACAAGTTGGCACATCAATTAACGTCACTCAGCAGACCAATCTTCGATGTTTTGAGTGTATCTCACAAACCACACATCCAAATGAGCTCAAACCAGTGGCATTTGAAAGAATACATAAAGAGCTTTCTAGGGATAGGTCATTTTCTATATTTAGAGTTATATTCGAAGAGATATGGTTTCTGGAAGTTTGCCCATGTTCTGAAAGAAGATAGAATGCAGCAATGTCAAGGTAGACACTGGAACAAACAAAAGATAACAACTCGAGTTATCACTTAGAAACTCGAGTCAATGAAGTGTACTTCCAGTTTTTTAAAAAAAGCTTCTCGTGATATCAATTTTTAATCAAGCGAGGTAACTCGAGTTATACGATATAACTCGAGTTATAGGCATATCAGAAAACTTCAAACGATATAAAGCAACTCGAGATTGCGGTAGCAACTCGAGTTAGATTATTCTAATTGCTCTCTGTCTGATTTTATTCATAACATAACTCGAGTTATGGAGTGTAACTCAAGTTACATAATTCAAGGAAATTTAGAAGCTTTTAAATGCGATGAAGCAACTCGAGTTATCTGATGCAACTCGAGTTAAGCAATATGCAATTTGCTCTCTGTATTAAGTTGCCACAAGTGCAACTCGAGTTAAGGAATGTAACTCGAGTTACATCATTGAGAGACTCTTCTCTGGAATTGAAATGCTTTAAGTATAACTCGAGTTATGGTAAACAACTCGAGTTACATATATCAATTTCGAATTCATCGTCGTAAAGCGAAATCTTGATTATGCTTTGGGTACTTGATATTATTGGTTCTTCTCATTTCTAACCAAGATTAATTAGTTTGCTAGTGTGTTTCGAGACATGATTATCAGGTTTAAACTTCAAATTACCATAAAGCAAGATTATGTCAGAAGAATTAAATGCAAAGCAGAGACATTCACCATTTTGGCAAGAAACCTTCTGAGCAAGGAAAAAGCATTCGGCCTGTTCCCAGACAACATTCTGAGCGTATTTCAACGGAAAATTTGAATCAAGAATGTCAACGGAGAATAACGGGCGAATGTCGCAAGCATACGACGAGACGGAGCAAAAGTAATCTCAACGGTCATATTCATTAATCTCAACGGCTCACTAATCTCTCCTCAACGGTCATAAATTGCAACTAACTATAAAAGGAGAAGCATTCAAGATAGAAGTGGTTGAAGACGAGAGCTTACAGACGTCGAAATGTAAACATTCGAATCAAACGTTTATCTCATACACACTCTATTCTCAATGCCTATATAGCTTATCATAGAAGAGTGAAATGATTTATATTGTACTTCGAGTGTTTATTCATTCATCTCGAGAGAGAAGATTTATCTGTAAACATTCTATCGAGAGTTACTTAAGATTGGGTGATCTTGAGTGGGAAACCCATTGTCTGAAAGCAGCTTGTAAGGGGAGTGAATCCTAGTGAGAGGGTTGCTTGAGTACGAGTGTGCAATCAAGTGGGTGCATTGATTACAGCTTGTAAGGGGGAGTGGATTCTAGTGAGAGGATTACTTCGAGTACAAAGTGTGTAATCAAGTTGAAAGAAGATAGTGGATTGAAAATCTCAAGTGAAGTTTGGGGACTGGACGTAGGTCAAGGATTGGCCGAACCAGTATAAATCTCTGTTTGCATATTCTCTTCCATAAACTCATACATTTCTAGCATATATGTTTGAATGATTGACTATTGCTTTATTAAACTATTTCTATCATCCGAACTACCTGCAGTAAGTTTCGAAAAGATTTTCAAAGTTTCTAAAGTTTTATCAAACACCCAATTCACCCCCTCTTGGGTGATAGCCAAGTCTTTCAATTATATAATGACACTTGTAAATAAAAGGACATTTAAGCTTTTGTTTAACATAATAATTAGCCTAATGAATCAGCCCCAAAAGTTCACGTTTTTGCTGACTATGTTGGAGCAATGAGGGTCAAGTGTTTTTAGGATATTATCTAAAGTATTAAGCCTAAATCTTCACGTAATTAAATTAACCAATGACATTTGTAATTAAAGGGAAATTAAGCTCTTGATTAGGAGGAAAATTAAGCTTTATAAATCTGCCTCAAAATTCAAAAATGCCAACTAGCCACATGGAGGGTGAGGATTGGATTTCAAAAAGTGCATTTTGATCCAATGGTCTGGGTGAAAGATGAGGAATTAGATCACGTTAGAAAGGGACCACATGAGCTTGGTTTTTTCCTTATAAATAGAGGCTTAACGCCTCTTCATTCTTCAAACCAAAACCAACTACATCTGATCCTAAGTGAGAGTGAGGGGCGAAATTCATAGCAAGAAGGAGGAAGGAGAAAACTTCTAAAGTAAGTTCTTGAACTATAGCTTTTGGTATAATTGTAGTTTAATCTAGGAAATTGTCTAGTAAAATTCTTTACATATTTTTGAAGTCTCCATTGCTTTTAAAATGCAAAATGGAGTGAAAACATGTTGGGAAATAATTTTTGGAATCAAAAGACCCAAATGGTGAAAGTTGGGAAAATTCCCAGATTTCAGTTTTCTAGAATCAGTCACATTGTGGATGTTATTTTATGTGGAAAACGATCTTTAACAATCATGAAATTTTCCAAGCATAAAGTAGACATTCAAGGCTTTATTTTGATATAAGATTCGTGATCATTAGGGTTTTGTACAAAAAGATGTGAATTTTCCAAGTTAGCCCATGTTTTAGAACTGGGAACTGGAACAGTAAGGAAAAACATTAAAGGAAATGAAAGGGAAAAATTGGAATAACATCCACCAAGGGTAAAAAGGTCAGGAGTGGAAAAAATATCTCTTAATATATTTTTCCAAGTGAATAGGTTATCATATAAAAGAATTAACACAGAAATACTATTATAAGATATCCAAGAATGTCATGAATCGATACCGAAGGAAATTGTACCGCTAGCTACGCAGACCAAGGTACGGACACATACTGTAACTCCAACTCTAATGCGTCTTGTATGCTTATATATGATTGTATGATTTATGGAGTCATGGACAAGACTAGGTCTTGGGTCATGCATCGTAACTAAGACTCAGTCTTAGGCCACCTGTTTGTTTACATTCAGCTTGTCGTAAATTATAGTCTTGATATTACTAGTGGTTAAGTTTTCTTAGCGCTAGAGGACACGTGGATTTGTGGCACTGGTGAGTGCAAATGTTTTGAACATTATATTTGATGTGTGTTATGTATTGTTGTGCTATTAACTTTACATTTGCTATGTGATATTTATTGTTATAACCTTACGCTACTATGTGCTATGTATAATTGATGCTGAAATGTAATGAATATCTATTATATATATTGTTATTACTTGAGCATGAGGTTAAGCGTTATCCGAGATTTAATTAGATTGAATCTTAGAATTAACCCCACTACTAGAAAATGCCCAATTTGTGACGGAATTTGCGAGAAAAAAAATTCCGTCGCAAATTTAGTCAAATTTGCGAGGGAAAAAATTTTCCCTCACAAAATGTGGCCATTTTGCGAGGGAATCATATTTTCCCTCGCAAAAAAATGACCATTTTGTGAGGGAAAGATGGTTCCCTCGCAAAGTTGGGGGAAAATTCCCGCCAATTTTGCGAGGGAAGGAAGTTTCCCTCGCAAAATGACCATTTTTTGTGAGGGAAGTATCTTTCCCTCACAAAATGTGGCCATTTTGCGAGGGAAAAAATAGTCCCTAGCAAAATTTAAGGAAATTGGCGGGATATTTCCCCTAATTTCCCCAAATTTTGCGAGAGAAATAAATTTTCCTCGCAAAATGGTCAGATTTTGCGAGGGAACAATATTTCTCTCTCAAAATGGCCACTTTTTGTGAGGGAAACTTCCCTCGCAAAAAGTGGCCATTTGCGAGGAAATTGGTTTCCTCGCAAAAATCGACCATTTTGTGAGGGAAATTTATTTCCTCGCAAAATAATTTTTTTTTTTTTTTGAATATCTCTGCAAAGTAAAGCCATGACAATTAAACCAAAAAAATTCAACTCTCTCACTCATTTCCGCCTCTATTCGACTCGTAGCATATTGATTAAAATCAAAACAATTTTCTTCTAAACAATAGTATTTTAAAATATATTTATAAACATTTGTCTTATAATTAATATATTTATTATTTCTATATATTTTCCTTTTTACCATTAAATCAAATAAATATAATGAACATATGACATATTTTTTAAAGATGTAAATTAATAAAAACCTTCATAAGAAATATATCAGAAATTTTGAAATCACATGATTAAAAATGTTTAAATAAGCGAATAATTATTGCTACTGAATGTTAGAATAAAAGCCTTGAAAATCATGAACTATATGACCATTGTAATCTTATCTCTAATTTATAGTTATCTCAACTTGTGATGTTATCATGAATTATATATAAATGTCGCTTAGGGTTAAATGGTAAAGGGTTAGAATTTATAGGCAAATGTCGCTTATACATGAATTATATATAAATACTCATTTTCAAATATAGCACCTCATGTTAGTCACCTGGTGTCTTTTCGTTTCTCACATATTAATGAGGTCCCAAAACTGAAATCTGGATGCAATGAGTTCTTAGGTGCTATATTTTCATTTGGAATTTGTCCAATGTGACATAAGGAAAATTGTTTATTTCCTTAGCTTTCCTTTTTTTAATATTTTTTTACATCCTTTATGATGTGATGTAGATTTTTCATCTCACTCTTGAAATCCATGGAATAATTTTGTATCATTCTATTGTATTGAAGGATATTCGATCTGTTGTGGGTGTCATTGGACCCGATCAAAATGTGGATGAAGAAATTGCTTGGCATGAGATCCAAAATACTCATTCACAAAGAGTAGATGACAAGAAATGTTGTGTCCAAAGAGATATTTAGGAATGTTAATCGATTAGAAGATATTGCTTTGAAATATTGTTTAGATTTCATTTATAATATGTATTTGGAATTGATTGAAGGATAATGTTACTTATCATTATTGAAGTTTTATTTCTAATATGTAATTATTCATTGGTGGTGATGTTGGAAAGATAATAAAGTTGCAACAAGTAGGAAGCAAAATATGTTTAAGTAACCTCGGGTGAAGTACTATCACTAGTGAATCGCATGGGAAAATACAAGCTCGTTAAAAATATATATATATATATATATATATATATATCAACTCTCTAACTCATTTTTGCCTTTTAGTAGCTAAAGGAATTTTGCATTTTTTGATTCTCGGGCCCCGAGAGTTATTTATTTCGATTTCTATCTGAAAGTGGAGCCTAAATACCTAAGAGGGGGGTGAATTGGGTATTCTTAAAATTTTAAGAACTAGGTCTGTTTTGGACAAGTGAAAACAGAGTATATCGGAGGAGAAGGGTAAGGAAAGCTTGCACAAGAGAAATTATTCTGGTTCGGTCTTATCCTTGACCTACATCCGGTCCCAAGCCACACTTGGGATTTTCAATCCACTAAGACTCAACAATTGATTACAAACTCGTACTCGAGTAGTTCTCTCACTAGAACTCACTCCCCCTTACAAGTTGCAATCAATACACCCAACCACCAGGTCCCCTGACTTGTGGTTATCTCAATCAATGAATGATTTACAAAAATAACTCTCTTACAGAGCAGATAAGATGAACACTAAAGTACAAGTATCAAATTGATACAATACAGAAAGAAGCTGAACACAATAAATGATACTTAATAAATTTTCGCTCTCAGTAGGTGTATCAGCTTGAGAAGAAGTTAATGCACTCTATTTATAGGTAGAGAACATTAAATGACCGTTGCTTGATGAATCCAACCGTTGTAGGTGATTAGCTTAAGGTCTAGTCATCTTCTCTCTCTAAACTTCTGCTAATCCAGGTGTTAATTTGATCTGGTGTGATTCTCTGAGAATTTGCCCGTTGAAGATTACTTTGCTTGTTGTAGTAAGCATTCTTTAACGTTCGGAAGGCGTGCTCGGATGAATTAGGCTGAAAGTAGGTTGATTTGCGGAGGTGCATTAAATGCCTTGTACACTTTTTGCTTTATGGCTTTGACCTTCAATCATCTTTATCGATCTAAATGAAATTCACTCAACAAACTTGTTAAACATAGCTAGGAATATGATTGAATGAATTATGGAAGCAATAAGATCAAACAACAATGATTTGCAAATTCGTATAATTCAAAAATCAGTTTTTACCGTTGTATACTCGAGTATGCTCATGCTTACTCGAGTATGGCACTTAGCTATACAAGTGTCCATCTTGCAGTATCCAATGGGATACTCGAGTATGCACCTTTCGAGGCAAACCAACGTGTCTTGTGTTTGAAAGACAAAACCTATACTCGAGTATGTTAGTGGCTTACTCGAGTATGGCACTATTTGTGTGAAAAATTCTAAGTTCAAAATGCCTCTATTTGGAGTATCCATTGGTATACTTGAGTACACAAGAACAAGTGCCAAGTTGAAAAACAATTTAAGAGCTCAATACTCGAGTATGCAAACCCTTACTCGAGTATGCATTAGTTATAAAATGTTTGGAGCTCTGTAACACTCTATCTTTGGAGTATGCACTCCTTTACTCGAGTAAGCAACTTTGTTTGAAAAATCCTTTTGCTCTCTGGAAATCCAATACTCGAGTATGGCTACCCATACTGCAGTATTGACTTAGTTTGAAAAACTTGGTTGCTCTCTGGATGGCCTTTACTCGAGTATACATACCTTTACTCGAGTATGCACTTGTAAAATGCAATTGAGCAATCTTTTAATAGTCCTATACTCGAGTAAGCAAACCTATACTCGAGTATGCAACTATCGAATGTTTTTAAACGACTTTGCAAACTTCAAAACATGTTTTACATTTGTTGTTAATCATCAAAATATATTGAGAACTAACACTATCCTTATACTGTAATAGGTATTGGTATTTATCCGGATTTCATTTTCTCATTATCAGTTGACAAGGTCGAAGTTATTCTATTTAATTTTTTTATAGATAGTTTTCATGAATAAATGACTAAAACCAAAAAATTAAAGAGAGCAAAAAAATCCTATCTTTTTTAATAGTGTTCATTGTACAATGAAAAAAATATTTTTAGATTAAGATTAACTTTAAAAAAAAAATGAATTAGAATTGTAACCGGATACGTTTAGTGTTTGTGAGAACCCCTTGAATCACTACATTACTTGATTTAAAGGGTTCTCGACGGTTTGGTTTATGCGAAGTTTTCTTATACTTTTACTTAATATTATATTCTATTTTCTTATCTATTCTATTTTATTAAATATTGTACTCTTTTTATTAACCAAAGTTTTGTCCTACAGGGTTTTTCTGATGAGGTTTTTAATAAGAAAACTTCAATATGTGTTGTGTACCTTTTTTTCCTTCACTAGATTTTTATCCCATTGGGTTTTTTATAATAAGGTTATAATGAGACGCCATTTGTTTACAAACATACAAGGGGAGTGTTTTGAATATTGTATTATTATTTGGATGTTCATAACCTTCCAATAGTGTCTTTTGAAGTTCTACAATCAAAGCTATATAACAAACAAATGAATGGCCTCTTGGGAATTTCTCACGATTAGTACACATAAGATTCACAATTATGTATATTTATTCACCTCCCATGTGATAGATTCACAATTATGTATAATTATTCTTTAATTTTGTGTAACTCTTAAAATATAATTTAAGGACTTGTGACTTGTACTGTATATGTGCTAAGTGATTGTAATCTTAAAATGAATTTCTCTTCTCCATCCCTATCGATCACCTTCAATCTCATATATTTCCCTTATTTGTTGTGCATGAAATTCAAGAGAATATAAGTTAATCTTTGTATATATTTTTAGATGTTCGATACTACGAGGGAATTGAAATTCAAGTCGAGTTCTTACAAAAGTAACTTTTTTAATTCACAGTACTCAACTAGATATTAATGATTCTGTCATGGCATGGACTATACTTTCTTTGTTTTTTTTCCTTGGATTATTCTCGATAATCCTTTTAGAACACAACAAAAAATTCATTTCAGTGAACCGTATTTTTTTATTTTACATATATGTTGACATATTATTGAAAAATATAAATTACAAAGTAATGAAACTCTTTTAAGATGAGATCAAAGGAGAAAGGAGAGGTCATTGAAGTCATCATTTTACCTACATTTTGAAATATCAATTAGCTCAATGGCCCAATTAGGGATTTATTGAATTTTTAAACCTAATTATGAGTTAGTTTTCCGATTTGTTTTCATTCAGTCTAATTTTTGAGAAATTGTTAGCACAAGAATAAAATTTAAGGGTTCATGCGCGCTCGCACATGAGAACATGTTAGTAAAATAGTTTCTGATAAAAAAATATATTAGTAAAATAATAGGAAAACTAAGTTTATATAGAGTGGGTTATTTATACAAAGTGAAAAATTAAGGTTTTCGTTTTTCTTTTCTGGGTCATAAAATTAAGGAGGATATTTTTACCTGATAAATTAAGGAGGATTCATTGTCAAATTAAATTGACATTTCGTGAATTTTGCTGAAAGTACATATCGGTTCTTTCTAAAATTATTACTCCAATTCTCAATGCAATACTTAATTTCACATTTTATTAATTTTTTTCTTAAATTAACCCTATTAATATTCCGTCAACAATAATATAATTAAGTAGGACATGTGGAGAGAGGGAATTAAGTATTAAGGACTAGGGTATTCAATGATAAACATATTACATAACTCAACTAATATCCTTAATATACTCAAATTAGTTAATTAGTGCTATATTTAGGATTAGACGAATACAAAATAAATTTTACTAAAATTACATAATATCATCATTATTAACGAAATATGTTATTGTAGTGTAAAAAATATATTTTTGACAGCATTAAGTATTGGGAAAATTTTACTGCACCTCATTATAGCAAATTGATCCTTGTTTTCTTGCAAATTCATAATTATTTTCTTTTCTAAACTCTTCCCATGGATGATACATAACTACATATTAATGCAATCTCTCATCACAAATTCGTTGTTGAAAAATTGTATTTATTCTATGTTATAATATTTAAAAATTAATAATAAATTTTTCTTGCCGGGAAAATAAATAATAACATTTGAGTGATCCAGTCAATTTTAAACTGGTTAAGTTCATAGTTGAGGTGCTCAGTGACAGCCCCGATCACGACGATACAGGAAAATCAGTAGTTCTTATAAGACTCAGATTTTCCACGTGCAGCAAATTACTTATAAATATGCAATTTTCCCTAAACTTTTCCCTTAAAAATTGGAGTAGAACTGAAAGGTTCATAGGTGGATGGATAATAGTAAAGTAATAAATATTCTAGATCTTAAGGATCAAAACCTTGTTAATAGCTCAAAGACACGCAAAGGAGTTTCTCTCAGTAAATGTGACACACAAGCTTACACACTAGACGGGCTTCCTCTGTTGGGTTTGACCGGCGGCGCCATCACCTGAATGGTGGAGGAAAAAGTCTCTCACCCTCTCACTCTCCTACCACTTGTCACGCTTTTCATTCTTATCCCCAAAAAACCAGGACTAGCCATTTTATATTAAGCCCCTCTCAACAGCACAACTTCTATCACTTCACATCAGCACACATACACACAACAAACACACACACCATTCATGCGTCTTCTTCTGGGGCTCGTTTTAATTGTATGTCTGTTATGGACAGCGAAAAAAAATTCAACTTCAAGCACTTCTGCAAAATCTGCAAGAAAGGGTTTGGGAGTGGCAGGGCTCTCGGAGGACACATGAGGGCGCATGGCATCGGAGAGGAAAGCAGCGCGATGGACGATGACGAGGATGACGGAGGCAGCGACTGGGAAGACAGAAAGCTCGAGGGAGATGCCAGTGATAATATTGATCCCTCCAATAAACGGATGTACGCTTTGAGGACGAACCCTAATCGGTTAAAGAGTTGTAGGGCTTGCGAGACTTGTGGTAAAGAGCTCTCAGGCTGGAAGTCTATTCTTGAACATCGTAGATGCAATTCTGACGACGTCGAGTCCTTCTTCTCGTCGGCGGGCTCAGACGGTGATGATACGTCAGGTGGGAGAGGTTGTAGCAGGTCTACCAGGAAACGGTCTTTGAGAACAGAAGTGGGAATTAGCTTCAATAATAACAACCCTAATTGCTCATCACCCAATGAGGATGAAGACCTTGCTAACTGTTTAATGATGCTGTCCAACAAAGCCCGTGAGTCTTCTACGTTGGTGAGTATAGAGGAAGAGGAAATGAACCCTAATTTCAGCTTGATGGCTCCAATGTCATCAGATCATACCAACAAAGGCAAAGAGGTAGACACTAATGACAATAATAAGAGTTTGTTTGAATGCAAAGCATGCAAGAAAGTGTTTAATTCCCATCAAGCATTAGGTGGCCATAGGGCGAGCCACAAGAAAGTCAAGGGTTGCTTCGCGGCCCGGCCCCACAACCTCGACGAGGTCAATACTGACATAGCCGATGATGACGCCATCACCCAAGATGATCTACTCTTCCTAACCAATCATAACTCCAACAACAGCGATTCGACCCTTCACTTAGATCATGGCTCCAACAATAACAATGCCTCGTACTCTAAAAGGAAATCCAAAGTTCATGAATGTTCGATATGTCACCGAGTTTTCTCGTCCGGGCAAGCTCTCGGAGGACACAAGAGGTGTCATTGGATTACATCAACCGCACCAGACACCTCAACATTAGTTAGGTTTCAACAATTTCAAGAACAAATAGAACAACACATGAAGTATAACAATCCAGTTATACCTGATGATAATAAGTTTGCAGACTCCCACGACGAACTGATTCATCTGAAGCTCGATCTCAACCTCCCGGCTCCGTCGACAGCACACAATGTCTCCGTAGAAATGTACTTACAGTCAAGGGTAGGTGGTGGTGATAAAGTACCAGAGCAACCTGAGGATGAAGATGACAAAAGTCAAAGCCATCAAAATCACGAACTGGATAATGAGAATAATAATGATGAAGAAGAAAAGAACAGTAACAGAAACGTCAACAATAGCAAAGATTCGATGAAGCAAAAAGAGGTGGAAGATGAAGAAACTAATAACAGTAAGGTGAAGTTAGCGAAACTAAGTGAAGACGATGTAGGAGGAAGTTCTTTGCCATGGTTACAGGTGGGAATCGGTTCCACTACTACTACTGACGTAGGAAATGGCCCATAAATCTAAAAATAGCGTTTTTTCCCCAAAAGCCATACATACATTCATAGCACAACGTAGTCATCAAGATTCATTCTGTTCATCAAATAAAAATTCTTTTTTTTTTTTTTTTTTTTTTACTTTGTACATTGATTCATTATGTTCATCATATAACTGGTTTAATTTGTCTTCATTGGTACTAGTTGAATCATGAGAAAATAAGGCACGCCTTAAGTAACCACACACAGTGACAGAGCCAGGCTTTCAAGTTTGTGTCTGCATAATTAGGGGGCGGAGTTGGGCGCGCCCTCAATTTTTTTTTTTTTTTGAGAAAATTTTAAATGCATTAAAAAACAAAAAAATATAAACAAGAAAAAAAAAAACTTCAACTTAACATAGAAACATCATTGGAATAATTCATTTACTTTCACTATTAAATAGGAATAATTCATTTACACAAACTCGTAAGAGTTTATTATCACTATTAAATAAGTATTAATAGTATATAATAAATAATTAAATTATAAAAAAAATAACAACAATTTGATTTAAATATATTTTAAATCCAAATAATTGAAATTAAATCCATCAATATTCAAAATTTACCATATTTAAAAAAGAAATTTCTATATTCAAAATCTAGTATCTTCATTTTTAATTCATTTTTTACCATTTTATATTCTTATTATGTGTGTGTGTATGAAACAATTTATAATTTTTCTAATTTTTCAACTCCAAAAATTTTGATTCTGTTAAAAAAAAAAAAAAAATCTCCTTTCTCTTGCCTCTACTTCAAATGTCTCTCTTTCGTCTGCTTCAAATGTTCTCCCACACGCAAGCATCTGCCCCACCTGCAACAATAACACTATATCCTCCTCTCTCTCTCATTCTTCCCCATCCCTCACCCACCACTCGTCGCCTCCGTCCTCCGCCATGGGCCTACTGCCTTATCGCCGTCTTCTCCACCGCAATGCCCACCACCAGCAGCAACACAGCCACCGCCTACCAACCTTCGTCACAACCTTCACTTTTCTCTTATTCTCTTCTGCTTCAGCCATGACCCTCCCTCCACTCCCAAGTAAGTATTAAAAAAAAGACACAAGTTTGTGTCTGCACTTATGACGTTGCTAACGTGGCTCCGCCTTGACCACACATATATGTATGTATATCAACCAACCCATGACAATGTTATAATATGTACTTCAACTGGTTTTAAATTTAAAAGCTAGTATATATATTTGTTTTAGGATTCAATCAACTTTAACTCGCAAATTCATAATTATTTTCTTTTTTAAAATCTTCCTATGGATCATGGATGATAGATAACTACATATTAATGCGGTTCCTTATCACAAATCTATTATTGAAAACTTGTATTTATTCTATGTAATAATTTAAAAATAATAATAATAAATTTTTCTTGCCGTAAAATTAATTAATAACATTTGAGTCATCCAGTTAATTTTGGACCGGTTAAGTTCATAGTTGAGGTGCTCAATGACTCCGACCCCGACAATACAGGAAAATGAATAGTTCTTATGGGATTCACATTTTCCACGTGCTGCAAATTACTTCAATATAATATTTTTTGGGAATAACATTTTTGTATTTACTACAGAAAAATCTATCTGCAGCAACCCCAAAACGACGTTGTTTCATTTCATTTTATTTTTTTATTTTTTTTGCCCTCTTTCTATCTAATTTACCCCAAAGCGAGAGCGTAAATTTGCCCTCTTTCTATCGATTTACCCCAAACGAGAGTGTAAAGTAGAATAATCCCTCTTCCCTTAAACAACCGGCAGATATTATAAGCATAGCGAGTTAAAAATGGAAGACATAGCAGATAATCAATTTCAAACGACGGGGGAGAAACTCATAATCCGATCCAAAAACAAGAAGAAGAAAAAATCAAAATAGAGCAAGCATGAGTGAAACAAAACCATCAAGACGTTAGAGAAGATCGGTTTAAGCGGATGATAGAAGATCGGTTTAAGCAGACCACTCAGCGAGAAGACCATGATGATGATCGTGGAAAGAGGGAAAGAACAACACGTGATGCCGAAAACCCATCTCATAGTGAGGAACCGAGGTCATCAAGGCGGGATGACCAGCAGGACGATGACAAAATTCTGTGAGGGATGAGTTCGAGACGAGCTCGAACATCGACCTCGACATTAAAAAGGCTGCGACTCGAATGCATCTTGGATGATGAAGACCGAGATGCTGAGAGAGACCGAGATGTTGGGAGAAATCGAGGTGCAGGGAGAATACCCCGGCCTCGAGGCTCCCCCAGAGAGTACAAAATGAAATACTTGATTGCGCTCGATGAAAGCCCGTTCTCGAGAAGACATTGCCAACTGTGCCGTACCCAAAAAATTTCAACTTTGGCCGACCTCCCGAAGTATGACGGGACCCAGGATCCACGCAGTCACCTTGAGACCTTCGAGCTACTCATGTGGGTCCGTTTAATCAAAGGACCAGTCATCGCAAGCTAGCTGCAAATTGGGAAGGCCCCTACCAGGTTAAAGAAAAACTTGGCAACGGAGCCTATGTACTCGAAACCCTGGCCAGGAAGCCGATTAGAAGGACTTGGAATGCCGACAAGCTAAAGATCTATTATAGCTAGATCTCAGCGCGGAATTCATAACAGCACCAAACACGCCTTGTTTGGAGCTCGGTTCTTTCTTAAATTCAGTATTTAATTCAGTGAATTTATGTTTCTGTCCTTTTAAGATTTCGTTGAATGATTTGTTGGCTCGTTGGAGCAGTTTATTTTAATGAAGGATTCCTCAGTGGAAATTCGCCAACGTGCACTGTTTATCGCTTAAGCATTACACCGAGGTCATCACGCCCGGTCATAAATATTACACCGTGGTCCCTAAACCTAATTTAAAAGAGAACCCATCTAGATGGCTGACACCGGGGCTAAGAAGCCCAGGTTAAGAGCTCGGCAAAACTACCATACGTGGCCTTCATGAAATTGACGCGTCAACGCTCGCCCGAGATAAGAAGATGATTTGTCATCCCGACCCTGATCAGGTCAACATGTTTAACTACTGCGTTTCATACACCACTGTTGGACATGTGACACGTTGCCCTTATCTCGGTTACGATCTCGGCCAACGACACCAGACCCCGGTAGTGAGGTTACAATTAAAAACCCTATGCGGTTGAAATTAACACCTTTGTGGTTAAGATTTGAAGCCCTATGCGGCCTAAATCCACACCCTTAGAGGTTAAAAAAGAAAACTCTACCACCCACTCCCAAACTCAACGTCGGGAATAAAACGTAGATCTACATAATTAAAGACCCTGGTTCGGCCTATGAACTTCTAACAACGCTTAGAATTCACAATTACATGGCAATTGATTGGTACCATAATCAGAGATTGTCATAAATTATAACCGGCACAGACACCGGGAATATACAAAGTCAAAAGGGCACAAATGCCCTGACCAGTCAAAAGGAAAAGCTAAAACTAAAAATTACGACCCTCAACTCTGAGGAGCGGCATCATCCGAGGGCGCTACCTCATGGGTCTGAGCGGCGTCAGGAGCTCCTTACACGACCTTAATGTTTTGATCCTCCTCGCCGCCAGGCCCCTCATCACCGACCTTCTCCTCTAGCTCTTCGTCCTCAGAAAATAAAGACCCATCATTGGGTGTGGGAGGAGGCGGAACCAGGACACCGTCCTTCACGTAGGCCCAGTAGTCATACCCGGCGAGGTTCAAAGACACTGTCGGATTCAGATGCTGAATCTACGCCAAAGCCATCCTAAAGCAATCCGAGGCAGCCTCCTTCACTAACTTGATGCTATCCTGGTGGGGTAACTGCTCCGCGGCAAGTGCGTCCTTGGTCGAACCCAGCTTGGTTGCCAGATCAGCAGGCTATTTTTGGAGGACCTTGACAATATCCAAACTCTGGGCAAGAGCCTCCTGCAGTCGGGTACACTCCGAGGTCATCTTCTCTAACGCCTCTTTAGTGATCAGAATCTCCTCGGTCGCTTTCCCGACCGCAACCTTAGCGACGCCTACCTCCTCTTTGAGTGCCTCCTTCTCTGCCGCAGCTTCCTCCTAGGCCAGCTTTAGACGTCGGATCTGACCCTCAGCCCCGACATATTTGCCCTTTAAATGAAGCAACGCCTGGTGCAACCCGAGGGATTTGCATAAGTACTTTTGGGCATCGTGAACCACCGCCTCATCTATAGTGGCTAGAGGTAAACTACTCATGAACTGCTGGGGAGGGAAGAACGCAACATCCAAATTCCTCATCCACCCCCTTTTCCCACGCGAGGCCGCGAGGAATCTTGTTGATGGGAGGAAGGGCAACAGATGTCTAGGGCGGAGGTGGAGGAGGCGCCTGCGATCCAGAGGCAGCATCTCCTTTCCCTTTCAAGCCAGGCACGCCGGGCCCTGGAGATGACGCGGCTGGTGCAGAGGAGTAATTCCCTGTGCTTCCGAGGCCTTTGTTCTCTTGCCCCTCGTGGAACCAGAAGCTGCCTGGGTTTGCCCACCCCGGCATCCGAAGCAGCACGTTTCTTACTCACCCTCGGCATAGCCACCTTACTCGACGCGGCCACGTCCGAGTTCACACGGGACAGATACCTGGCTAGCTCTGACATATCTTGAGTTGCAAAATCAAAACAAAGTGGAGAGCTTAGAATTTACACTACTAAGCTAAAAGCATTGATAAAGCGAAAGACGATAGAAGTATACACGAGTCCGAAGAATCAATAAACATAGGGACCATACAATCCTCGAGTGCCGACTCGGCTCCAAGCTCGATAATAAAAAAAAAGCCGCAGTTTTGATGCCATGCGCCTTGACAAAATTGGTTAATCAATCGATGGACGGGACCTCCTCCACCAGAAGATCATCAGTTGCCACCTGGTAGAAGAACCTAAGGTATAATGTTCTTCGGTCTAGTATAGGGGGAACCTCTATTCCACATCCTTAGCCTCGGCCCCCTTCTAAAACCAGGGTTGTTGACCGGGCTTCGCAGAAACTTTAAAGAAATCATTTTTGAAATGCTTGAACGAGTCCAAGAATGCTTTCATAAGTTTTCTATCCGGATCGCCGCTAAGGGAAGTCAACCCTTTCAATTTCTCGTCCTCTTTCGAAGAGCGAGGAGTAAAAGGGAAAAAGTCGTAGAAAAAGAGGGAGGTTGTTCAAGGAATAGGCTGGGGGAAGGAAGCGCACAAACGCTCGAAGGCTACTAAGTAAGCCCACCCGTTGGGATGAAGCTGCAAGGGTGCAAGACTCAGATGATTTAAAGTTGCGATCTGGAACTCGGTGAACGGGAAGCAAACACCAAGCCGGGTCATGCAATCATAGTAGAAGAAGAAAAAATTGGTACACCCTTCTTCACGAGTAGAGCAAATAGGTTCCTCGTCACCAGGAGGGCCGACGACGCACCCATCCAGCATTGGTAGTTCCGGCCGAGCGATATCTATATCAAACATCAGCGACCGAGTCTTCAGGACCTCATGAGCCACCCATTTATATCTCCTACACAATGCCTCGAGAGGACTCGATGAATTGGACTCCCTGGCTTCAGACTAGATGCTATGAGGGGAAGATCCCGAGGCCATTTACCTATAAACAAAGCAAAAAAAATACTAAGATCAGCAAGTGTGGGAATACCTAGCACAAGCATATTAGCACGCGGAAAGCGAGGAATGGGCAGACTCGGTTAACGTTGACTTCCAAAAAACGTGCTAGGGACAGAAGATGACCAATGACGACAAGAACCTAGGATGGCGTTAGCTCGAGAATCTTCACCGTTGGCAATATGATAGGAGCTGGAGGCAAGACAATCCCAACAGGGGCCGAGGTATCCTTCAGGAAGGGATCCGAACTAGATAAAGGAGGAGCCTCATAGAAGTTAAGAGGCTGTACTACGAAGGCCCCGGAATCGTCTTGAACCCCGGCTTGAGACCCAACACGGACTGGATTAGCACTCTGAAAACGGGTAGCGGCAAGACGAGACGTCGAAGTGCTTCTTCCACCCGATCCTCCCCAAAGAACAACAGCCGACCCCTCCTCCTCCGTGAGTGGGGAAACCAAGATCCAATAGCTGGCGCGAGGAAAACGAACTCGCAAGGCTTCTTCTTCCTCAGGAGTCAGTGGCTGATTCGATGGGGGTAAGCGGTTAATCCTATCCATCACCCAGAACAAAGACCTAGATAGGCACAAAAGGTTGTATGAAGAGAGGGAAGTAAGGGGAAGGTCGAACAAAATGTACCTCAGGATATAAGGATGTGCCAGAAGGAAGTTGGAACTCAAGAACTAACCTAAAAGCTATAAGGAAGCCTACCCAGAAAGAGAAGCCGAGGAGACAAAGATCGAGTAATAAAGCAATCAAAACCTTAAAGCCACACCAGGAAAACAATGAAGGATAAGGACTATACCTGAGACAATGAAGGTCGAAAAGGTACGGAACTATGAATCCGCAGGCAAGCAGGAATGACGGTCGCAGAGGAAGGCGAAAGATGAACAACGGAAAAAAAGAGAAAAAGCAAAACCTCGTTTACAAGAAATGGAGGGAAATATATATCAGTGGCAAAGTTAGCACTCATAAGCTGCGGAACGTCGAAACGACAGGGGCAAAATAGACTTTTTGCCCTGAACCTAGACGTGACGTACGGCAAGCATTAAATGCGCACGAAAATCGAGGCGTGGATAGACACGACAGTCACAGCCTCTCGCCAATACAGAAGAGCCAGCTGTAAAAGAGCAATGATGGCGAATACAGAAAGCCCTTTACTTTGCATAAGCCCGAAGCCATCAGTAACCAGCTTGGTTAGCCGGATCACTTGGACGGGCCCAACAAGAGGGACACCCCGAACCTATATAAAGTCGCCTCGGACGCATGAACAGGGGAGGATACGTCGGACCCTAGAGGCTCCGCCTCGGATTCCTGTGTAAACAACATCAAGGAAACTCCGTCTAAAAAGCAAGTGGGTATTACTTGAGATCTCTGAGACCTCACCTTGGATCTTTGAAGTAAGACGTACCGATAACCCAATCGGGCTATAACCCGCGGGGGCAAAATACATCTCGGCGGCTCGGATGTAAT